>BMAO01039145.1:0-438373 GCA_019973975.1 Trichonephila clavata
AAAAGCGCAAAAAGAGAGAAACAGGGCAAAAACTCTCATACCTTTTATAGTTTCTTGATGTAAGAGAAACTCTGAAAATTCTGCTAATTCAGCAATGAGTTAAAAATAGAAGCAATTGATACACGAGAAGGTTAGTTGAAATGAATTTGACTGGGGGGGGGGTCAAAAAATAAGTTATTAGGTTAAATGAATTCATTCATCACACGCATGTCTATATTTGTGCGTCCACCTTGTAAGGAGTTCGTTTCCAAAATCGGAGAGATACATTTTTGGCTTCACGTATACACAACTGAAGCAATCGGAGATCATTGTGGAGAAATTTGAATATGATAAATTTTTTTTTCAGAATGTAGAAAATCCAAGAACTTGTCTAAAAAAAATTTCGTTCAAATTTTCTCTTTTCATAATTGTATTTTTAATCATTTGTATTTTTATATAATAATATTTCCATTTTATAAATTTATATTTTTAAAGATGGAAAATAACTACCTATCAATTAATGTAAAAATAATGAAACAGTATTGTGTACGAAACTGCGTATTACCAATTGTTTGAAACAACAAGTTGCACTACATTTGTGAATTACGTGGAGTTTTTCACAATTCTTAACTTAGATTAATTTTCCCACATGATTTGAAATTAGATATGTACAAAATGACATCTGTAATCATCAAATTGTTTTTTTTTAGAAGTTAGCTACGCTATAAAATTAATTCACAATGTAATCCGTTAGCACCATTATTTAGAGGTTAATTTGATTCATTAACAATTATATTAAATTTACACAGATTCAATGAGAATTGAGCAAGTTTTCAAAAGTGTTTTTGCCATACATTACCTACTCTATTCGTATGTGATATATTTCTCAACTAAAGCAAAGATTCTAATTTTTCCTTAGATAAGAAATCTCTGCAGAGAACGGTAGATAAGATTTTACAGGGAAGGGAATGATACAAAAACTAAAGAACCAAAAAAATTACTGGATTTGTTTCTGGTTAAAATGACCCACATTTCTACAAGAATGAATCCTTCTAAGATAAAAATTGTTATTTCTTTCACTGTTCATTCGATCGTTCGACCCCGTTCCACAGACCATACATTGTTTATCTCTTCAAACAGGATAAGAGCTAGGACAACCCGTTACGGTAAGATTTTTTACAGACATATTATAGTCGCAAAAATGATTAAAAATCAATCCAATTTCTTTGGACAAATTGTATCTCGGATGTTTGTTTAAAGATCAGATTTATTTTGTGATAAATATAACCTTATCAGAAATTTCGTCACTAATTTATTATATTTCAAAACAGATTTATTTATTTATTATATTAGAACAATTCATTTCGAAGCATATAACATAAATATTCTAACATTCTAACAGTATATAATAAATGTTACTATACTTTATATTAAAGCACAGTTTTTATACCGTCAAGAACTCATCCTCTAGTACAAACAACAGTTATTTTTAAATTCAGTCAATAGCTATATAGCGGCACGTATAAGTAAATGCTTTTAAGTTAAATAATTGATTATTTTAAAATTTCTTGAAAAAGTTAATAGTGCAGTGTATATAAATTTATTAATATATATAATGAAATATAATATATGTGATCTATGTTAAATTAAATTACCTATAGAGGTCGAATAATTTACTTTTCCGCTAAGATAAATGGAAAAAACGCTTAGAATTACAAAAAATTTCACTTTACAACGGAAAACAACAATCGCTATGCTTCAAGTTTTCCTTATAAAATTCTTAATTAGCCTAGTGCCGCTAAGGGCACACCAAAACGAAGAGGCCGCTGCACGTTAAATTTGCCAAAGCTCAAACGTCCTCTCGTTGGTGCGGTGTAGAAGTTAGGAGAGGGAGTGTCAGCTCAGGTGTCGCCTTCGTCACTTGCCCATGGTTCAAAACTATGAGGTCCGTCGCCAAAAGCCCTCGTGCTGCTTTGATGACTGACGTTAATATGACTCTCACTCACTTTCTTCTGAATACTAAAGGTACTGACATTTAATAAATACCTATTCATACCACAAGCGATCAAAAGACCGGTTTTTACACAGACAAATTTTCTGATTTAATGCAAGTGATATTGATTTTAGAATGGAAATATAAAATAAACTAACTTTTTAAAGTAATAATTTAACAAAAATACGCTGGCCTGAGTTATCAACAAAGATGCAGTGTTCCCTTGTCTTTACAACAGCGCTTCTCAAATTGTGGGGCGCACACACACACGCCCTAGGGGAGCGCGAGCATATTGAAAAGTCGAAAATAAAAGATTATTTTAAAAAATTATTAATTTATTGAAAGTAAACAAACAAAATACATTCTGACATAATAAAAAAATTTTTAAAAAAAACATTTACGCTGATATAATACACTTATAAATGTATCAGTGCACTTACAATGTATTTTATAGTTAATTTAACAATACTAAGTTTAATAATTACCAGTGTCCCCACGGGCTTTATCATATATATATACGTAAAATTATAAGCAAAAATTAACATTTATCTAGATAATTTGTACGGTTTATAATTAATCCCTTAACGGCCGATTAAAAGTTACGCGATTCATTTCCCAATGCCACCATTTTGTACATATGTAAAACGTATGTCGTGTATTTGGGGGAGAGAGAAAGGGAATAAATAAGAAATTCCTGTGAAATAAGTAAACCCTTCGCAAACACACCCTGTCAAAGTCATTTTATTGCATTCCAAAGCCTTCTGAATAATTTTATCGATAGCAGTAAACAGAAAATATCGTATTTTAGAAAGACGTATATATACGTCTAGGGCAATTTACCCACTGGCTGTGCGAGACGTTTATATACGCCTGTGGCACTTAAGAAGTAAAAGTCATATTGTAGCTTTCGCGTTAAAGTATCGTATTATCGAACTGAATACAGTTATTGTATGGAGGTGGGTGCGATGAAAGTTATGATTGAATATTGTATCGCATTGAAAATTTGAGAAGCACTGCTTTACATTATTATGGTTTGCATAACCCGTTTTGTCTGATTCTTCATTGAGAATGCTATGAAGCTTTACTTTTCCAAGTAGAGTAATCTATCTGCATTTCGTCCCAAATAGTTCCATCAGTCGAAATGTATTGATTATTTCCTTTCTATTTTCGCTTTAGAACTCAAAAGTAATCTCATTCTTTTTCGTCCTGCGCCTGTGTTCGCAATATCCTCGAGAGAGGGGCATCTGTAGACAACTGATTCAGGGTCTAATAAATCCTCATAATTTTCAAACTGTTTATATCCACTTTCAGAAAGTAGTCTGCCTTCGAGAATTTCTGAAATTTCCTCTCCAATGTTACTTCTTTCTTACAAGAATTTAGTGTGCCTTGATTCTTTTGGTATTTTTATTCTTATACTGTATAACACATGTATAACAGTAATGTGGTAACTTTCTAGGAACAAAATATAAACTAACTACTCTCTGTAGCTTTTGTCACCTTTTCTTATATATTAAAAAAGGAATTTTCAACTTGAAATTTAGGCAATTAAAATTTTAATTCACAATAATGACTAAGTAAGATTAATATGCAACAGTCCCTCTAGTGGGTGCAACAAGCTGATACAATAAGAAGGATGTTCATATACATCATATCTTCTGATCTATCGTAACAAATTTTTCTTTCAAATCCTTCTTCTTTTCTTTCTTTCCTTAAGAAAGAAAAAAAAATATTGAAACATTAATTATATATAAAGAGGTCATTCACATTTTATGGAAACGATTTTGAAAGTTAATTTTTATCCATAAATTCCGTACTTTTTGTGGCGATTTGCTTCTACCTGAGATAGCCATGATTCCTGACAATAGCTGTAGCTCGAAATTTCTATGAAAGTAAATTTTTCTTAGTTCTGTCAGGCCAATTTTACTCCATTCCTTCTGAACCGTTTTCTAAAGTCCGTTTAGTGATCTTGGATACCGTTTTCCTACGGCTCGTTTCAATAAACTGAAAGCACAAAAGTCCATTGAAGAAGCGTCAGGTGATTTTACAGGTATTTCATCAAATGGGATACACTTTATTCCTGTTTCTGATTCTTTCTTTGCTAAATAAGTGACAGAGAGTTGGCTTAGACGTGTGACTAGAGGCTTTGCCCATATGAAGCTCAACTTTATCAATGTCCTTTCCATTTAAGGTTGGAATTTCTCTTCTAAAATTGGTTCTAAAATATTCTGCTGATAGTAGAGGGAATTAATCTTGGCTTTACACTTGAGACTTTTTTGTTTTTTAATTTGCCATTGTAACAAAATCCGGCAACTACCATGAACCCCTTTGGGATTTTTTCTGTTAACTGACGAAGCCATTTCGTACAGTCATTCCCGTCAATTCAGTAATATAAAACTGATCTTCTTTTGTTACAATCTTTTAAATATACCCATGCCACATCGAGTGTTATCACAAATTTCCATTTTTCAGTAGCTAGGTGTTTTTCATATAGTTTTTTCTACAATTTGTTTTTCTTTCAGTAATATGTTTTGGCAAAAGCAGGTGAACTAAAGTTTAAACATCTTTTTAAGCTTTAAATCTTTATGAATGATATTATTTACAGTGCCGGAAGACATTTCTAGTTTTGATGCACTCAATCTTTGGGTCGGTGGATTTTCTTTTAGGATCAGAGACTTCACTTTCTTGATAGTTGTCTGCGTTCGAACATTCTTAGGATGAGGTTTCGCGGTCATACTTTCATTTTTATTTTCAACTAGACGTTTTTTCCCTTTCAAATTTAATATATTATAAATACCTTTTTTTGAATGCAATAATCGAGATTTTTACTCCGCTTTAAAATTTGTTGACACGGATATTTCCCTTCGAAAAGCGAGTAATGGGTCTATCCGCGAACGTGTAACTAATCCTCTTGGGGTAAACTGATTTCTTTTTAACTGTTGTTCTATACTGCTGGCCACCGTAATTGCAACACCCTGAAGGAAGCACGCAAATAATATGAAATTTACAACATGCATTAGCGGAGGTGAGAAATGCAAATGATTAGAATTTCAGCGTAGACACACATCACGCACGCCTGTGGCGCCACCTCAAAGCGCTATTTAAGGTTTGGGGATTTCGTCGATTTCAAGTTCGGCAATTGTGTTTTTCTTGTGGTTTTTTCAAAAAACGATCAGCTATGTCCCGTAGAAAACAGCGATCAGCTTTTGATCAAGTATCCGAGTTCGACAGAGGAAGGATAGTGGCCTACCGAGATTGTGGATTATCTTTCAGGGAAATCGGTAGTCGGTGTTGGACGAAACCAAACAACTGTAATGCGGATATGTGACCGTTGGATGCAGGAGGGCACGACGGACCAACGTGGTCGATCGCATCCACCTCAGTGCACCACTTCACGTGAGGACAGGCAAATTGCGCGCATGGCAGTGACGGATCGCTCAGTCACATAACAACCATAGCACAGCACATTGAGTCTGTAACGCATCATTCAGTGTCTGCGCTTACCATTCGACGCCATTTACAGCAGAGTGGTCTGTCCGCAAGACGTCCATTGCGTGGTCTACCCTTGACGCAGAACCACACACGTCTCCGCCGCCAATGGTGCGATGAAAGAATGGATATGGGTGGCAGAATGGAATGAAATTGTCTTTACTGACGAGTCACACATCTGTCTGCAACACCACGATGGTCGGATTCGAGTCTGAAGCCACCGTGGAGAGAGGATGCTGAACAGCTGCGTTATGCACTGCCACACTGGTCCTGCACCGGGTGTTATGGTATGGGGCGGTATTGGATATCACTCTCGCACTCCTCTAGTACGCATTGCTGGTACTCTTAACAGCCAGCGCTACATCTCCGAGGTGTTGGAGCCAGTTGTCCTTCCTTACCTTCAGGGCTTGGCCACAGCCATATTTCAACAGGATAATGCGTGACCACACGTGGCACGCATTGTCCAAAGGCTCTTCGTCAATCACCAGATTGAATTGCTTCCCTGGCCGGCTCGCTCTCTGGATCTTTCGCCGATAGAAAACATGTGGTCCATGGTTGCTCAACGATTGACCCAGATTACACCCCCAGCGGCCACACCAGACCAACTGTGGCAACGTGTGGAAGCTGCTTGGTCTGCTGTACCCCATGAACACATCCAAAGTCTCTTTGAATCAATGCCGAGGCGTGTGGCAGCGGTGATCTCTAACAATGGCGGCTACTCTGGTTACTGATTCTGACAGGAACCACACTTCACAGAAGTCTATAAATTGAATCATTTGATACTTGGTCAATATGTTATTTACAAAATAAATTTTGTGGTGCTTTCTCTTGTCTTTCTTGGTGTTGCATTTACGGTGGCCAGTGGTGGATTAAAAACTTTCTCCCGAAGAAGAAGAATTTATTTATGCAAATGAATCTCATTAAGCATTGAGTTTTAGATACGCAAAGTTAGTTGAGAGTTAGTCGAGAGCCAGTCGATAGTTAGTCGGCGAGTAGTTTTGGATGGTCAATTATTGCTAATTGGCGAAGAAATTATAAGATTGGGCTTAATAATAACGACCGGAGATCACACGGAAAATAAAGGAATTAAGGTAAAATATACCGTAGAAGTCCAAAGTGTGATCTAGAGTAAGTGAATTAGATAATACTCATAGATGAAGTATCCTCTAGCCGTGTGATTGCTCTTATAATTAGTGGTGGTACATTTCCTACCCTGAGTTGTCCGATTTAAGCTAGTGAACTAATAAAATCTGTGTGAATTAGTTATGGCTAATCTTTATTTGAACCCCCAAACCCCAATAACCTCAGCGAGGCTATTACAAGCGCAGTTACGTAAACTTCGAGTCATCTGTCAATTTTATGAGCCATTTTCAAAATAATTCATTTACTTTATATTCCAATCAAAAGAAAACATTAACAGACGATTATTCTGAAGTTTCAAAAGTTTTATTTCAAAATGCGAATGAGAAAATAAATTGCAAAATCATTTCCACAAAATGTGAATGACCTTCTGTATTTGATATAAAACAATCATCAAATCATATGAGGACTCTGAACTTTGATCGATTTAGCGTGCCTAAGCCCTTTTTCATGTCGGATCTCTATTACCGAACCCATGACTTGTTACCGAAGCGGTAACAAGCGTTATTTCCGCACAAGCTTCGAAGAGTTATTACCGAACAAATGTCGAAGCGTTATTACCGAACAAGCGTCGAAGCGTTATTACCGAACAAACGCCGAAGTGTTATTACCGAACAAATGTCGAAGCGTTATTACCGAACAAGCGTCGAAGCGTTATTACCGAACAAAAAATAAAATAAAAAAAAAATTCGAAGCGTTATTACCGAACAAGCGTCGAAGCGTTATTACCGAACAAACGTCGAAGCGTTATTACCGAACAAATGTCGAAGCGTTATTACCGAACAAGCGTCGAAGCGTTATTACCGAACAAATGTCGAAGCGTATTACGAACAAGCGTCGAAGAGTTATTACCGAACAAATGTCGAAGCGTTATTACCGAACAAGCGTCGAAGCGTTATTACCGAACAATCGTCGAAGTGTTATTACCGAACAAATGTCGAAGCGTTATTACCGAACAAGCGTCGAAGCGTTATTACCGAACAAACGTCGAAGCGTTATTACCGAACAAATGTCGAAGCGTTATTACCGAACAAGCGTTGAAGAGTTATTACCGAACAAATGTCGAAGCGTTATTACCGAACAAGCGTCGAAGCGTTATTACCGAACCAACGTCGAAGTGTTATTAGCGAAGCGTTGTTTCCTCACGGAAACAACGCTTACCCTACTTAGTTACCGCAGATATATCATTCTTATCATTTATAGTATGTATAGTCTCCAGTCAAAAATAGATGAATTCAAATAATTCAGTTCAACTTTGCACTTGTATAAATACATATTCGAATTCCCAGAAAATAACTAAAGCCTCAGAGTATCATATTCCAGTCTTAGTTCCAATCTTATCAAACTGAAATATATCCCACAAGCTTAGAGATATTTTTAAAACTTACAGACTTTTTTCAAGCTTCTGTAATACACACAGCGGGGTGATAAAACAACCCATTTAATCAAGCTTCTTGAAACTGTCTGGGGCTTTTTATCCGCTTTTCTACAGTCAAATATATTTATTCGATTTCTAACATTTCAGTTTCAAAAATTTATTTTGGGTCTGAAATTCTGGTGGTAATTAATTCCATATCTCAGGGGAAAAACACTTTATCACTTATATATATATATGTAGTCAAAATTCTCTAATAGAGGGAGATAAATAATCAATAATCAATAATCAAAACTGAAAAAAACTGAAATTGCAAGATAACCTAACGTAAGATTTTATATATAGACAGGAGAATTTAAAAATAATAGAATTTATAAAATATAAAAATATGGATCCTACAGTATTATAAATATTGCTGACTTAGTACCGCTCTTATACATAAAATAATTTATACAAAAGTGTGGGGTTGAACGTGTTTTTTTTTTGGCCAGCCAACCTTCCCCCTTTCTGTTAATAATACTGAGCAAAAACCTATTAAAAATAATGGATAGAATATTTAAATTAATTACAAGAAAAAGGTCACTTACTTAAAAATTGCATTCAAAAATGCAGAGCCCTCGCTAAAAATATGAGTACAATATACAAGTTATTGCCAGATTCTGGACTCAAATGCAAATTCAAAGCATGGAAATGGCTGAATAGTAGCACTTAACAAAAGTATGAAAAGAATACAAATAAAAAATTAAAAGTGTGTGTATACATTCTACCAATACTTTAGGAGCACTAGGATTATAAATATATTTAAATATAAAAAAATTATTATTGCGGTTAAAATAAACAAAGAGAATTAGTAATTTTATCAGAATATAGAGGAAACTATATCTATCTAGGAATATTGAAAAATTTATAATAATAAACTATTAATGTCTAAGAAATTTTAATCCTTACTATTTAGAATTTCTTTATTCAAATATCTATTAATAAAATTAATTGGGTATTTTTGAATTAAGCAATATTTAGTGAAATGTTTATTTTTTTTATTTTCTCTGATTTTTTTAAACAAGAAATTTGTTGAGTTGTATGTAATTAATAATAATATTTCTGAATATATAAACATGTATATATATACTAGCCGTTACCTATACGCTTCGCTGGGTATTTCAAGATAATGTATGACTATAATATACTTTGTGGTTGTGACGTTTGGGAAAATTAATTGGGTGTGAGAGTAAAGAAATTAAATATAATTGATTTACTTACGTCACAGCTATTAATTACAATACATTCCCATTTTAAGTAGAAGTTATTCATACTATTAATTATTTCAATTCTATAGAATATGTCCTTTGGGAGGGAGGGGCAAATACAACCGATTTTTTAGGTGTTTCAAAACGGACTCCCTTTTCACTCTGTAGGGGTGAAACGATCGCCTCTCTTATACCTCGAATTTCAGTCGAGATTGAGTGGCATTTTTCTCACGGCCACCGGCTGTCGGGATGATGTCAGATGAAAAGTCCCGCGATATTTAGGGGTGCACGTGTAGATGTGTAGTGATACTATCTATATAGGAAAGCCGATTTTGCAGCTGTGCACAAACGTTACAGTGTATTTATAAGTTGTCGATATCTTTCTCCTAGCACAAAGCTTTCAACAGTATTGAAAAAAATTCCTGATGCTCTCACCCCTTGATTTAAAAAGGGCAGATCTTGGAATTTTAAAACGGAAGTATAATTATCTTTTACATCTCAGTAACTCCATTCGATTTTCAGCAAGCACGTTCTTAGTGGATCTCTATTCAAAAAAGAAACATGCTTATACCAAATTTCAAGTCCATAAATCTAACAATTCAAAAGTTGGAATTTTTATCCCTAACGCTCTCTTAATTCGTAACCCCTCTTGGGAGTTGATTTCTTCAAATCTTTTTCATGAGGAATCGCTACTTAACAATAGAAATATGCTTACCAAATTTCAAGTCTGTAGATCTAATAGCTCCGGAGATCTAGTGATGAAGGAGTGAACGCTTTTCTTCTCTTTTTATTACAAAACCAGCTCAAAAACGAAAATTAAATTTCATCAAATTAGGTCTCTGTCACTGGCGCATTATACGCACATAGAATTAATTTATTCTGTCCATAGAAAATCGGAAGCATATACTTTTCTGTCTAAAAGGATTACAAATTTATTCACAATTAAATTATTTTCCAATTCCTTCTATTGCGTATTGTACCAAACTTTTCCGTCACATTTAATTTCCATTTATCTAATCTAATTTGATCAGAATTTTGAGATGTTTAATAATAAACTGAATACATTCTCCAATTCTGTCACTTGAATTGTTTAATTTAATTTCATTCCGTATTATTTCCATGGTTCTCATAGGTATTTAGTTAGTTCTGTTTTTTATAATTCTGTATCAAACACAGGACAGCATACTTTGTCCATTCATTTCTTTATTCTGATCTTCATTAAAATGCTCAATTGTATTTCAAAATGTAACAAATATTGATAGATTACTAGATATGCGTTTGAAAATTAGATGTCTGATAATAAAGAACAACAAAAAGGTTATTCTTTACTTTCCTTTTCGAATTTCCTTTTTCATATTTATTATTTTTTATATGTAGTTTTTTATAGAATATTTGTAATACTTTTAGTGGTATAATGTTGTTCAAATTTTTCCAATTAAATATAATATAAAAAGTAACAAGAAACAGGAAACAATAAGTACTTTGAGAGCATTTATGCAATTAATCCTTTTCAATTATTTCGACATAAACAAAAACATAAGTAAAAATTTATTTGAGATCCTTCAAAAAAAGAATTATCTTGAAGAAAATAATAATTGTTTGTTTCAATGAATAAATGTTATAGAAGTATAAAATACAATGTGTTTTATGGTAAAACAGAATTAAATAGTTACTTAGATCTTAATTATATTTCTTTATATTGTTAGTGCTATGGGAAATATATCTTTTATAATGCTAAAATTTCTAAATATATGTATATGTGTACGTATGTGTTTGTATGCATATGTATGTATATGTTTTTGTGCACATGTATGTATCTATGTATGTATTTATATGTACGTTTATTGTTAGCCTTGCTTTGTTAGGAAAGTTAATTATTTTCAGAAAAATTGAAAATAATATTCAACTATTTCCTGAGTTTTTGTTTTTTCCATGTTGAATTTTTCCAAGAGAAAATAAAAGCTTATTATATGATTTTTCCCATTATACATCAAGCTTACATATTTTACTTCACTACTTACAAAATCAATATAATTCCGGCTTTTTTCTTCAAAAATCTTCTAAATAACTTTCATTTATTATAAGTTACATGACTAGCGTAATAATGAATATTGCCTTTAATATATGAAGAAGTGTGTGTGTGTGTGTGTGTGTGTGGTGTGTGTGTGTGTGTGTGTGTGTGGTGTGGTGTGTGTGTGTGGTGGTGTGGTGTGTGTGTGTGTGGTGTGTGTGTGTGTGTGGTGTGTGGTGTGTGTGTGTGTGTGTGTGTGTGTGTGTGTGTGTGTGTGTGTGTGTGTGTGTGTGTGTGTGTGTGTGTGTGTGTGTGTGTGTGTGTGTGTGTGTGTGTGTGTTCATAAGGCATTCATCTGTTATTGTATTACTTGAAACATCGAGAAACAATATATAACATCATCAAAAAATAGTTAATTTCCAATTTAATTTCCTTTTATTTTAAAAAAGAAAAAAATTACAGTTTAAACTTAAATATAAATTAAAATCCATCATTTCGTCAGTCGTAATTAATAGGTTAACCAATAGGAAGATCTTCATTTTTTTTTCTTGGAAAAAAATGTACGAAACACAATTTTATTAAACTTGGTTAATTTTTGAATTTCGTGACAACTCCTTGGATTTTAAAATCTTTATATAGTTTGTGCCACAAAAAAACTTTTTTTGCAAAGGAATAAAAAAAAATACTGATTTTGTTTAAGTTCTTTATTTGTAAAATTGCAATGAAGTATCTTCTGTTAGTGTATTATCTTTTTACAAAATTTAACTGATAATGCAAATTTGAAATTGAAGCATCTGTCGAGTTGTCATCCTTATGGCTTGTTAGTGTAGTTTCGGAACGATATTAAAAGCATTTTAGAATAACATCTTTCTCCCGCTAACAGTAGAAGTGGCTCATGTGATATTTTAACGCACCCTCAATCAATAAAGCGCCATTGATAATTTGTGAGTAAGGGAAAAAAAGTATTTATTTTATATTTACTCATTGATACACACACACACAGTCGTTATTCAGTCGGGCCAACTAAGAATATTTTTCACTGCTGAATGTCACTTTGTTTTTATAATTTACTTTTTGTTTATACTTTAATTATATTAGTTTACATAGAATTCCATTCTGCTTTTTATGAATGGTAGATGATATTTTAGAATAATTTATTTGGCTTTTTCTATACGTTTGAGCTAGACCGCAAGAAATTGTGACCATTCAATGATCTAGACCCAATTAAGTATACACAAAGCTGTTAAGATCCTATAGCTTAGATAAAATTAAGATAAAAATATTCATAGGAATAATTATTTTACAAACATATATAATTATTCGGGTTTTTTTTTTTTTTTTTTTTTTTTTTTGCGATAAAAAAGCAGCGAAACAATAAAGTCATATAATTTAAATTTCATCGTAATTTGAAATAATAATTTTAAAATTATTATTATTACTAGGCGAGAGAGAGTTTTTCTGTTAAAAAATACAAATCTGTTCACTAAGTCTACTCTAAACCAGTGATCCCCAAAACCCCGAGCCGTGGACCGGTACCGGTCCGTGGATCAAATGGGACTGGGGAACATTAAATTATTTCAATTATATTAACAATGGTGTATTTCTCTTGGGTATGTGCAACTTTCAATGGAAATCCCTTTATATTCCATGTTAAATCACTTTACATTCATTTTTGGTGTAACTTGTATTTTATTCTGAAATTTTGAGCATATTTAAATACAAATATATCAAAATTATGAAATCAAAACAATCTAAAATATAAACGATCAACGTCCCACCCTCAGCTGGCCGCGGTAAAATTATCAAATGTTGACCGGTCCGAGTCGATAAAAAGTTTGGAAGCACTGTTCTAAACTATTACTTACAGTTAAAGTAACATTACAGATTACGTCGTGGCCATACACATGAAGAGCTCATATGACATATAGCAGAGGGTAGATGAAAATGCTGAACAGATAAACCTACAACGCTGTTGGAAAAATGCAAAAATTTCCAACAATGCCACAATTCTACGGTGAGCATATGCAAATTCATAAATACGTATTTGTGTCGTTCTTCTTCTTGTGTTTATATTTTATCTTTTGTCAGGTCAGGTTTTCTAGTGAGTAGTGTCAACACGCGCTTATGTTTGGTATATTATTGCACTCTGTGACTCAAAGCACAGAGAAAAACTCTTTTCTCATTTCTTCAGAGGAGCTTTTACTTTTTGTTACAGGGGCTCCCGTTTTCGATGAACAAAGGCAGAAGAAAACGCGTTTCATTATTTTGCTTACTTCAATACGAGGACAGCTGGGAAGTGTTTCATATCTTTTACAACGTAAGGAAGGTTAGTTCTTCTTTGTGGTTTTTACTCTGCCCACATATGTTAATGAATGTAACACAGGCTGATTGACAAAGTTTAGTCGTGACAATGCCGAGTGAAAAAATAAAGTATTGTCGTTTAAGAGAGAATTTTTACATCCCAACAAATGTTCTCGACCAATTACGATAAGTTTTTTCGGTTCCTTTTTGCTCACTCTCTCCCTATATATATATATATATATATATATATATATATATATATAATGACTTCTTCTAACTCTCCTTAACTGTACCCCGTGAAATTATTTCCAAGTTCTTTCGCCTAAGACTGTTATAATCTTAATCTAATTGTACGAGCGTATAATCTTAATCTAATTGCTCCCGCTCATTTGCAATCAATCACGACTCCTGTTATAAAAGAGTCGTACGACCTTTACCGCCACTATAAAAATTCTGAACACACGGTTACGCGCGCTTATTCTCTTCTTGTCATCATGTAGTGTGTTGCAGCTAGTATGTGTGTGTATCGTCCTTTGCTTTATGTGTTCAAGATGTGAAATAAAAAGTTTAATTAACCACAAGAATGCCACTGCAAGCTCCATTCAAAAAATCCATCATTACAACATCGTCGTATTACATATATATATATACTAGCCGTTATCCACACGCTTCGTTGTGGGTATTTCATGATATTTTATAAATATATACTGTTCATTAAATTATTGATATCTAAGTCCTAGCATTAAGAATTCGATTGTATTGAAAAATATACTTCTACCTGTAACTCTCGCCTCTTGATAAAAAAAAGGACAGAACTGCTAATTTGTATTATCTAATAATCTATAAAATTGAGTATCGAAGGATGTTTGCACTTTCGTAACCCTATAACCAAGTGGATTTCCGCAAAACCAATTTTCGGTGGATCTCTTCTCCGTAAAATAAACATGGAAGCCAAATTTCGTCTAAATCTAATAGAGCAAAAACAAAATTTTCATTATCAATACCCCCCCCCCCCGTAGTTCCGTTGAGAGTCGTTCTCCCAATTAACCGTTCTTAGCGAATTTCAATTCAACAAAAGCAAAATGTAGACCAAATTCCATTATTATAGTGCTTGTAGTTCGAAAAAAAGGATTTTTTTTTCAACACGCCAAAGTTACCCCCTACTCCCCCAGGAGTTGATTCCCGTCCAATGCATTCTTAGTGGATCCCTATTCAACAAAAGAAACATGCTTAACAAATTTCAAGTACGCAGATAAAACTAAATTAACAAATTTCAAGTACGCAGATAATTCTAAAACATGATTTTTTTTCCTGTAACTCCCCTTGACCCCTCGCAACCCTCCTTAGGGTCGATTTTTGTTTTACTCTTTGTTAGAGGAACTCTATTCCATGAAAGGAACATTCCTACCAATTTTCAAGCAGGTAGATCTAATAATTTAAAAACGGAAATATTAATCAATTACGCTCCTTTATTCCCCGAAATGAAACTTGGGGATTAATTTTCGTGAAATCCATTTTGTAGCGGGTCTCTACTCTATGAAAGGAATCTGCTTATACCCAATTTCAAGATTGTACGTCGAGTAGTGTAAAAATGGAAACAATTATTTATAACACCCCTTAACCCCCCGTAACGCTCTTAGCAGATCTCTACTCCATATACTCCATAAAAAGAACATGTCTACCAAATTTCAAGTCTGTAGGTTGAATAGTTCCGGAGATATTGTGATTAGTCAGTCAGTCGCTTTTCTCCTTTATATATATATCTTGCTCAAATTTTCAATCGTTAATAAAATACTTTCTATTCATCCATTCAAGTTCAAATAAATTTTTTAAAATTTGTAGTGGGTGACATTTGATGATAATACAGTTTTTCAAATATTAATTAATTAATTTAATTAAAAAAGGAATAAATATTAACAAACAAAAAGAATAGTCCAACAGCATATATAGAAAGAAAAGTCGTTCGCTGTGCTCGAACTATTTTCTCGCGTTCTTTTTAGCACGACGCTGATAAACACTTACTCACAGAGAGTAAGCGAGTGAATATTAACGCCGCATTGTTCCGCTACACGAGGGCTTTTGGCGACGGACCTCGTAATTTTGAATTATGGTCAAGTGACGAGGACGACACCTGAGCTAGCACCCCGTCTCCTAACTACCACACCACACCAACGGGAGGATGTTTGAGCTCTCGACAGATTTTACGTGCATCGCTCCCCTATACTCGAACTCATGACACGCCAGCCACGATCCTATACCTTGACTATACCGCAAGAAATACATCTACTGCATTGTATGACGTAAACCTGCACAAAACCGTTCTACATCTAATCATACGTATAAATTAATAATAATTTTAAACTTTTATCTAATTATTTTATTCTTATGATAAATAACCGAATACGGCGGAAGAGAAATCTAGAATTTATAAATTAAAAACCAAATCAAGAACTAAGTCGATAAGTATTCATTTTACAGTGAAGTCGAAATGTACACACCATCTGAGAAACCTCCGCAGATTTTCTTTGAGCACTAAGCTTCACGAAACGAAGTCTGGTAAGCTCGTTCATTACATCATAGTTGACTGAACTTGAAGAATAACACGTCAGTGATTTGTTTTTGAGGAAAAGAGGATTTAAAAGAAAAAACAAACTCCCACAGTGCTTTTCTGTTTGTTTGAGAAGCGGCAAACTACTCGTTACTCTAAATATTAACTCCTCAGTTGCTGCCAGAGACAAGTTCTATATTTGACTATTTAGTAAATATCTCCCAAATGGGCAAATATTTGAATCCTTTGAAAAAATAACCAATTTGAAATCAGACGCTCCTCTGAGTACATAAGTTTTTTTTAAACTTTATTTTCGTTCATTTAAGCAGTCTTTATATAAGCCCATTTTTAAACTTTTTGAACTTAAACATTTCAGAAAGCGTGTTAGGATTTTTTTTACGAAAGTGAAACAAAATTCTATATGCAGTCGACCCTCGATAATTCGAAGTCGAAGGGACCAATAAAAAACTTCGAATTATCAAGAGAGTTGGAAAAAATTCTTTCTTAACCTTTCGAACAGGACTCACGAACACAGGTCTTTTTCCAAATCTCCTCCATTCCTCATTGGAAATAAAATCGTTTCGTACTTAGTTCCCTCAGACACTGTTCCCAAAACCATTGGTTCTTCAAGGCAAGGTCCAGTCTGGCCCATGCCCTATTTAGTGCCACATTCTCACACAGATGAGTCATAAATCGTCATGTCACTCCGACGTAAAATATACAATCCTACGCATCTCTTCTTCACAATAGCAGACTATCCTTTCTAAACGCGTGTGTAACAAGATCACTTGTTAAACGAAAGATATGGACGACTGACAACATGTGTGATCGGTCTACTGTCCACTTAAAAAACGAAAGCAATAAAAGTGTCTTTTTACCTGAGAAACCGGGAAACATACAAAAGAAATGGCAGACATAGGGTCACCAAAGGGGCTACGTTACAGGGGAGACACGCAGAGACAATACAACGCAAAACATGTAAGCTCCAACCTGTTTGCTGCAGGACTTTACATGATAGTGAGTATTCGAATTGCGGAGATTTACATGAGATAACTTCGAATAATCACGTGTTGTAGTCTGGCTAGCCACAGATTTTACTTCGAAATATTGAGTGCACCAAAACGTATTGTTTTAGTTCGAAATATCAAGTGTTTTTCTAAGAACCGAGCATATACTTCGAATTAGCGAGAGGTTTGAATTATCGAGAGTCGACTGTATATATAATCCATAAATATATATCCAGAAATATATGTATTATCTATATATATGTGTGTGTTTATATAATCAGAGAGGGAGAGAGATTTATATATATATATATATATTTATTTTATGTTAAAATTGCAATATTCGCAAGCAACGCCTTCCTTTACGTTATAATGGTGATTCAATGGGAACTTTGCGAAATCTTGACGATAGAGCCAAGTGGGCAGCATTTTAGGCGGACCTTTTTTCGGGACCTTATGGATTCTTCTAGAAATTAGTGGATTTCACGATCTATGACGCGAGTGGGTTTTTCTCGAAGGATCCGCTGGGCCTATACATAGAGAGAAGCTCGCCGAAATGAGTCCGTTTTGTTTTGACTAGCGATTAGTAAACTTGCTTTGACCGTCATTACCGATTAGCTCGGCTATGCTTGTGAATAACCTTTTACATACGTGTATTTTAGACATTGATAACTGTGTCTGAGTGCTGTTGAATGTGTAAAGACCTTCTGTGAGATTTATTCTGTGAATATTGCTGCTGCATCCTGTGTTTCAAGGATTGTTTTTGCGACAATAAATTATCATCGCTCTTACAGAACTATCTTGTTTTTTGTATCCGATTTGCATAAAATCCTCGAGCCCCGATCAGCGTAACAATATAAATATATATATATATATATATATATACATTTGTATCTCTATCTATCTATCTATCCCCCTTCTTCTCTCTTCCTATCTATCCCCTTCTCTCTTTCTCTCTCTTCTTCTCTCTCCCTCTCTCTATATCCCTCTTCCTCTCTCTCTATCCCCCTCTTCCACTCTCAATCTCTCTCTCAATCCCCTCTCCTCTCAATCTCATAGTCTGTAACCTTGTGATCAAGGCCTCGGACTCGGGGCTGACATGTCATGAGTTCGAGGCTATTGCTGTTGATGACCCGCCATGTAGAAGGAGCCGTTGCACGCTAAATCTGTCTAGGTTCAAACGTCCTCCCGTTGGTGCGGTGTGGAAATTAGGAGTGGGAGGTGCCCGCTCAAATATCGTCCTCTTCATTTACCAATGGTTCAAAATTATGAGGTCCATCACCAAAAGCCTTTGCATAACTTTATAGGCTGACTTTAATATAACGTTCTCACTCTCTCTCTCTATATATATACATCTATGGCTCTCTTTTTATCTATATGTGTGTATGTGGGTTTCTTTCAAATAAGAATTAATTCTTTAAGCAAAAACTAAATAACATTTTTTTAAATATTGGAAGGTAGTGTTTTGTAAATAATCTCTATACACAATCTAAATAAATTAGATTCGCAATAGCTTCGGCACAATTTTTATTTTCATGTTTTCTCAGCCAGGGGTAGTTACCTCATTTTTTCCCCAAGTATTCGATAATACAGTACTTTTGGTAAAGCTGAAATAATTATGGAGTCTCAGGAGTGTTAACTTTCTCTAGAGGGCTGAAAATATAAACAATATTCAAAAAAGTATAAATCCTTGAAATTAAAATTAATTAATTAGAATCTCTTACAAAATATTTATAAAAAATGGGGCTTTATAATAGTGTAAAATATTTAAAATATAATCATAATTTTAAAAATTATAAGTATATGAAATTAAGAATATTTCTATAAGAAATATTAATTATGTTTTACGTTGCGCATGCTATATTCTAAAGTAGTAGCTTTAATTACTAGCAATAAGATGATTTATAAAGTTAAATTTATCCTTATTGCACTGTAGTATTTTTAAATAAATAGAATAATAAATTATAGTTTTTTAAAAAATAAAAATTTTACTTTTTCAAAAAAAATTTTAAAAATTTCAATAGTTTTTAAATATTTTGTAATACAAAAGATATATTACTCTTAAATTAGTAGGGTTTAAAGAATATGATACATTTTATAATTCTATAAAGTTTTACACATCAAAGACTACTATTTTAGAAAATAGCACGCGTAACGCAAAAATTACTTAATATTTATTACAAAATTATTTGTTATTTGCATATGCTTATAATTTTTTAAATTATGATTATATTTCAAACATTTTGTACTTTTTTGAAACCATAATTCTTTGTAAATAATATGTGTAAAAGATCCGAATTATTTCATTTAAGAAGTATACCTGTTTGAAAATTGTTTATATTTTCACCCCTCGAGACAAAATTAACATCTCTGAGACCCCTTAATACTAAATTATCAAACAAATTATAATTAAATAATTGTTATACATTTATTTAAAATTATGCATAGTTACGTTATTTTTATTCTTAAATCGTTGTTTTGAAAGTAAGCAAATGGGGGGGGGGGTACTTATAAAGAGGAGCTAGAAGAAAAATTGTGGTCGAGAAATATCGAAAAACTTAGAGTATCCCATGCAGCATGGCAACAGTTTTCTGGGGAAAGTAATATTAAGTCATTATAATACACAAATCACATGAAACGGCTTTCATATATGTTAAGAGAAGTAAAATTATCACCTTAAAGGATACACTGTGAATTTAACTTATTAAAAAAAATGGTCTATGGCTTAAAAAACGAGTTTCATGCACCTGATTTGATCAATCAAAATCAAGAAAGAAAACAATATTCTCATTTAGTTTTCCGTTTCTTTCTTGATCAGTAAGCAAAAAAAAAAATGTTTTTTTTTTCAAAAATTTACAACACATAAACTTTTTAATGTACTTGTTTTTAATTTAAGGATTATGATTTTTTAATTTTTATATTTCATTTTCATGTACATTAATTACTATTTCATAAACAAAAATGATTTTGCGAGAATGAAAGTGTCTTAGATATCTATTATAAACATTGTATTGCTTTTAAAAATATTACTGTAAAAATGTTTCATGTAAAATTGTTTCTAAAAATGTTTTGGGATAAATTGATAAAAATATCAAAATGTATGAAGATAAATGGTGGGTAAATTTCGGTATTTTAGAAATATTGTGTAGTTTTACAAGAAAAACATATTTTTAGTTTGTAGATAGTTCACTTTCATTTTCTTTTCAAAAATAGCATCTGCGTACCACAATATAAAGAGTATAAAAATATTAAATGAATTCAATACGAAGAACCTGAAAACTTTGTATAAACATTTATGTTTGATCATTACTTTCTTATTAAAAGAATGTCATTCGTATAGATTTTATGTAATATTTCTTCCTAAAAAAAAGAAAGAAATTGGATAAAATACCCAAAAATCTTTTTAAGATCTGTTTTCGAACATTTAAATAATTTTATTGAGTCCAGAGTGTGTGAGGGGATTTTATATATTTTATTTTATTTTTTAACCTCTTACTCTCTTATAATTCCAATTCAAGCAAGTTTTTCAGGAATTGAGAGAGAGATAAGCTTAACTAGACATACAGCGCCATCTATTGAAGATATTTGAAACGACTTGACTTTTAAATTAAATTAAAGGAAAAAGAAGAATTAAAAAATGTACATTTAGTAACAAGTCATCTTTTCTGTGCCATGCTATATCAGAATTAATCCCATTTTAAAATATAAAAAAAAATTTAAAAATTAAAAGCATTTTTTAAAATTAATTCGCGCACATTTTTTTTCATATTATTAAAACTTACCTTCTTATTACAAGTAACTGATCATATACCTCATTATCTTTTTTTAACACTACCTTTCCTTTATTCACGAAAAAGACGAAATATTTTTTTTTAGTTTAAGTTTCCATTCTAATTTCCTAAACATTTAGAAAATGTTAATAACTTATATAAATTGTACAGTTTTTAAATAAAAAAAGGTGTTACTTAATTTTATAAAACATTCCGTGAAACAATAAATGCTACAAAAACGTAAATAGATTATTTTAAACGATTAAATAAGTTCAACTTTACATTCAATGCAACCTAGAGTACAAAACTTCACTATAGAAGTGAAAAATTGTCTAATGTATCTCGTTTTAAATTTACAAACCATCTAAAATGTGTAATAGTCAATCAGTCAAATATCAGTCTGGAAAACAATTTGGCTGAGAAAGTTTAACCACTTTAAACCCTGTCTTTCTGGTTGAATGCTTCATGAAACTAAGATTAATTTAGCAAAAATATATCAGAAGAAACACTGGATACATAAAAGTTTAAATTTACGGAGAAAATGCGTTGGAAAAAAATTTTATGAGTATTTATCTATCATATCGATAATTACAGCCATTCAAATCCAACTATTTTCCATATATCTGGTACCTTTTTAATGTAAAGGGAGTAAGTATTTTCGAGAAATTCTCTCTCTCTCTCTCTCTCTCTCATTTTGATTACATCAATACTTAACTTCTCAAAATGATTTTTTTCATTCATTCAAAATGCTCCTTGTCATTCAGATTAAACGCTTGAAAATCACGCTATTTCAAAATTGCATTTTTGTTACTTGATAAAAGAAATCAAACATAAACTTTATATAATTTTAATAGCTTATTTAAAAATTTCAAGGTTTAAAGAAAGTTTCCAGAGAAAAAAATGCTTTTTTAATAATTCTATTTAAAAAATCTACGTGACAAACTCTTTACTTTATGTTTAAACATGTAGAGAAATTTTACAAAAATATAGTTTTTTAAAATTTAAACCTCATGGAGCAATTTAAATATCTATGGAAAAAAATCCAAGAAGTCAAATATTCAAAAAGTAATGAAGGCAAATGTTGTGCAGTATATACAAGTATTTGGAGCATTATTCGTATTAAAGACAAAGAAAATTTAACAAAAATCAAAGATTATAGCTATTTTGAGTGCAATGCCCCCGATAAAAATATCAATATCGAAAAAATTATTCGTTATAAATACACGAATTGTACAGCATATTGCTCTTCTCCCTTTAATATTAATACTGATTATGTTTTTAAGAAACTAATAATAAAATTTAAAAGTATAATAATAAATTTTAAATGTTTGTATATAATTGAATATTACTAAATAAATAAATAATGAGAAAAATAAGCAGCAATATGAAAATAATAAAATAAAGTCTGAAATATGAAATACCCCACTAAAACACCTACATTATATTATAATATATATATATACATATATATGTCTTATTTTCAGTTTTCCATATATGTATATATTTTTAAATATGTCTTATATATATATAAAGATATATGAAGAAAATCTTTTTTGAAATAGTTTTGACGTTCAAACCATGTTTTAACTCGTGAATACCCTGTCTTTGTCCCAAAAGAGAATAAATTTATTCAGTTTTCTTAAAGATTAAAAACAAAATGGCGAATTATAACGCAGAGACAAAAAGTAAGAAGAAAAATTCTAAATTTACATCAATATGCTGGCTTAAATCTGTTTTAAAACAACAGATAGTGATAATTCTTGTCGCTGAAAATCCTTCAGTTACTTCCAATTCAGATTCATATTATTTTTCAGAAATTCACATATATTCCGATACTTTTCGACATTATTTGTGTATCAATATATATTATTTTTAATACATTTTTTTAAGAAATTTACATATATTTAAATATTTTTCTAAATTATTTGTATTTAATTTTTTGAAAACTTATTTTTAAAAACTTACAACCTCTACTTTTATAGATATTTTATACGTTGTAAATATTATGAGGAATACTTAATACATGAATTAATAGTTTTAACATTTTATTAACTAATTATATTTTATATTATGAATTAATTATTTTATTATATTATGAATTAATTATTTTATTATATTATGAATTAATTGCTTTATTATATTATGTCCCAATTGTTTTATTATTATAAACGCATAAAAAATTGTTTCATTTTTCTCTCATTAATGAAAATCCTAATTTCGGATTTATGACAGAATTTTTTTTAGTTGTATATCTCGAAATTTAATATCAATTAAAACGTTGTTTTAAAGAGAGAGAGAGAGTGAAAGATTCCCCCAGAAAGCAATTCAAATTTAACAATTTAGCCTCGTTAAAAAGAGCATTTCTTGAACTTTTCTATACTATGAAGACGATTAGTCATGTAAAATATATTTTTAAGCAAAGTTGCAGGGTGAGTACATTTATTCGTGTGTTTGTACATATTGTGTAGAATCCTTTCATCCAAATGGGAATTTTTTATAAACAGATATCAAAGTTTATTATAACTGGTTTGCATATATTTATATTACTTTTATATCCTCGTTTACTTTTAATACAATCATTAAAGTAAAATATTGTGCATGTATAACATTATTAGTTATTAAATATACTTAAAAAAGTAAACTGAAAATATTTTAGCTAAAACTAAAAATATTAATTAATTATTATTAATAATTTAAAACTAAAAATATTTTTGCATATATTTTTAAAAATATCCCTACGTTTAAAGACGAAAAAAATATATATATCGCATAAAAGCTCAATGTTTCCTCCTGATAAAACTGCAAAACTATGTGTTTCGATAATAATAAACCAGCAATTGTATCAGAAACAATGCTAATTATTTACAACATAAACCTGATACGACATTGCTAGTCTTTAAATATACTACACGAAAAAGGGCATAACTACAAAATATGTATAAATGTTACCGTTAAATTGTGAAATCCGTTATTCCGTAGAATAGATAGGTATTTCATGAAATAACTGGATAAGTCAGTTAAAGTACATAAAATTGTTTAATTCTATGATTTAACTAGGTATTCTATAGAATAACAATTACTTGATCGTTAAAGTATAAAATACAGCATTCCAAAGTTCTTTGAACCGATTCTAGCTGCTTTTAGTCAGTTTTGAACCGCTTATAGCTGCTTTGCAATGACCTGTGTGTGTGTACGTTTCACTTTGTTGCTTTTAGATGTAGAATTTAGATAGACATAGAATTTAGATGTATATTATAGCGTTTTACATTTTGTATTAGTAACAAACATTTCTGCAGCCTGTTTTCAAGAAATGACTTCTGCAGGAATGGGAGACCAAAATGTAAATAAGAAAGATTTAATGCCAATTATTAACGCAAAAATTATTAATTTCGGTAGCAGAAGTAAAAAGTACTAAATTAGCATAGAAAAAAACACCACGTGACTATTGGCTGCTCCAGCATTGTAATATCTTTGAAGTTCAAGGAGTAGAAATGTTAATTGTGTGTGTGCCGGTAACAGATGGAAAACATATATTTTTTTTTCTTTTTGTTTAACTAATGTTAGCAATATGAGCAATAATAAATTATATCATCAGCTTTTCCTTATTATTTATCAATTAATCATCCATAATAGGGGTAAAATGTATTTTTCGAGAAGTTTTAGCTGTTAATGATCAATTAATTTATAAAATAAATTTGAAAGTTTTCATTTTTCACGTTAACGGTCTGTCTATATTATATTTCATAGAATAGCTAGGTAAAGTATGAAATTTTTCATCTATTATGTACTTTAACTGACTTGTCTAGTTATTTCATGAAATAACTGAATTATACCCCCTTCACCGATAACATCTACATACTTTTTAAAAATATTTATACGCTAAGTAAAAAATGACTACATTGGATAAAAATTCATCGTACACTTTTAATAGTTTCTAAATATTTTCATAACAATTCACCAAAGCAATCCCATAGCACTTTATTTACATCCAGAACACGATATTGCATCTTTAGTCGAATATGATCTAAAAGGGACAAAACTGTAATATATATATACGCACACTTTCCTTTTATGTTATATAACTGAGAAAAGGAAAAAGCATCTCGAATAAAAGTTGAAAGTTATTCGATTTTATCTCTGGTACCTGTAATTCGATCGCTATCTTTCCTGTGCTACAAGTCATTATTGATACAGTCGTGTCAGAGATTGCAACACTTTACACTTTCTGACGTTTTTCTGGCTTTTAGAGGGATTGGGAAAAGTGGAGGGAGATCTTTTGAGTCGACGATGCGATTTGGTATGTCCAATGGGATTCTGGAGATAACGCGTTTCTTCGGAAAGATTTTAAGGCACCAGATGTCAAATTTGGACCAAATGTCACCACACAAGATTTCTGGAGACTTTTTCTTCGTTTCCACTAGGGGGTTTCATTTTTATACGGGCATCGGTGAAAAGTTAAGGAGAAGAGGTTACCGGATTGTTGTGTAGGAGTAGGAAATATCTGTGTCACTTTAAAAGGAATTGTATATCTATTCGTTTTCCATAGTTTAAGGTATCCGACTACCCTAAAATTGGGAATTTTGCAAAAATTGACAATTCTTTATGAGTTTATTTTATAGTCCATTTTATTAGCTTCATAAAAATACCAAATTTATTATTTTCCGTTTTCTGTAACAAAAACTACAAGTGTTTTAGTAAAAGCAGATGCCATTACTTTAAGTAAGATATGCTTTAAAATGCGTTTACTCGAAAGGTGTATTTTTTTAATGCTCAAACGGGGACAGCGATTACTCAAAAAATTTTGTAAAATAATTAACTGAAATTTTTTGTGTATGTTCTGTATAATAGTAGAAGTGTCTTAACCTTCAGATTTATCAATCACTGTTTTATTACAAAATGTACAGTCCATTATGTGAATATAATCAATGTCCTTTAAGCAATTTCGTATAATAACTAAGATAAAGTGCTCTAGTTTTTGTAAAAATTAAAATATCTCTTATCCCGAAGGTCATTTCAAAAATGATTTACATAGTAACATATCAGAATTGAAAAAATGAAAATTTATTTGTCAACTTTTGGTATAGAATGAACTGCGTTTATGTTATTTTTTGTAAATTTTTACCAATTTTTTCCCATTTTAGTAAGAATAATTTCCTTTTATCTTCTTAATTTTAGCATATTTATCTTAAAATGTACTAATCAAATCTAAAAACAACAACAAAAAATTCCCACATCTCCATATTTTTTTTTTAAAGTCGTCGCAAGTAGTTGGATACCTTAACATAAAAGAGGTACACTTCTAAAAGTAAATTCATAAGATAAAATTTATTTTCAAATCAAAGAAAGTAACAAACTCCTTCGGAATTCGATGGGATTTCATTTGTTCAATGCCTGGTCAAAATTATATCAAAATTTTTAATCGTTTTACATTCAGAAAGTACATATATTTCAGCTTTTTTTACTTTACTTTTATATAAACTAGAAAAAGTCATTGGAAAGAAGATTAGTGGGTAAGATTGTTTAAAAAATATTTTTTAAGAAAAAAAATTGTAAATTTAGCATTTTATAACAATGATTCTGAAAGATACAATGAAAAAGGAAGATAAAAATACTTTGAAACATAAATTAGTTTGATGGCTTTACTTAAAAAATGCGTAAGAAACAACTCCGTTTCTCCAAAGAGTTTCTTCTCATTCGAAAGTTTTCCTACAAATTTTCATTAAAAATATTGCATCCATATTTTATCCCCAAATACACGAAGATGAAGAAACTAAAATATTTAAAATGTGGAAACATTTCATAATCCATTAATCTACAACAAATAAAACTTAATTTTAAATAAGGATACTTAAAACCTGAAACAAAAATACGCATTTCTTTGTAACTGAGGGGAAAAAAGCATTACAAATTCTAAAAGTGCAACACTAATATATATAGGATATTAAATTATTTCTAAAATTGTTCTTTTCTATTAAATTTCGATAAGAGAGGCATTAGAGTTTAGTTTATATATCTCATTTTTATTTCTAAAATAATTTTTCACCACTCTTCAGGGAAATATATCAAACTAACCTCATGATGACGTTTATGAACGAAAGTTATTTTTGAATCTCAAGGTAGTTTCAGAGGTAAAATTAACAAATTAAAATAAATTTTTACAGTCCACGCTATCAACACAAAAGCACCAAATTGATAAAAAGGAGCTTAGTTCCGCAGAAACAAACCATTTTTGAGGATAAGTAGTTATTATCCTCTCTTCTAAGTCTGCATATTTACCACAGAGGGCATATATTTATCCAACTCTCTTGAACAAGTAGCAGAGATCATGTGCAATTAGCCCTTAATTGTGCGGCAAGTTATGAAGACGTTATGTCTCTCTAGTGGCATTCTAATGGAAACTGAAACAATTAATTTTGGGTCCAGTTTGATGTATCTGTTTCAAGATCATATTTCCGAAAGAACTTTTTGCCTCGTAATGTACTTAAATGAGAGATAATTTCGACGGGTAAAAAGTAAGAAGTTTAATGTAAGTTTTCCTCGTGGAAAAAAAATGAAGATAAAATGAGTGCGCCATTTTTCAACCGAAGGTGCCGGAATTAAGAGATAATAATGAAGTTAGATGATAATGGTTTAATGGTTTCTTATAAACTAGTTTGTTTTTCTTTGCTCTGAAAAAATTAACTTAAAACTTTGTGTTTATTTTATAATAACTTGCTCGTAAATATATCCTTGAGGGGGAGAGAGAGACTTGGTTTTCTTAATCCAATATTTCTAAGAAAAATGAAATATTTATTTTTAATTCATCAACCCCCTTATAGATGAAAATTACTTTACTTCCACGTGCAATTTTACAAGAATAGCGAAACTTTTTGCTGTTAACTATTATCCTTTTCCTTACTTACATAGCCATAGTAAAACTATAGAGTAAGACTCCCGCTTAACGCGGGGTATACCTTCTATCAAAGTAGAGAGTAATATGAAACAGCTTTATACGAGAGGTTATCTCATGTAAATAATGGGGTTAGGGGAAGATGAATAGAAAATTGATCAGGTATTTTACCAGTAAATTTGTTAATTATGTTTTTTATAACAATAAATCGAAAATTTATTTCTTACAAATATAGAAACATAATAAACGAATATGCATATAAAAATAAATAAAATCCACACCACTTAACAACACCAAAGAAAACTTTTTGCTGAACTGTGCATTACTGCGTGCGCATACGCAGATGTTTTGCTTCTTAGAAATTAACTGCTTGTTAGAGAGCTCTGTCTGTTCATCATAGTGTATGCTGATTTTGTCTCGCGTTATTAAAAAGTTATTTTAAAATAAAGCAGTGAGTGTCGCTTGATAAATTAATTAGACTTACTAGATAAGATTAGAATATATATAATATTCAGAAATTAGATTCATATAAAATGAACCACTGATGCAAAGAAAAACTTAAAGTTCAGAAAAACGAGATACTCTAGTACGAACCCTTTGATGACCACACCCACCCATGATAAAAACTAAAAATCATAATATTTGTCACTATAGCAATCGCTATATTATATAAATTTATACTTACAATAACGTCAACAAATGTTTGAAACGATATAAATACGTTCGTGTAACACCACGGGAAAGAAGAAACACAGATAAACTTCTTCGGATATCGGGAAGCCGAACGCTGCGAGCAATTTCGGGGAATCCCACAATTCAAATAAAAGAGCGTTAAACCGAAACAGTGCTAAACGAAACAGCGTTAAGCGGGGTCTTACTGTAAGTATCTTTGAAAATAATACAAATATCATTGATATATATACAGTCAAACATCCATACGACGAACCTCTATATTTATACAGCGAACTTTTTCCTAGAACCAAGAACATTTAGCGATTTTCTTGATAAAATAACCCCCTGATAGCGAAGTGCATTTTCTATATAACGAACTTTTTCTCTTGTGATTCAGTTTTTTTCCTTCCTTTTTCAAAATATTTCTTGACATTTCAAATTATTCTCTCTTTTAACACATTTTACGATGGTCATAAATCTTGAACTGGTTTTATTAAGTGACTAACTCGCCGAGAGCAATAGAATTGCGGGTGTTTCATCCAAGAAGTTCAACCTTTTTCCCCATTGTCCAGTTCACTGGAAACATCTTTGATATCCCCTTTCACCCTCAGTGGAGTCTCGTGTCCTTGAATTATTCTCCGTTCATTTATAGTGTTAATCAGCCATACTGATAACTTCGTTTCTAGTAGCTCGAAAATGTCAAAACATAAGTGCTTGAGCATCAAAGAAAAAAAATCTTAATTCTTCAGGAAGTGGATAAAGGCGTCAAAAAATTTTCCTTGCGGTTTTTCTTTCTTTTTTTTTCTTTTTTTTTGATAGGTAAGATATATAAAACAAACATACATTAATTTACAAAAAGGTATGAACAATTATTTTTTTAATATATTGTGATCATTAATTTAATACATTTTTATGTGGTTTATTAAGAAAATTGAAAGATGAACCTCTGTATAGTAAATTTTCTATATAACGAACTTTTTTTCGGGATTCAGCGACTTCGTTATATAAAGGTCCAACCGTATATAGTATGCTATCAATAAGAAAATAACCTTAACATTTCGTTAGCACAGTTAAAACGGAATGTTTTAAAAGATATAGAAGTACTGAGTCATAATTAAAAAATACATCCTTACTAAAGGAAAATACAATAACTAAGGGAAATACGAAATTGCTTTGCTATTATTTTGATAAAAAATATAGTGTTTTATATCCTTTAACTAGAAAATATTATCTATTTTTTTTTTCAAATGGGCTGCATATTGCAGAGTTGATATCCCTTCAAATGTTCTCCACCAATTATGATAAGTTTTTTTTTCCATTGAGCAAAAATTGAGCAACTGAGCCTTTTCAGACACGCCCCCAAATGGGGGAGCTATTTCATGGTGGCACCATCTAGCGGTGGCTATCTCACTATGAAATTTTGACGTTTGAATCAATTTTAATTAATTCAAATCGGATGCTAAGAAATGCTATGCTTTAAATTTGCCGAGAGTACCAGAGCTAAACTGGTTCTCAAGGGATATTTTGCATGCCTCATAACGATTTTTGACTCCAGAAAATCTTTCGACTCCAGCCGGGATCGAACCCGCCACCTCAGGCTTACGAAGCGGGTGCGCTACCTATGAGCCACCGAGCCGATAATGTGGTCTAAATAAGACTTTGAAAGCTGAAAATTAATTTATTATTTTTATTTATGAATAATCAATCATTAATTCATTATTTAATTATTAAATATTTTCAAAATTAAATTAAATTTTTAAATAAATATAAAAAATAAAAGAAATATATTGAAATTAAAAGACTAACGCATCACGTAATAGCAACTAAACCTGAATCTATTGATTGTAAAAAGGAAAGAGCTTGTAATTTTTCCAGGATACTAAAGTGACCTTGAATATTGAGCTGTATAGAGTCTTGTAGTTCAAATAGTTTATAAAATTACATTAGAGAATTCTTTTATTACTTAAACAAATACCAAAAACTATTAGGAATTAAATTAATTACATTTTAAACGATTCATATATTTTTTTTAAAAAAAGCTGAGTTTACTCTGTTTTCTGAAGAAAATTTAATATTTTGTCAAATACTATATGATATGATAAATTGCTTAAAGAAGTGTTATAGCAGAAAAAAAGGGGAAGTTATATGATCTTGTGGGAAGAAAGCAACTGAATAGTTTTGATATTTATAAAAAGTTCTCCAATTTGCAAAATTATTTTATTTTTGAAAAATGCGGCCCAATTTTTGAGTTATTTTTCTATGATAATTAAATTTATCACACGTTAATATTTCATAAAAAAATAGATCATACATGATTTTTTTTAAAGAAAAGTCATTTTTTACACGGATTTTAAATCACACACACACCACACAAGCCTATCTATTTCTGCCTAAAATAATACGAAGTTTAATCAAAATTAAAGCATTTGTTAATATTTCGAATCAAATTAAAAACCAAGGAATGAAATTTGAAAATAATAATTCAAAACCCTAGGGCTCTAGTTTAAATAAATTATTTTTAGAATAAAACATTGATATTTGCAAAAAAAAATTATAGCAAAAAACACTGCAACAAACCATCATTTTCCGGATATTAACAATTTATGAATAACAGTAACTCCATTCAACCGATAGTTGGAAATGATATCAAAAATAAGACATCATGGAGTTGAAATAAATTAAAGCATGATAAAACAAATTAAGATAAATTTTTAATAGCTTTTCTCAACGAGTTTTCCATGGTAACAGTAAAAATTTAATTTGAAAAATCAAAGAAACATGACAATTCAGAATACAATGAAATAATATAAGTATTAAGAATAGGAAACGAGGAGTATCAAACACATAAAACATTAACAATAAAATAGAACGAAATAAAATTAGTGTTTTTATAATGATAGCTGTTTTCTAACTCTGAGTATGAATCTAATTAATAAATTAAAGTTTATTCATCCTCTTTTATGTAGATTTATGTCAAGAAATCTAAATAATTTTTAAGAAGTATTTTAACCTTTTTCTCTCTCTCTCTCTCTCTCTTTCTTATATCAAATTTCATTGTGAAACCATCAATTTTGATGACATATTATCTTTCTCAAACATTCGTTTTGAATTTAATTATAAATGAAAAAATTAAACAAAAAATAGTCTGATTTCAATCACATTTTCAAACTTAATCAGTTTAGTTAATTTAATACATGTAAACAAAAAATTGTATTTACAGCACGTAGCAAATTGTCTTATAACATGGGGCGGCAACTATTTTGACTCCCGAGTCACATTGAGGAAGTGAAGGATACCGGAGGGTGGCAGCTTTTTAAAATGGTTGTATTCATTATTTAACTTTGTATTTCAGAAAAGGTATGCATTGTATTATAAAAATAATACAATTTTATTGATTAAAATTCAATAAATGTAAGATTTAATTAAAATATAGCAGTTTTATTCAATTTATGTATACTGTGCTAATTTCATATCATCTAGAGCTGTAAGCACATTTAACTTTAGAATCACTATTTAATGGACAAACATACTCTGTCATAATTTTCTACATTTTTAACACCCTTTTATAAGCTTCACTTGTATGTAGCGGAATCTTTTAACTCAATTTTTACATACTTTAAAAGGTCGGATTAATTCGAAATTTTGCTCATTTGTCCAGGATCGATGACAATACAATAATTTAATAATTTTGTTCCATTGTCCTCATTTCCCATTTTCAGATCCCATCCAGCATCTGGTGACTAATTTCAGATCCCATTTTCAGATTTGGCGACTAATTCCAGATTTGGCGACTAATTCCAGATTTGGTGACTAATTCCAGATTTGGTGACTAATTTGAGATTTAGCAACTAATAATAGATTTGGCGACTAAAAGATTAAGTTACAAATTAGTTCGATTAACTATAAAAGGGTGTTTTTTAGTTTTTTTAAACTATAATTTTTTTTAAATCAAGATTGAGATTGCAGGTAGAATTTCTCATCATTGGCTACAAGTTATGAAAACTAACTTGATGTTAATGCAAAAAAAACTTTCTACACAAATATATGTTGACTCAAATATAGAGAAAATTTTCTGTCCATTCGGCTTTCAGTATGTCCTGGCGAGCCACTAATTGACCACCCCTGACTTACAGAAATGGTCAGGGACGTCTTAAAGCATGGACCAACTAGGCCCAAGCCCAGAGCCTCAGTCACAAGAGCCTCAGTCATCTCGTTCTTGACTCAGCCTTAATAAGATCATTATTCGAATAATTTCAAAGGTCAAATGTTATTTCCAGTTGAATTCTCTGAAAAATTGGAAATTTCAGATGATATGTCAACTGGCTACTTGTGGTGACCATTGTCCATGTTTAAGCTTAGGCTCCTACCACTATTCATCATCATTACTTATTCAGTCAAAAGGTGGCAATCGGTCGAGCCGTTTTGTGCGATTGTAAATCATGCACATATATTTGTTTCTAGTTATAGGGGGGGGGGCCAGTTATAGGGGGTAATAGGGGGTCTACATTTGAGTAGGGGCCTAGGGCCTTAAGAAGTTTTAAGAAACCCTGGTAATGGTCATCTTTCTGTAAAATATTACTATACAAAGTTTTAATAAGTTCATATAAATTGTTCTAGGTGATAATTAATAGGGGGATAATAGGACTCTATTCTTATAGAAATCAAGAAGACTTCGAACAATTCTAGAGGTGAATGTTTTTCCATTATTTCTAAAAAAATTATCGTATACCTATGAAAGCTTAGTTTTAAGCTAAAATATTAAAATTAAACTATATACTATATTTTGATCTCTCATTTAGGTATTCCACTCTAAATTAAATTCTTTTTAGAAGTTTTAAAAATTTTAAAAATTAGGTATGTGTACAAATGATTAATCGCGTTTCTGAGAAAATTAATTTCAATTCTTATAACAAATAGTTTTAGCTTCATAGTTTAATTTAAAAATAAACTTTTACATATCTCGAGTTATTTTGATTAGGAATATTTATTTTTGATAATATACAACGCTATGATAAATAAATTCACGAGAAATCATGTTCTTTGAAGTATCTTGACCATAATAATGAAACATTCAATTTCTAAAACACATACAGTAAAATATTAAACTGAATGTTGTATAATTTATTGGGAAAAAATAAAAATGATGAGTTTCGGCTAAAAATTTTAAGAAATCTGAAATATGTATTTATTATTATTGTTATTGTTACTTTTATATTATTGTTACTTTTGTATTACTTTTATTGTTTAATTTGTAAGTGATGCGGGTAACTTAAAGAGAAAAGCACTGAATCCTCACAACGGCTTCTAACTTCCATAGTACTATTTTTGTGATATTTAACCATTCATATTTATTATTGCCCAGGAGTAAATATATAGTTAAAAAGCTATAACTAATAGTTAAAAGAAATATTTAAAAGAAAGGAGATAGTTTAAATAGTTAAAAGAAACATTTAAGTTGCTTTTAAAATGTATAAGATTAAATGAAATGCCAGTATTTTTAATAACATACATCTATCGATAACAACTATTTTACACCATGATTCATCAGCTAAATTACTTTCAACTATTACTTTCAAAATATTATTATCCTTGAGAAACGAAAATTACTAAACGGTCACTTTTATACCCGTTTTTGCTTAAACAGTTCATTTTAAATGAGAAATAGCGCTAAATATCTTTCCATTAATCATGTATGGAAAAAGTTTGACTATCTCTGGTCTGGATATATATATATATATATATATATATTTATATATATATCCAAATATATATCCAAATATATGCAAATTCGTTGAAATAAAATATTAACGGGGAAAGTTCTCTAAACAGAGTCTCTAATTGATATGTTGGTTTAAAATTATACCAACTCTCTTCAAAATCATTAAAACTTGAATTTAATTCAGGATTTCCATTATTTATTCCACTCCCCTACATACTTTAGAAGTTATTGAAAATTTATACGTGCTTGAGAAAATATAACTTTTCAATAAATATTCATTGGTACAGAAGCATTATTTTCTTTTTCCTTAAATAGAGAGGCTGTTTAAATTATAAACGAAACATACATTGATTATCGAATGTGTTAGATTGAGAAAATTATTAGATTTGCTTTACATTGTGCTACTCTTCAGTATAGCTTTTTTTTATCATATTGTTTTTTTATCGTTGAAGTTATAAGTATTTTTAAGACTAAAAACTATCAATGCAGGACGAGTTTACGTGAAATTAAATTCAGTTACAATTTAATTAGAACTGAATATATTGCAAAAGCACCGTACAAGTCACTCATAATTGTCCTCATCTTCAGTAGTAATGTGCACCTCCTCGATGCATAGATAGCTCAATTTCAACAAAAACGGATCGTGAAAAGTCCCTTTTTTTAATTAAAAGTTCAATTTTCAATAAACATATTTAAATCTCATATAAGTTCTTAACAAACGGACATTATAATTTCAAAGCATATAAGTAAAGCATTTTATAAACAACAACCGTGTCTCACTGTGGGATAATATTGATGAATTAAGGTTTTTTTATCTGACCAAAAATAAAATATAATTTTGTTTCCCATTTAAGTCAAATTTAGAAGACATTTCATATGTCTATTAATTATTAGACCGTTGCAACCTAATAACAGAAATGCCAATTTTCATATTTGTTGGGTTTAATGGGTGTAGTATAATAAGCTTCTTCATGTTATACTGATTTGAATCTTTAGAATCTTTTCACGACGTAGTGTGGAAATGTGATGAATGAGAATTCAATTCTCAAATACTACACATCATATCAATTCTCAATAAAGGCATTGTCATCAACAGCCTATAATTTAACTCGAAAGCAGTGTTAATTAAATGAAAAATCTGTGTTTGATATGTGCTTGTATAAAAAAAATTATATCAAGAAACGTTTAAATTGAACCAATTTGAGAAAAAGCGATAACGATACTTCGGTTTGGAAATCTCTCCCGAAAAGCTTGTGTGTATGGATATATATATTTTTTTACAAATTATGTTTCTTTAGTTAAAGTGATTAAGACAATATGACTGGTGCTGTTTACACAAATCTGCACAGTCTAAAAATAGCTTTTATCCAGACGTTGAACTTATGTTCATTGACACGTTAATCTAACCAGTCAGAAAGAGTCAATGACTTTAAGGTCATGATAAAACAATCTTTTCACCAACTGGTATAAAAATAACTGGCAAAATAATAGACAACATTTAATAAAAAAATTAAAATCATAAAATGAGGGGCTTCGTATTTTTCGGGGGAATCAAGAACCTAACCTGAAATTCTACAAGAAAGTTATCGTGGCCTTGATCTTCAGTTGTTTTGTTGTCATCAAGTTCATCTCATGCTTTCAAGTCCTCATTACATCAATGATCGTTGTGTGAAATAATGAGGAAGGAGATGTAAGCTCACTCAAATGGGTCCTTAATACGTCCTTATTGGTACACTATGGAAGCTAAAAAAATAAGTAACATCATAGATTTTGCCTGAGGTTCCAAACCATGAGGTCTGTCTCTGACGATTCTCGTGTACAGCGGCATTACTTTACATCATACAATCTAATTTTCAAGGGATATCCCGCTTGTATACAAGGAGTATCTAAACTAATCATCAATAACTGACGCAAACAAGCTATGCCGATTTCTCACACGAAAGCAGGGACTCTAAATGAACACATGACTTTGTAAGGGGTGTTGTTTGTCCACAATTTCAATTTACGTGTAAAGTTGTTAAACAAGTGCAGCTGGTCGTCAATTCCAATTAAGACTTAACAAATGTAGAATGAATCAGTATTCATTTAACGATCTTGCTGTTGTACGGCTAACGTACGGCGTGGCAGGAAAAAGTAGTCAGAGTGCTGTACAAATGTATGCAGAAAAATACTTTAACCGGCACATAACGCAGCATTAAATATTTGCACGTGTTCATTCAGAACTATGCAAAACTGTGTGCGTGCGTGCGTGCGTGCGTGCGTGCGTGCGTGTGTGTGTGTGTGTGTGTGTGTGTGTGTGTGTGTGTGTGTGTGTGTGTGTGTGTGTGTGTGTGTGTGTGTGTGTGTGTGTGTGTGTGTGTGTGTGTGTGTGTGTGTGTGTGTGTGTGTGTGTGTGTGTGTGTGTGTGTGTGTGTGTGTGTGTGTGTGTGTGTGCACTTGATTCCTAAAGAAAATTATAGTTAGTTCCAATTGTACAGCATCTGTGCTTTTCATGAATGAAACGTTCTTCACTCGATGATGTCTTATTCATGACGGGGCCAAATAATACAGTACCGTAGGCCCAGATGACTGTTCTGCTAATTTGTTCAATATTATTCCCATAGAGGTTTGTTCAAGAAAACAGGACCCCTATTTTTGTAGGGCAGCAAGAATAGCTAGGCAGTCAAAAATTTGAGCAGGTATCTGTATCTAAACAGTTATCACGACTCCTATTAGTTCTTCTACCAACCCTATCAAACTTCATTCCTCTGTAATGGTCTATTTTTTGCCTAGCAATAATCATTGTTATAAGGTGGTCTCCACTTATATTACAGATTTGATGCTTTTCAGGAATTGACTTCACTCTCAATTTGAAATTTGTGACAGTATTTACGTCTAATAAAGTAACGTAGACAAAGATTTCATTATTAAGGTTTCTAGCTTCTTTCGCCAGTCTATCCGCATTTTTATTGCCTGTAATATCAACATGTGCATGTAACCATTGGAGAAAGTATACTTTATCTAACTCCTGTAATCTAAACAGGAAAGAGCAAATATCTTCAGTAATCCATGCACCTCTATTTAGAATTGCTTGGAGGGCTGCTTTTGAGTCACTGAAAATGACGAGACCTTTAGCCTGTTCTAGAACAGGGAGAGTCTCATACAGATCAAGAGCCTCAAGAAGTCATTTATCCAAATAAGAACTTTTCCTCTATCACAAATAAGAGCCATGTTGATGTACTAATGTTATGAGTCTCTATCTCCGCACTATCAAAGGTATAGGACATATCAAGGAAGACATCAGTAGTTTTCTTTGGCAGTCGTTTTTGAAAACCATTTACTACTGGTAGACAAATATAAAATAACTGATCCTCTGTAGAGTGTTGTTTTCTGTAATCTGTCTGTCCTACCCTTGAATCTTGCAGGTGATCTTTATCGGGATTGATCAATGTCGTTGGATCCACTGGTGTAATCCGTATTCCTGGACAACTCCAAGATCTCTTAATAATTCCACTATCTTTCAATCTTCAACTAACAAACTAACTCGTAAACTCTTTGCTAACTCCTACTTGCCAACCCACAAACTCGTGAAAACAGAATTTATATGATGTACTTCATTTACATAATCACCCTTTTTTGGCCGGCGAAACTTGGTTGAGTTAAATATTTTTCCCCAGAAGAGTCCCCAAGGTATTAGTACAGTCGTGGATAGATCCGTCACAACCTTTTATTGCAGTGAACCAATCAATGCAGAAATATTTTTTGACACATATCCTCTCTGTCTTCTTTCCATCACCTGAAAGGCGAATTTTGAGCTTAAGGGTAAGTGATTGAGTAAATATTAGCCTCGCACTGTTCAGCTACACGAGGGCTTTTGGCGACGGACCTCGTAATTTTGTACTATGGTCAAGCGACGTAAGCTTACGGGGCATCTATTGTCTTCTATTCTTTACCTCTCCACCAAATAATGATGATTAATTTTGATTTGCCTACTACATAATAACTTATTCTTTCTTTGTCATATTTTGATAGGTAAAAAATCATTTCTTTATTCTCCATCTATATTTCATTTAATTAAGGATCGATGATGTGGACTGTTGAAATGATTACAACAAGTCCATTCGGTTTGCTCATTAATTCCAAGTATTCGTTGAAACAGAACTTCTGTAGAAAAATTATTATCGTTTCTTTTTCATTTGATATAAAAAAAACAAAGAAAAAAAGCTAGTTTGTTCACTTTGAGTTATTTTCTTCGGGTGAAAAAAAATATTCATGGTACGCGAAAAATATAGTCCCTTACATTCTTAGCTTTGAAAAAAGGAGAAAAATTATAGCTATTCCTGTGGTCCACGGCCAATTAGTAAGTTGGTAGCAGTTCCATTCCAAGTTTCTTTGTCCTTTTTCTTCTATTTATTCATTATTTTGTTCAACCAACATTTTTTGTAACAATGTCTTACTGAATTTTTACATGAAACATCCCCACACACTAATTCTAACAGATAGTTTCAGAATCCAGTTCAATAAAAAATGTTTCTTCTTATTAGTCTCCCTCTTACCTTTAAATTTATGTTGCTTTTAATGAGTCGTTTGTATGTTTTCTTGACCAGAGTGACTTAATCAGGTTTTCTGACAAATTAATTGACAAACTGGATCGGTGAAAGAAATATGAGGTCAGCAAAAGTTTTCTCGCAAAATCGAAACATTTCTTCTAATAAATATGTCTTCAGACATTTCTTATTGAAGTAATCTTTTTTTCTTTTCCAATTCCTTCGTTAACTTCCGTTTGTTTAAGGGGGTTAAAAGAAAATGTAAAAATGTCCATGTGGTTGATAAATAACAATTCAATGATGATTTCTTTCCTATATTTCTTCATTTAATTATTGATCCAGAACTTATCTAGTTTTACAAATAAGAAAGAAATGAAAAGAATTGAAGAAAAATTAAACTAATTACTATTTTCTTACAATAACTTTATTTAAATATATTTATAATTCGGAAGACTTTAAAGAACACATCTGTTTAATTTGAGAACACATTCAAAATCTTAGTTAAAATTTATTGAATCACATGTTTAGTTTTTCAATTCTTTTAACGTCACGGTGGTCCAAAACAGCATCGAAACGCATTCATGTATTCAAATTTTGTGAAGGACTTCAAATCTTCTTATTTATTTACTTATTTTTGAAATTTATCACTTTTCAAATCCCCCAAAAAAATATAACTAAAGATTAAAACAAAATTGACTTAAAAAGTATGTTCAGAAGTGATTGGGTCCCATTGTAACACAAGTGATACAAACAAATTTCACAAGTCATTATGCTTTAATATTTCACTAAAAATTCTTTTTTTACTTTTAACTAGTAAAGTGTACACATACAAAGAAAAAGCATATCTTAAAAATAGTTTAATATGTGTAAATGAAAAAGAAAAAAAAAATACTTACTTCGATGACATGCACACATCTTGTTTTGATTCAGAGACGCTACTAGAAATCGCTATTATGGACAGGTACCACATTGTGTTAACTAAAGGAGGATATTATATGAGGTATTTCAATTTGTATTTCGTTTGATGCAACCGATCCCAAATTTGTTTTTGTTGTTCAGCCTTCACAAAAAATTATGAAACTTTTGTATCACATGGGATGCATAGGAACCGAGGAGGATATCACGGGTGAGTGATTTGTTTATTAACATCGCACTTTTAAGAAACATGAGGGCTTTTGAAGACGAACCTCATAATTTTGAACCACAGTGACGATACCCCCACGCTCCCGACTTCCACATCACGACAACGTGAAGACTTGAGGCCCCAACATATTTAACGCCCCTCCAAACGACCGGTCTTCAGTGGCACTAGAGCTCTATCTCGTGAAACACAGAGCACGAGTCCGTGATCGTGATCACCAGGCTACCGCGACCACTTATTAACATGGGAGGATTGAAATAAGAGACATTTTTTGGCATCTTTCAGAGGAAATTTTAATAAGAAAAGCGGTTTACTCCAGAGTGTGCGTGTGGGCGGACAACATTTTATTTACTTATGTATTTCAGCAGTTTGAATGTAGTCTTAAGACATTTGATTCTGGACGAAGTAACTGACATAATTTTTAATATTATCTATGCATTTTAAGCTGTTAAATTTACTTTTTTTTTTATTTTGTTTAATGTTAAGAGAAAAAGTTGCACAAATTTCTACATCTTAAAGCACTCTTTATCTCAGCCTCCCCCCCCCCACCCCGGCTATTTATTTTAAATTTAGTTTTAAGTAACAAAGAATAAAAGAGAGAGTTTTATTTCTTCGAAAAGAAAAAAAGAAATTTATTCTCAACAAAATTGCATTACAAATTTAAATAATAATACAGATTTTAATCAAGAGCTAGAAGGATCAAAATCAATAAATTTTTATCGCAATTATGAAGTAAATTGGTAGTTCCCAGAAAAATATTCATATTTTTTAAGTATAGCAGGACTTTTATTCGAACGATCCAATTTCTTAAACTGTCTAAATCTATTCTTTTTGTACTCTTATCTGTAAATTCAATAACATTTGGAAACAATATAACAATCGAGTTAGATGAAAAGTAAAATAAACTCAGGTGTGTGTGTGTGTGTGTGTGTGTGTGTGTGTGTGTGTGTGTGTGTGTGTGTGTGTGTGTGTGTGTGTGTGTGTGTGTGTGTGTGTGTGTGTGTGTGTGTGTGTGTGTGTGTGTGTGTGTGTGTGTGTGTGTGTGTGTGTGTGTGTGTGTGTGTGTGTGTGTGTGTGTGTGTGTGTGTTGCGGCATGCGTGCCACAGTGTGGCACTGCGGAGTTGTAACAGTGGCACGTGAAGACAATAAAAAAATTTTTAATTTGAAAAGATAATAATAAATAGCAATTTTTTAGAATTTTAATTGAAATGCGATCGTCTCAGACAAAATAAATCCTCAAAATTTATGTTAAGCAAAGTTATTTGAGTTACAATAGAAATATATCGTGTAAAGAATGCACCTGTATTGTTGTGCGAGTGGCTTTCCAAAGCTTTTTTCACTCGCGAGATTTTAGAATTTGTGTGTGTGTGAAGGAGTGTATTTTAAAATATCTGAAAGAAAACTCCGAACTATCCAGTGAGTACTTGCTATTCTAGAATGAAGACAGGCTATGTGATTCAGCTTTTCTTACCGATATTGAGGGACATTTAAGTAATTTAATTTTAAGTTACAGAGATTGTATTAAATTGTATAAAATTAAATTGTATAAATTGTATTGTTAAAGATTGTATTTTTTCTACCCTAGTTGGTCAAATACCTTCTTTTGTGGTATTTGACCAACTAGGCTTTTTTTTTGTCGATTTTTGAGGAAAACAATTAACATATGTCATATTAATGAAGGAGCTATCTGCCAAAGTTAATAGTGCTCTGATCTGCGATAGATTTAAAAATTTAATATCCATTTTTATAGGATTCTTTCAGTGCTAGGTTTGACGATTTTCAAGAGGATAAAAAAAATGCAGATTTTTTTCATAAACCCGTTTTTAATTTCTTTCCAAAATATTAATTGTTACCCACCTGAAATCAAAATCAAAATTATTGTTTTCCGCACCATATTACACTGAAAAGCAAATATAAGGAATTCTATTGAATTTTGTAAATTTGTACTAACAAGCAATTTTTCAAATTTACACGATTTGGCTCTGACAGATATTGTAGATCTGAATCAACATACGATTGTGAGCAAATGTTTTCTATTATAAACATAAAAAATCAAAATATCGTTCAAAATTAACTGAACTGATTAACAATAAAATTTAAGTTTATATGTCTCATTTATTATATGATTTTTAAATTTACGCTACTTAGACTTGTGCATTAAAAATGTGTTCTTTGAGTAAAAGTAACATAATAAACCTATAAGCAACATTTTTTCACCTTTTCATTTCTTCGAAAAGTTAGAAGTGGCACGCTTAATTATTCTTTATCTGAAAGTGGCACTCTTCCTAAAAAGGGTATACTTTTGGAGTAATCACAGTAATTGATCCTGATGCACACAAAAAGTTACTATAAAATTACTATTCTAATCATGAAAATCAGAGAGAGAGAAATTGCTATATGTATGTATATATATATATATATATATTACTGATACGTATTTCTTTAACCTTAAGCTCTTTCGTTAAATATTTCGTTAAACTTTTAATTGAAAATTATAACCTTTAGAGCCTCGTTGTGGAACATAATTTTAAATAAATAAATAAATTTCATCAGATAAATGAATATTCAATGAAACTTTAAAGCATTTTTGCACCTTATTTCAAATCCAAGATATTCCAAATTTTAGTTTTAATTAAATTAAAACTAAAATTACTAAAATTAGTTTTAATTAAATTAAAACTGTACTTAATTTTAATTAAATGTCCGTTATAGCGCGTAGCACAATTTCCCATAGTGATGTTTAACAAATAAATAACAAAAATATCCGTAAAGTTTAGAAAAACCTGAGGAAACTCTTTTTCTTTTGTTCTTATCATGGAAATTTTAAGATTTTGGGAGGTTGCTTATAGTTTGCAATTTTTATTTTACTCTTTAAAACTCCCGTTTGGAGAAACTATCTCTTTTTTAGACTTCTTCAGACTCTGAGCACCTACCGCCATCTAGAGACAAAGACCAATACTAAAACGAAGCTTAATCTTAACTCAGTAAATAAAATCTTTATTTTTACTTATATCTGGCATTTGAAATGATAATTAATGTTTAACATGTTTATTAATTCATTTGGAAGATTATTTTTCGTGACGTTTTTATTTATTATCTATTTAAAATGAATTAAATATTCAAATAAATAGTCAGATTCGATAAAATTTCACTTGTTTACTTCGATGATGCTTGTGTATCATACAAAATTTTCATACGGATTTTGTATGATCCGGAATTTTAAACAGAAAAAATATTTACTAATACACATTATTTTTTGGGTTAAATCTATTTTTTTCAAGGCACGTAAAACATATATTTAATTCATTTAAATGTCAAAATATTCAGAGATTTTCCATCTTACTTCGATCTTACTCAATTTACCGTATGCTACATGTATTTTTTTACACGTATTTTTAAGGAACGTATCAACCAGGGTTGATACGTTGATTGCGTTTTCCCTGTTCTAAGGCCCATGATCACACCAGAAAGATATTAATTTGGAACTCATGGAATTTGGAATGATTATGAACTAAAAAATTTGGAATATTTTATTTAAAATAATGATTTTCTGTGAATTTTTAAATGGAGTTAGGTTTAACAGGAAAAATCACCCAGTCCTGAAGGGGTTAATAGAATCAGGAAATAAATATACAGCCTGACTGAAAATTTTACTAGCCACGAACTAGACGTCATGATCGCCAGAGAGAGGCTTACACAAGAGAGGGTCAAACCCCATACACCAACAATTTTTTATTTACCATAGAAATTACCCCTTGGCTCTTCCGTCTACTTGTTCTTAGGCCCGCGTAAAAATGTAACCCCACCTTCTTCCATAAGAGAAGTCTGTGTATGATAAAAGCCCTTTCTGCTCATGTCCCACACATAATGAGATTATGTGGGATATAGAGCAGAAAAAGGCTATTAAATCCAAACGTGCCACATCGAACCCCAAAACATATTGATTGATAACTGATTGTTCATTAATGTTGTATTCAGAAGCAACTAAACGGCTATTGGAGACGGACCTCGTAATTTCAAACCACAGTCAAGAGACAAGGAACATACCTGTGAGTTGGCACCCCGCTCTCCAAACTTCTTCACCATCCCAATTGTCTTCGTGGTTTTGTTGGGGATGCGGACCATTACGTGTTTGCATGTCCTCTGATTAAGGATTTCCATTTGGTGTCTCCATCTGAAAATGCTAAAAAAGCCTGGTTACAATCTGTCGTTAAAAATCCTTCCATTCACTCTAAACTAATATCATATATTAAAATTGCCTCAACAATCCGGGATCAAATTCCTTAGGTAGTATTATATTAATACTCCTTTGTGTGGTCACAAGCGATTATTTTTTTCATCTCTCCTTTCCCAAATGTTTCCTGCCTTTTTTTTCTTAATCAATAAACCCTATTTATACTTCTCACACAATATATTGCAGCTTCCTGGTTTAACTCTTGGATTAAAATTTTAGCATACTTTGTGGTAATTTTCTTGGTTTTTCTTAGCAAAAAAAAAAGATATCTCAAAAAAAAAAGTAATCCTCCTTCCGTGCTGTGAATCATTTTCTTTTCATTAAACTGAAGGACCAATTAAGGGGGGGAAATATCAAAAGGAAGTGGTGACGCCAACTGAAAGCTGGATTCCAAAGAAACATTTTTTTAAACATTATTATTACTTTTGCGTCCCGTTCTTTTTCTTTTGGGGGGCGGGGGTCTTTTTGGTGCATTTGTCTTAGATAATTTTATTATTTGTTATGTTTTTGTAAGAAAGCTGGAATTATGTAAAATGTAAACTTTGATTTTTTACAATAAAGACTGGACGTGAGGGTGGTTGCTTCCCGAGGGATCGGATTGTAGCTCTAAACCCTCTTCGGGTGAGCTCGGTTCCTCTGGGCATTCATCATCATTACCATGACAACTTGAGGACTTAAAACCTTGATAGATTTAACGTGCATCAGTCACTCTTAACAAGAGGTCTTTTGAGGTACTATTTCGTGACTGAACAGAAGCAACCCTGTTCGTGAATTCGTGACTATGAACCCTCGACTACTTCGGCAACATCCCCTGACAGAAACCACAACAATAGATTTCATCTAATTAGTTGACTAATTTATTTTTTAGGTAAATGTGTCGTAAATCTGTAGTAATAAGCCGAGTGTTTTTTAATACAGATTATTTTAATTTGCTTAATTAGAGAAACAGTATACAGTTACTGCTAAAGAATCTTATTGCACCTGTTACATGATGAGGATATTTGGGCTGTTATTTTATTCTGCAATTTTCTACACTGTAACACAGGGGTGAGCAGACTTTTCAGGGTACGGGCTACTTCTAATGTTTTTTAAGGTGATGCGGTCCACCCAGTGGCGTAGGTGTTCCCAATCTATATTAAAATATTGTGTTTTCTTATCTTTTCACTTGTTTTCGACTTTGAAACTTCTTTTAAAATATGACTAATTACTATTTTTACTACAAAAATTTAGGAACACAAAATTGTCTAGCTGAATGCTTGAACAACCATGAGCGACTACTAGACCGTAGAACGTGGATGTATTCAATACAGAGAGCAGAAAACATAAGTGAACCGATGAATCTGAAACTGACGTATGTACTTACAATTGTTCGCTGCCAATTCCAGCCCCATCAAGGGACATGACATATACTCGAGAACCCAATCTCGTGGGTGAAAACAAGGGGTGTGGGATGAATCTTAATATCCAATCCCGTGTTATCGCGGGAAGAGCTGATCATCAATATTTATTCTCCCCCTCAGTCGGCGTGTGGGGGAAAAATTCATTTCTACGGCTGGCATTGCAGTGATCGCCCTTTTCCCCTACATGGGCAGTGAACGTGTAAAGCGTCGTAGTTCACATCTAATGAAGGTAAATGAGTCGTCAACATGTTTATCGAATCATTTGTTTAAGTAAAAACAGTCGCCTTGATTGTGGAAACCCGATTTTCCAGTCTAGCTGGCTTCCGTGTTTCTTCTATATGTTACTTTTAATAAGCACGTCTTAGATCTTGGTGAAGGCGATCACTTCAAAATGTCTAGATGGTTGACCAGTCAATCGCGATCGACTTAATGCCCATACCCGCTGTAACAAGTGAGGCCCAAATGATTTCGGAAGATAAACTTCGGTTGTAATTGAGTCACAAATTCATGATCTTCCATCCTCTTTACCTCTATGCCCAGCCTAGTTATTACTCAAACCCCACCGCACGAAAGAAGGGAGCTACGGCACATTAAAAGGAACTGGAACTAAAAGTCTCATAGGATTTTTGTAATATGACGGGAAAATCAGAAGAACGAGGCACCAATCCCACTCAGATATCGTCTTTGCCATTTGACCATGGTCTCCAATGGCCCTCGAAATGCTCTAAATTAAGATTCGATTTAAGCCTAAAATTTTTTTCACTGTCTAGTTTTACCGCAAGTGCCATATTTTGCCAAGCTGTGCCAAATATAACCTCGTTAATATTCTAGTAATTACGTTTATCGCATGAATGCATAAATCATAGGCGGTTGGGTGGCGTAGTTAATTTGGCTCTGGCTTTGTTAGCCCAAGTTTGCGGGTTCGACCCCGGCCCAAGTCCGTAAATTTTCATGATGCAAAAAATCGACAGCGTTCATGTCGTGTGATTAAGTGTCATGTAAAAGATTCCTTAAGTGCTGTTTGGCTTGGGTGCTCTCGGAAAAATTAAAAATTCCTAAGAACTAGGAACTTTTATGACGGAATGACAGGAACAGGACTAGGAATAACGATGCGAAACCGCATCGTCAGAGCTGAGATGCCTCCCTCTGGAGAGGAAACTAGGCGTCAAAATTCCTACCTATATTGTGCCGCACTAAAAATATATACCAGCTCTCGGGAAATGTACTAAGTCTGCAATGGTAAAACACCAATCTGCAGCTCCATTACAAAAAAAAAAAAAAAAAAAAAAAAAAAAAAAACATAATTGGAACAAATATATATTTGTAATTAGCCGTGAATCAATCTTATGGAAAGTGAGTGAGTGTTTATATATATATACTAGCTGTTACCCGCCCGCTTCTCTGGGTATTTCATGATGTTTTATAAATTTTTACTGCTTATATATATGCATAAATTATTGATATCTAAGTCCTAGCATTAAGAATTCGATTGTATTGAAAAATATATTTAGACCTGTAACTGTCGCAAAAAAAAAGGCAGAACTCATCTAATTTGTATTTTCTAAAAATCTCTAAAATTGAAGTATAGAATGATGTTTGCTCTTTCGTAACCCAAAAACCAAGTGGATTCCCGCAAAACCAATTTTCGCGGTGGATCTCTACTCCGTAAATTGAACATGCAAGCCAAATTTAAAGTCTAAATCAAACAAAAAAAAGCAAAAGTTTTACTATCAATATCCCCGTAATCCCGTGTTGAGAGCCGTTTTCCAAAATAACCTCTCTTAGCGGATTTCAATTCAACAAAAGAAAAATGCAAACCAAATTTCATTATTATAGTCCTTGTAGCTCAAAAAAAGGATTTTCTTGTGTCAATACGTCCCAGTAACCCCTGCACCCCACCGCAGAACTTGATTTACTTAAAATACATTCTTAGTGACTCCCTATTCAACAAAAGAAACATGCTTAAAAAATTTCAAGTATATGGGTCTAACAATTAAAAACAGGAATATTTTTCTGTAACTCCTCTTGACCCCTCGCAACCATCCTTAGGGGTCAATTTTCGTTTTACTCTTTGTTAGAGGAATTATATTCCATGAAAGGAACATGCCTGCCAATTTTCAAGCAGGATGATCGAATAGTTTAAAAATGGAAATATTTATCGATTACGCCTCTTAATCTCCCGAAATTAAACTTGGTAGTTGATATTCGCAAAACCCATTTTGTAGCGGTTCTCTACGATGTATTGTTATAAATTTAAACTGTACACGAATGGTATCTGCTTATCAAATTTCAAGACTGTACGTCTAATAGTTTAAAAATGGGGATACTTATCTATAACGCCACTTGAGCCCCCGCAACGCAACTTCGGTGTCTGTTTTCACAAAACCCATTTTGTAGGGGAATTGCACTCTATGAAAGGAATCTGCTTAGCAAAATTTGTGCGTCCAATAAATTAAAAATGCAAAAAAATTATCAATAATGCCCCTTGAATCCCCGCAACGCCACCTAGGAGCCTATTTTCACAAAACACATTTTGTAGTGTATCTCTATCCTATGAGAGGAATCTGCTCACCAAATTTCAAGACTGTGCGTCTAATAGTTTAAAAATAGAAATAATTACTTATATCTGCCCTTAACCCCCCGCAACACCCCATGGGGGTGAATTTTCCCCAAACCCGTTTTGTAACGGATATGTACTCCATGAAAGAAACATTCCTACCAATTTTCAAACAGGTAGGTCCAGTAGTTTAAAAACGAAAATATTTATCTCTTACGCCACTTAATCCCCCGCAACGCCACTTAGAGGTCTGTTTTCCCAAAACCTTCTTATAGCTGATCTCTACTCTATGAAAGAAATCTATTTATCAAATATAAAGACTGTGCGTCTAATAGTTTAAAAATGGAAATAATTATCTATAACGCCCCTTAAGTCCCGCAACGCCACTTGGGGGCAATTTTCAAGAAACCCATTTTGTAGCGTATCTCTACCCTATGAGAGGAATCTGCTTACTAAGTTTCAAGACTGTACGTCTAATAGTTAAAAAATCGGAATTTATAACGCCCTTTAAACCCCCACCCCGCAACACCCCTTGGGGGTCAATTTTTTAAAAACCCATTTTGTAGCGGATATTTACTCCATGAAAGAAACTTACCTACCAATTTTCAAGCAGGTAGGTGAAGTATTTTAAAAACGGATTTATTTATGTATTACGCCCCTTAATCCCCCGTAACGCCACTTAGAAGTCTGTTTTCACAAAACCCGTTTTGTAACTGATCATTATTCTACGAAAGGAATCTATTTATCAAATTTAAAGACAGTGCGTCAAATAGTTTAAAAATGAAAATAATTATCTATAACGCCCCCTAATCCCCTGCAACGCCACTTGGGGGACGATTTTCACCAAACTTATTTTGTAGCGGATCTCTACTGTATGAAAGGAATCTGCTAACCCAATTTCAAAATTGTACATTGAGCAGTTTAAACATGGAAACAATTATTTATAACGCCCCTTAACCCCCGTAACTCCCCTTGCGTTTCGTATTTCGGAAAATCCGTTCTTAGCTGATGTCTACTCTATGAAAGGAACATGTCTACCAAATTTCAAGTAAGTAGGTTGAATAGTTCCAGAGATATCGTGATTAGTCAGTCAGTGAGTGAGTCGCTTTTCTCCTTTATATATATTAGATATATATATATAGCAGTGCCGGTATATCCATTGGGCGCCCAGGGGCCCGAATAAGCTAGACAAAATCAGGTTTTCTGGTAATAAATTTCGATCCACCAGCCTGTAGATCTTCGCCCAAAATTAGCTTAAATCTCTCTCTCTCTCTCTCTCTCTCTCTCTCTCTCTCTCTCTCGGCACAGTATATATATATATATATATATATATATATATATATTAACGTCGCACTATAAAACAACACGAGGGCTATTGGCAAGGGTTTCGTAATTTTGGATCTCTGTCAAGAGACTAACCACATCACGCCTCGGCAAATGGGAAAAGGGTTATATTCTAAAACACACGTAGACCAGCGGTGTCAAAATCGAGGCCCAAAACGAACATTTTTGCAGACCGGCCATTATCAGCACATCTATATATATAAAGGAGAAAAGCGACTCACTCACTGACTGACTGACTGACTGACTAATCACGAAATCTCTGGAACTATTCAACCTACAGACTTGAAATTTGGTAGACATGTTCCTTTGATAGAGTAGACATCAGCTAAGAAAGAATTTTCCGAATTTCGAAACGCAAGGGGCGTTACGGGGGGTTAAGGGCTTCAATAATAATTGTTTCCATGTTTAAACTACTTGATGTACAATCTTGAAATTGGGTAAGCGGATTCCTTTCAGAGAGTAGAGATCCACTACAAAATGAGTTTGCTGAAAATCGACCCCCAAGTGGCGTTGCAGGGGCTTAGGGGGCGTTATAGATAATTATTTCCATTTTTAAACTATTTGACGCACTGTCTTTAAATTTGATATATATAGATTCCTTTCGTAGAATAATGATCAGTTACAAAACGGGTTTTGTGAAAACAGACTTCTAAGTAAAGTTGCGGGGGATTAAGGGGCGTAATAGATAAATATATCCATTTTTAAACTACTTCACCTACCTGCTTGAAAATTGGTAGGTAAGTTTCTTTCATGGAGTAAATATCCGCTACAAAATGGGTTTTGGGAAAATTGACCCCCAAGGGGTGTTGCGGGGGCGGGGGGTTTAAGGGGCGTTATAAATTCCTATTTTTAAGTTATTAGACGTACAGTCTTGAAACTTAGTAAGCAGATTCCTCTCATAGGGTAGAGATACGCTAAAAATGGGTTTCGTGAAAATTGCCCCAAGTGGCGTTGAGGGGACTTAAGGGGCGTTATAGATAATTATTTCCATTTTTAAACTATTAGACGCACAGTCTTTATATTTGATAAAGATATTTCTTTCATAGAGTAGAGATCAGCTATAAGAAGGTTTTGTTAAAACAGACCTCTAAGTCGCGTTGCAGGGGAATAAGTGGCGTAAGAGATAAATATTTTCGTTTTTAAACTATTTGACCTACCTACTTGAAAATTGGTAGGAATGTTTCTTTCATGGAGTAAATATCCGCTACAAAACGGGTTTGGAGAAAATTGACCCCCAAGGGGTGTTTAAGGGCAGATATAAATAATTATTTCTTTTTTTAAACTATTAGACTAACAGTCTTGAAATTTGGTTAGCAGATTCCTCTCATAGGATAGAAATACACTGCAAAATGTGTTTTGTGAAAATCGACCCCTAGGTGGTGTTGCGGGGGTTCAAGGGGCGTTATTGATAATTTTTTGCATTTTTAATTAATTGGACGCACAGTCTTCAAATTTTGCTAAGCAGATTCCTTTCATAGAGTGCAATTCCCCTACAAAATGGGTTTTGTGAAAACAGACCCAGAAGTGGCGTTGCGGGGGCTCAAGTGGCGTTATAGACAATTACCCCCATTTTTAAACTGTTTGACGTACAGTCTTGAAATTTGATAAGCAGATTCCTTTCGTAAAGTAGAGAACCGCTACAAAATGGGTTTCGCGAATATCAACTACCAAGTTTAATTTCGGGAGATTAAGAGGCGTAATCGATAAATATTTCCATTTTTAAACTACTTGATCATCCTGCTTGAAAATTGGTAGGCATGTTCCTTTCATGGAATATAATTCCTCTAACAAAGAGTAAAATGAAAATTGACCCCCAAAGATGTTTGCGAGGGGTCAAGAGGAGTTACAGAAAAAAATTCCTGTTTTTAATTGTTAGACCCATATACTTGAAATTTGTTAAGCATGTTTCTTTTGTTGAATAGGGATCCACTAAGAATAAATTTTAAGCAAATCAAGTTCTGGGGGTTGCAGGGGGTTACTGGGACGTATTGACAAAAAAAAATACTTTTTTCGAGCTACAAAGACTATAATAATGAAATTTGGTTTGCATTTTTCTTTTGTTGAATTGAAATCCGCTAAGAGTGGTAATTTTGGAAAACGGCTCTCAACGGGATTACGGGGATATTTATAGTAAAACTTTTGCTTTTTTCTGTTAGATTTAGACTTGAAATTTGGCTTGCATGTTCAATTTACGGAGTAGAGATCCACCGAAAATTGGTTTTGCGGGAATCCACTTGGTTTTTGAGTTACGAAAAGAGCAAACATCATTCTATGCTTCAATTTTAGAGATTTTTAGAAAATACAAATTAGATGTGTCCTGCCCTTTTTTTTTTATCAACAGGTGACAGTTACAGGTATAAGTATATTTTTCAATTCAATCGAATTCTTAATGCTAAGACTTAGATATCAATAATTTATACATATATATAAGCAGTAAAAATTTATAAAACATCATGAAATACCCAGTGAAGCGGGCGGGTAACAGCTAGTAATAATATAAAATAAAATACCAAAATTTCCCCTGAAGTAGGAAAGGTAGTTGCAGAAAAGAGATGTCAAGTGTCAGGACGTAAACATTAAATCTTTCGTGTTCTTTTACGCATATTTTTATTATAATGTATTATTCGAAATAACTTACGTTTTTATGGATATTGATTTTTATTTTTTTGTGGCCCTCCTTAAGTTAAACCTTGCGTTGTTTGACCCAAGGTAGCCTTTGATTTTGACACCCTTAACGTAGACGAAAGTTTAGAGGCATAAACCATATGGTAAAAATTAAAAATCTGTCAATATGTGGGGGATTGAGCCCCCAAACTTCCCTCATTTTGTACGCCAGTATTTGCGATTTAGAAAAATATGAAAGAAAAAAAGGAATCCATAAGTATTACTTGTAGAAGGTCGAAAGTTGGGAAAGATTTCCAGGATATCCCGGAAGTGTGTTGTACCCGCATTTATGGAAGACAGTAAGGCCCATGGAAGAGAAGAAAGGTCACTTATACACTTCGAGGTCTCCACGGTCCACCTTCGAGGTGCCTCGAAAAAGTAAGGTTGAAAGTTGTTGAGCGTCTCTCAAAAGTAATGGTTCGTCCCATATGTTTTGCAGTAATTTTTTCTAACAAAAATTCAGATGTCTATAAATTTTTTAATGTAGTTCATATGCCACGTGCGTTAAAAGAATTTTTTTTAAAAAAAACATGAATTTCTGAAAAAGTTTATTTTATTAAATTGTTATCTAAAAAGAAGAGTTTTATTCAACTGATAAGTAAGCGACTCATTTCCTCAATTTATAGTACGGAATATACATCTGATGACATTCTGGCAATCTCATTAGTTCATTTAAAATTAAATCGTATTTGTCCAAAATTACAGAATTTAATTATACGTTTGTTTGTATCAATGTTGCACTTGGCGATGAACGCTGCAATTTTAAATCCCGGAACCACAGCCATTTTCGAGACAGATTCTGTTTTATTCTATTCAACTATAACGGCGCACTATATAACCACATTTTAAGCTATTGAGAAAGAACTACATAATTTTGACGAATTATAAGGTTACACATAATCTGATATTTCATTCTTTAAAAATAGACGCCGCGTTGCATGAGGACATAAAAACATGATTGAACTAAAGCATTTTAGAGTACATCATTAACACATTCACTGCCATCTACGAGATATCTCGTATAGCAAGTGAGGGTATCAAAACTGTCATCTACGAGATATCTCGTAATGTGTGCTGCAATTTTAGATTGTGATTATATATCTCCATCTGAGTTAGGAATTATTGGTAAGGGTGAATGAAATATTTATAAAGCGCACGCACACACAAAAACGTATTAACTATCAATTTTTTTTAAAAATTATAACTTAGACGATTAGACTATAACATAATAATTACTTATGTATGAATGAATTCCAAAAGTTAAAAAAAAAATATTTTTTTATTGTTGTTTCTGTGTATGATGAACTTTAAAGCAAAGATCAACGTCAAGTGCTGGATTGTTGGACACACTGGACAAAAATACTTATCTCCTTGCTTTTTTTCTTTTGCTTTGTACACATTCGATGTGGCTTTGCAGACATCCTTTTTTTTCTGTGGGAGGAAGATGCTCTAAGTAAATAAAATCAGTTGTATTTTTGTTATGGTTACTGCTTTCTATCAGTCCATTTTAATAATTTTACAACTCTTTATAACTACCATCGCCTTTAGGTTTTTAGCAGTGAGGATCATTACTCATCCGTAAGAAAATTTAACATAACATTATATATCTGACTGTCGCCAAATGAAATTGGGGGACGAGCTTGTAAAACCAAACAAAACCAAAAAAAAGAAAAGAAAATATTAGTATATGTGAAGATTTTTATTGAAAAAAAAAACCTCTACGAAGTAACTCGTAAGTGGCACTCAGCACAGGAATCTTATTCAATGACGCCAGCTACAAGTTATCTCGTGCTGTTCTTTTTTTTTTCAGTAAAAATTACTGTAAATACCATTACAATATTATATCTGTAACTTATTATTATATTTTGTAAAATTTCATGTTTTCTGTAAAATAAAACCTTGGCACCTAGGGCAAGATGCTCTAAATTTGCCTGGCAATGAAAGGGTTAAATAAGGCCTAATAAAAGAAATGAGATTCGAACATATTGTCATACTATCCCTAAACTGAGAAAATGCTACCAAGTATCTCTTTACATAAAGGGCACATTAAGATTATCATTCGCTGAAATTTGAGACTTCTACAGATCTTTAAAAGTGAAAATGAACTACTTTTAATCAATTTTCTTTACTTTTTTAGAAATATCACAGTAGCCTCTGGATAAGTTAGCGAATTTCATGAACAGAATAGTACGAACCAAAAAAAATCGTAAAGGTCAATACTGATTTTACCCAAGACAATCAGATTAGGACATGATAGCCAAATTTAGTTCTTCTCTATTAAGCCTTACAATCACTTATTCACTCCATACCAAAATGATTACAAATAATAAAAGATAGGCTTAAAAGTTCACACGTGATAGGGTGCATTGGGAGAGTGCAGTACCCAAGCTCAGTTGTAGTTCTTATCAGTGAACAGATTCTAAACCAATGGAATACAAGTACCCCAGAGAATACGCAACGTGAAGCTTGATGTACACCAAAGTACAGCCACGATCATTCGCGAGTTTTGGATCATGTATTATGTCAATGTGAGGTTCTCTCCTTGGTCACTATGTCTGATTTCATTAACATCTGGTGAACTCAATATTATAAATACACCGCCTTTAAAACGCATGCGCAAGAAGTAGAGGGAAGCTAAGCCTTTGGGGTGAAGGTATCTCTGAACATTCAAGAAAGCTCTACGCATTCCTTACATTAATTCCAAATTCAAAATATAGACTCGTAGTATAATTTAATACATGTATATTTCTTAAAATAAATTATTTGGGTTTTTGACTAAACTTGTATCACATGGAATACAACTTATAATTATTTCCGTTTTAGGCGTACGTGATAAAAAAGAATGGAGGCTACTGCTCTATACTACAAGGTTCGTTGCTAATAAACCTCACCTATATCTAGAACAACGCTAATTCAAATTAAACTAAACTTCATAAAATACAATTATATGAAAGCCTAAAAAATGAAGAATATAAAAGTTTCATATTTTCATTAGATCATTTAAGCTATGCGAGATTAACTATCAACATATTATTCTTAAAAACAGCAGTTACATTTAAAACTTTTATATATTTTTTTTTAATTTTTAAAATTTTTATTACATTTAAATGTGGTAAGTTTAATTTTTAACATGAGAAACTTTTGGCATAAAATACATCAAATTAAATTTTAAATACATTTCGTAATAAAAAAATCGGGCTTCACATGAACTAAACAAAAAAGAAGTATTAAAAGAAACACTTTTAATCAAAACAATCTATTTTGTCTTAAAAATTATTATACAGGCTGATTGTTATAGAAGAAAGGGGATTTGTTGACTTATGAGACTACAAAGAAGGCTTAAATCTAAATACTTTAATTAAATTTTCTAAGCCATGGTGATACGTTACTTACAAAAGACAGCTTAAAAAGGAGAAAAATAATCTGTTCATGTCTGTCGCATAAAAAGTTTTCAATGTAATTTATCGTAGTATTAAAATCCTCCCCACTCTGAAAAAGTTATAGTAATTATATTATCTGTTTTTTCCAGCGATATATCAGTCAGATTTTTCATTTTTCTTCACAAACTTTTCAATCATGGAAAACAATTTAAATTAGATAAAATTTCCCATTAGAAAAAAGAGCTTATTAGCTGTCATATAATGTCAAATATGCAGTGCGTTAAGAAATTATAAGGCCATTAACGAAACGGTGCATTTCTGCAGAATACATAATATGCAAAGTTTTAGCATTTGTATTTAAAATTAATCATATGTACCAAGCGCAACTTTTTTTTTAAAAAAAATTAACTTCCATTTCTTTAAAATCTATTCATTTTTCTGAAAATTAAAAAAAGAGTATTTCTTAAGAAATTCCAAGCCAACACCTGAGAAAATTATCATTCAATACATCATATCAGAATCCTTATATAGCGTATGCATTAGTACTTTGTGAAAGCAATACCTGAGAAGCAAAAGTGTAGAGTAACGCGTAGAGATCTAAGGTTTTATAAAATTTACAGGTAGCAAACAGGGATCATACAAATTTAGTATAAATATTCGTCATTTACAATTTTAATCGTAAATTAACACACACACGCCCACATAAGGCATTTTCACCTTTACACTTACAACTATCATATACTTTGTCCACCAGCGTAGCTAGTTCTGAGTGGGCTCTGTATCAAAATTTCTTGGATGCCCTTTTTGGGGCCCTTCAACATATTACAATTCTTTTGCTTATATATTTTGGGGGCCCCGTATTATTGATACGGGTAGGTACTGATGCAGGGATAGCTCAAATAACTGATACGGTGGTAGCTACGCCCATGACTTTGTCGTATCGTCGTCGAGTAAGCTCTTCTCGCATAATCTCGCAACTTCCAAGATCAGCAAAGTAAAACAAACAAAAGCTATTTTCTCTTTTTTTCTCTCTCTCTCGCTGGTTCTCTTTTCCCCATCACTCCGTCTTTTTAAACTTCAGAGAGGAACTGTTTAATACCCCTTGAATTAATTCCCTTCCATTCCTATTCGAAAAAACATGTTCTTGCACACGGCCCCCTCGGACTCTGCCCCAAACACCATTGGTTCTTTCAGGACAAAGTCTAGTCAGGCTCACACCTAATTCAGCGCCATATGTCAAAAGTCATACGAAAGGCCCATAAATCGACACGTCATTTCGACGCATAATACACGATTTTGGCATTTCCTCCTCACAATAGCGGACAATCCTTCCCACACATATGTATCAGTTTGCACATATTTGCATATTTGTACAAAAACACATGTTTGCAGCTTGCAAAAGGTGGGGCCTATCTTTTGCCAACTTTGAAGGAAAAATCCATTTAGTGCGTCTTTTCGCCAGAAGTTCCGGAAAACAAAAAAGGTGTAGAAGACAGCTAGTCAGTTAAGAAACTACGTTCTGTAGGTTTTGTATTGTCCAAGATTTATGTGTAGATGTCCTGAAGTGAATAGTTATCTGAGTGATATTGAAACACCATCGAAACGAAAGACAAAACGCGCTAAAAACAACATGCTATGGAGAGACCACTAGAAACAAATAATAAATATATTTTTTGTTAAAAAAAATTTAATTTAACCTTGATGGGATGACTACTTAAAACTATTAGAATAATTTGAGGAAGGAACTGAATGAATGCTTCAGTCGACAATTGTGTGTGAGAGAAAAATTAGTAATAATTTAAAGCAGTGTTTCTCTCTCTCAACCATTTCTTACTACCCCCCCCCTCCCCCCAATAAGCTTTTAAAAAATTCGTATGTCGCCTCCCCCCGTATATATATATATATATGTAAATATATACAAAATAGTTATAATCCTAAGATAACTATAGTCATGATAGAAGAAAGTCTTACCAACAGTAGTACTAGAGCAAACTATATATATATATATATATACATATATGTAAGGATAATTAAATTAGATCTAAAACTAAATCGCTAGTCTACTTCTAACTTTTATCTTCCCGTTACATCTTCAAGTATTAAATTTATTACCCAGTTCGGGAAAATATAACACATGGCTTTTAAACATCTTCGCCGCTCCTACCATTAATTTTTATTACCTATATGTCACGCTTAAATTCTCAAGTATACCTCTTGAATCAGAAACGTACTTGAAGAGCATATGGCTACTGAGGGGCCTCCTATTCAAATGGTTAACACGTGTCCGTCTCTCTCTCTTACAGACAGTGTGACAAAATGATCTCATGGAATAAAGACGGTTAAAAAATAATGTCTTAAAGTTCACTTAAAAAAACCACGACAGCAATAAGCCGGCAGGATAAAACCTGCAGCCTGCAAATTAATTTTAAATTTAATGTAAAGCCATCGAAAATTTAAAACATTTAAAAAACGGACGCCAAAGTCAGACAACTACTATGGAAATCGCTTTAAAGGACTTTATGGAATCCGGAACGCGCCGTATCTCCCTTTGCTGAAGAGGCGCTCTAGCCCGGGAAACGAAACCTATACTTCGACCGAAAGCGAATATAAACAGCTCTACAATAAACATTCTTCGATGGTAAGAAGAAAAAAAACCGCTCCTGTCCTCGAAAAAAAAAGCGCCGTTCTAGCAGCAAAAGAATGAAAACAACTCCCCATTAAAAGTTCTCTGATGGCGAGAAAGAAAAAAAAAGTGAAGTGCGCGTCAACATTTGAAACGGTAAAATGTGCGATAATCCGGATGTGAATTTGACCAACATCGAATACATTACTGGAAGACCAACATCGAATCTCTTATTGAAAATCGCAATCGAATCCAAGAATGAAAGAGCAACATCGAAAAAAAATTACAAAATCAAATCAACGGAGAAAAAAAAAATATGTCGATTACTGTGAACCAAAAATCTCTACCAGTAAGAAATGAGGTCAGTGAAATTATTAGTTTACATTTATGTAGTACAGAAGTGACTGAGTTTTGTTTAACAAGACTCTTCGGAGAGGAACCATAATATAAAATATTAAATTTTATATGGTATATTTTGTGTTAAGTGATGTTTATATTTAGAAGAGAAAGTAGAATGTGTTTTATTATATAAAATTTTGAGAAATTTTAATGTACTTCATTATTTTATTTTAAATTGTTAAAGGAATTATATCATTTATATGAAAATATTGGTGTTATATAGTTGAAAGATATAACGTTAGTTATTAGAGAAATGACACTCTAATGTACTAATATTAAGGAAACTGATTATGAGGAAAATTAAAGTCACATTGCATTCTTTTTATCCACTGAATTTTATTATTTTGTTAATTATTTTATTCATCAGTAACTTTACTAAATTTAAATTAAAAATTTTCTCATCTTGAAATTGTGTTTTGATATACCGGCCACATATTAGGATTCACTGTTTCTCGAAATTTTTCTGGTCTAAAATTAAAGTAATTTAACAACTTGATTTCGGAAATGATACAGTGGATCGAAGAGAATACAATCATTATGATTTTGTATATGTCTTGAAAAATTAAGAGGACAAACTTATTTAGTTTGATTTGTATACCTCTTATTGTTTTCATAATAGCATCCCTGAACATCTGTGATTTGATCACGCAGATTTGTCAGAGAGATGTGTTGGTATTGGTATGGTGTAAATTATATTACTGAATATGAAATGCGAAGGAGAAAAATTTGTCTATGAAACAAATAAGTTGCAAAAGTTAGAGAGAGATTCAAAATGTTTTATGTGATGATTTGAAGTAAAAGTGAATATGGTGAAAAATTTACTGCACTAATTTGTATGTGTTGTTGAAAATAATTATTGTAATAATGATAGATTTCTTTCTAGAGATGATTCCCCTTTTCGAATCGAGATAAATAAAAGAGCTCTTATATTCTTATATTCCTTATTCTTATAATACATGTAAAAGGAATATGGTCTGGTGTGTTGAATAGTGTATAAGTGTTATACAAACTGTTCTCATATTATTAATCATATTTTATTCATGTCTATGCTTTGATATTTTAACAGTGTATTTCAGCTATGTATATTTTTATGTAACAAAATTAAGTAGTATTACGAAGGCGCCTGAGTATATTTTAATAGAAAATTAGTATCTTAGTATTTGTATATCATGTATTTTTTAAATTATATTACTGTTTAATATGATAAACTTCCACACATATACTACACATAGGTGGACTATGTGCTAGCAATAACACAAATCTAATAATATGAAAGATTTGGAGGAAACGTTAAGCTCTTTTTCTGGATGCAATATAGATTTGAAAACGCTAATGTACATTTATGTGTAAGGAATTTCATTTTATCAATTAATATTTTAAAAGTGTTATTATTTTGTTTATTGCTATAATTTCGTTTATTGTATTGTATTTTGATTTTATTATTTGTGCTACTTAATTCTATTTATACAATGTGTAAAATGTATTTCTATATTATGTTATGTACTGTTTTGTATATATTGAAAATTTACTATGTTTGTAAGAGAGAAAGACCACCGTTACTCCAATCTTAAAATTGGGGGGGGGGGAATGTAAGGATAATTAAATTAGATCTAAAACTAAATCGCCAGTCCACTTCTGACTTTTATCTTCCCGTTACATCTTCAAGCATTAAATTTATTACCCAGTTCGGGAAAATATAACACATGGCTTTTAAACATCTTCGCCGCTCCTACCATTAATTTTTATTACCTGTATGTCACGCTTAAATTCTCAAGTATACCTCTTGAATCAGAAGCGTACTTGAAGAGCATATGGCTTCTGAGGGGCCTCCTATTCATATGGCTAACACGTGTCCGTCTCTCTCTCTCTCTCTCTCTCTTACAGACAGATTACAAAATGATCTCATGGAATAAAAGACGGTTAAAAAATAATGCCTTGAAATTCAGTTAAAAAAGACCACGACATATATATATACAGGGTGCCCAGCCTTAATGTGACCCAATAGCTAATTCCCGAACCGTTCGGTTTAGATATGCACTTCCAATTTAAAAAAATGTTTTTAAAAAGGTAAGGAATGTTTTTACGTGCTTTTCAAACAAAAAAAACCCATTTACAAAAAAATTACAAAAATTAAATTTTTATACGGTCCTCAGGTCTTATCACTTGTATTTAGGAAAAGATGCAGTACACAAAAACAAAGTTAACACAAAAAGTTTCATTTTATTACGATAAAAACTGGCCGAGTTATGCCTACATAAATTTGAAGCATCTGAGTTGCTCAGAAAAGGGGGTTGTATATAAATTGAGTTTAGAGAACAGTAATTCACTATCTACAGAAAGAGCAAATTAAAAAAAAAAAGAAAACATCATAGAAAAATATAAACATCGAAGAAAACATCATAGATTGACAATTTGTATTGCTGTATGGCAAACAATAAAAATTAAATTAACGAAATACAACCTGTAGCGAAAAGATTTAAAAAAAAACACCTTGTTTTAACAAATAGCAGCAAAATAATACAGGATTTGCCGTTCAAATTATAGCATAATGTGGAATGATGCGCCAATCATGAATCAGGGGCTTTATTATATCAGAATGACCAAATTAACTTAAATAATGGTGAAGGCACGTGACAGGGAATACGACTATTGCAACTCCCAGTTTTATACAAGCGCTGAACAGCAGGCGCAATTGCGCAATAAGATGGATGTCTTCGAGTGGGAAATTTAATGGCATAAAGTCTTGCCGCCTCTCTCTTATTTTAATTACACTGCCCAAAAAACAATACCATTTTGCAGTATTCTTCATTTGTATGCATCTCGTTCTCCCGTACTAGAATTCGCAATATTAGAATACGAATGTATGCAATTGCAAGCGACTACACAACAGATTTTTAACGTTCGTCATGATCAGCAAAAACGCAGCTAATCAGACTGAAGCCGCAGCATATAAGTTAATTTTATTGGAACTGCTTTTAAAATGTTTTCTTCGTCCAAAATATTTTATTTTTTCTATGTTTTACACTTACACAGAATAAATTTTACTTCTTAAGTACTCAATTATTGTATTATTAACGTATACTTTTAAATTTAAAAACAATTTACATAAGAGTGAGGTGCAAGAGCGAAAGTTTCCTAGCAGAGTTCCAACTAATTTCACTTTGGAGACGGCCCCTTAGTAGCTTCTTGAAAATTGCCGAGAAAATGGATATAGTGTGTGATTTTTAAAGTTCCATAACTCGGCCAGTTTTTACGGTAATAAAATGAAACTTTTTGTGTTTACTTTGTTTTTGTGTACTGCATCTTTTCCTAAATATAAGGGATAGGACCTAGGGACGGTATAAAAAATTAATTTTTGTAATTTTTTTCTAAATGGGTTTTTTTGGTTCGAAAAGTACGTAAAAACATTCTTTACCTCTTTTAAAACATTTTTCAAATTGGAAGTGCATATCTAAGCCGAACAGTTCGGGAATTAGCTATTGGGTCACATTAAGGCTGGACACCCTGTATATATATATATATATAATTAAACTGATCAATGAAAATTAATGAAGGTCTTAGGAAATCATTAGAAAATTATTATTATAACAGTAAGTAAATTTTCAAAACTTACAAAGGAAAACTGAAATAAAAATAAAAAATTTAATGAGATTACTTGCGCTTGTGTGTGAAGTTTGTTACAAAGAGGTTTTGTCGGGTTCCAATTTAGTTTAGTCTCAAGACTTCCCTTTTGTTATAATATGAAGATGGAAATGGTAACAATAGTTCTTTTACACATTTGGTTGTATTTGGATCTTTGATTTCGATTTCTTCACAAAAAGACCACGTATCATTACTCCTTTTATATTAAAAAACGGTTTAATTAGCACATCATTTAATATTTCTGCGAGTTTTTCTGGATATTGTAAATCTGAAATATCAGAAAGATCTTCTAACATTTGCTGCGTCATCGAAGTTAGGAAACTAATTTTTTTGTAAATCAGAAAATATCCCTCTTAAATCAGCTGACAAAATTTTTAGATGATTGAGGATAACATTTATAGCGTCATATCAGTTACTTCACATTTTTGGAGCCAACAAAGCCTTTCAAATTTTTGTTGCGGATATATTTTTGACATATATATATAATTTAATAAAAGTAATAAAACCAAATATCTTCTATTTTGCATCGATAAGTTTTATTTATTCCTTGTAGTTGTTTACTTGATATATTTAGTTTTTCATAGATATCAGCTGAATAACTTCGAATTGCGTTACCATCAATCTTTAACAATTTTTCATTTCAGCTTTTTTCGCTTTACAAAAATCCCTAAAAGTATAAAATAGTTCCATAAACCTTTTTAAGCAGTTCCATTACAAGAACCGTCTTACTTCAATATGAAGAGTAAGTATCACACGGTCTTCATTTTGTTCTTCACCAAATAACTTGGAGACGTTCACATTTGGCATTAGCTTTAATAGCATCGATACACTTTATAACTAAATTAAGCATTTCATTTAGAACAGGTGAAATGTTTTTAGCTACTAGGTTTTCCGTGTAAATGACACAATAAACAACAGCCTATTTAGATTGTCATCTTTAATCTCAATTTTAAGCAACCATTTTTCTTTCCCATCATAGTAGCACCATCTCAGCACAAGATGTTACATTTTTTATTGATGTATTATTGGCTTCTAAATTCGTTTTTAGTTTATTATAAATATGTTTGGAGCTAGTGGTACTTTCTAATGATTTACAGAACATTTCTTCAGCAAAATAACCGTGGCCAAAATAATAATAGCCCGAGGCCGTACTTGTCTTACGTAAGTTATAAGCACGGCTTCACTGTCTCTCCATGTTGATTCATCTTATTGTATTGAAAACTTTCTTGTTTTCAGCTTTTCAGAATGTTGCATTTCAATATCCTCACTCATTTCGCCTATTCTTCTGTTAACAATGTTGTTACTTAGTCGTATAGATTTGACGGCTTTGTCATCTTTTCCCAGAACCATTTTAAGAAATACTGATAATGACGGTTTGATCAAATTCACCCCTAACGTATGACTTTTTCTAGATTTAGCGATGAGAAGTGAAATATGATAACTAGCCTCAAAAGTACGATTGGCAGTTGCATTATGAACAGTAGAGATTTTAATGTTACTTTTGTAATTTTGAAAAAAAGGGTAAGAGTGTGTCAAATTGAAAGTAGTTCTAATCTGAATTAATATTAGCATTATGTCTTGCTTTCGCCACACACACACAAATATAGCATTTGCATTGCTCAAGTACATGTAAGGAATTTAAAATCTATGGTTTACTATTTGAGATGCACAAAATGGGCAATAGAAAAAAAATCAAAATATAATGATATATGATGATTACAATAACAAGGAGCATTAGAGATAAAATAGCTCATTCTACAATCAGAATAAATTACAGTATAAAAAAACTAAAAAACGCCCTTTTATAGTTAATCTAAGTTGTAACTTAATCTTTTAGTCGCTAAATCTGGAAATGGGTGTCTGGAATCAGTCGCCAGATGAGGGATGGGATCTAAAAATGGGAAATCTTTAATCCTGATCAGGACAATGGAACAAAATTATTAAATTATTGGATTGTCATCGGTCCTGGACAAGTGAGCAAAATTTCGAATGAATCTGACCTTTTTAAAGTGGGTAAAAATTGAGTTCAAAGATTCTGTTACATATAAGTAAAGCTTATAAAAGGGTGTTAAAAAGGGTGGCAAATGGTACTTTTTTTTTAATATGGACTGAAAATATTTTGAAAGAATTGATCCAACACAAATTTCCAAGTTTGGGGTTTAGTTTAATTAGGATTACATTATACACACACAAGCGAACTGAGCATTGTACAATCGACAACAGACAGCATTATTCTGAATCACCATGAAATGACAAGAATGTGACCCTGAATCGCGAGCGCCATCCCTTTTTCCAAATCTCCTCACCACGTAACGTAAGAATTTTGAAGTCAAGTTGACATAGCATGCAGCAATACTCATTGTCCAGTTCGATGATTTGTGGTGAAATGGACTGAAGAAATCAAATTGTGGTACAATAACGATAGCACAACGCTTCTGTCAACTGTCTGCAGATAATCAAACAGGAGAGCTAATTCGCGATGTATCAGTAAGGGGTTTAAAGTCCTCAAGTTGAAATAATATGGAACTGCAAATTGGAGCACCCGCTTAGATAATATCCTTGTAACTGGTTTATATTCAAAATTATGAAATCAGTCCTCATGTTGCTTTTAGTTAAATGTTAACTTGATTTTTTTAGTTTCGCCTCGCTCTAAGGCAGCGCGAGGGCTATTGGTGACGGACCTCATAATTTTGAACCTCGACCAAGTGTAGAGGCCTATATATGAGCTGGCACCTCACTATTCAAACTTTCATGCCAGACAGAATTAACGTGCACCAGCCCTTTTACACGGCGAGTCTTCAGTGGCACCAAGACTCGAACCCGCAACTCGACAACACCAAGAACGAGTTCCATTCCTTAAACAACAATTCTCTACTACTCTATTATTAGCTTAATGCCACGTTTAACAAATGTAAGACCCAATATATATAATGTAAAATTGTCACCGAGTACGGTCAACAGTTGGAACTTAAGTGGTAAGGCGCTAGAGAGCCAGTGGCGTAACGTACATCCCCACATTGCTGGGGAGGGGGGGGGACAAAGTACGTATTTGGGTTTGGGACCCTAAGCCTGAGTTTTCAGGGGGATCCTAATATTCTCCGGTACGCCACTGTAGAGAGCGATACACGTTTCATCCTGAAATGAGACACAAGACAGGGACAGAATAAAAGAACACCGATTTATTTTTAAAAAACATGTTTTATATTTAACCAAAATCGAATTATATCTTCCACCACAGGAAATGACTGAAATAGCGGCCGCAAACACAGCAACGCAGGTTTCACAAAGTCGATGGAGTGACCGCCTTATACTGGTGAACACACCAAGCATCTTATATACGGTTCCTTTAGTCAGATGTAAGGCCAAACGAGGTCTTCACAGGAATCGATGGAACTTCCATTGTAATTGAGGCTCTTTTCATATGTCCCCAGAGAGAATAATCCAGACAAGATAAATAGGGCAAGCAAGCCGGCCGGTTGATTAGTTAGCCGCGACCAATCCATCATTCCGGATTCATGCTCCACATTCAATACATTCTGCACATCAACATCGTAACTGAATGGTGCCCTGTCATGTTGGAGCCAAGGGCATCGTGTAATATCTGCTGGAACAGGATTCAATAACTGAAGTAACATCTCTTGCAAAAACACAAATATGAATGTCCAGGCGACTTTGCAGTGATATGTTCCAATCCCATGGCTGTGCATAATTCCAGCCCAAATCTTTACTCGGAAATACCATTGGTATAACTTTGGATTCATGGCAGCTGAATTATCAGCTGCGCACAAGTAATAGTTATGGGTTTTAGAAATCTCCTCACTCACATGCAATGAATTTTTTTTAAGTATCAGATAATAAGACATTTCCCTTCCTTGTCAATTAAATAACAAATTTCTATATCTCGTTTTTTGTCAAAAATCTCATATAGCCATCAAGTAATGTTTGCAACAATTTAGAAGCTTATTAATAAATCTAAAAAACTCTGATATCTTTTTTTTTACATTGTTTATATATTACCTTTTGAAATGTTTTTTAGAACTCAATTTCAAACTTGCGATTTATTTTTAAAACACATTCGTTGTTGAAAATCAACGAAAACTAAGCTCCACTGAGCACTTTTTTTAAAGTGAGTATCAAAGTGTGATCAAGAAAAGCTTTGTATTCAATATCGATTAGATCAATCGGAGGTAGGCCCAGATGTTCCAAAACTTGAATTAACGGATCAAGAGTCGAAAACAATACTCGTTTATAGTTGATCAGTATGGATACATTCCTTTCCTACCGTCAGCTGCAACGAAATGATAACGATAATGAGTTCCTAGAAGACTAGCAATTGTTTGATGCTTCTTCTACATAAGTCATGAAGACTAGGATTCTGAAAAGAGTATACTTTAGCGAATATTCTATCTCCCAGAAAAGTCATAGCAGCGTCATTAGTAATTTTTATTGAGTATTTTTTTTAAAAGAAAGAAACGTAACGCTCTTTATAGAAATGTCATTAGAAAATCCACTATTATCGAGAATTATCACTATTTTCTATTCGTAACAAAAAGACACAAATGTTTTATTTTTCTTAATTGATTTAATATTAATGTGGTAAAAAAATCGCTCTAAAATTAATATTTTTTGCTTTTAACAATTATCTGAAATCCCTGGGTTAAATTAGAGAAAAAGGAAAATACATTTTTTTTTTCAATATTATCACACCCATCACAAAACCTCACTAATGAACACAAAACTTGTGTTCATATGGCTGTTTATTAATGTGGCACTAGAAGACCCAAAGTGATGAACATCACAATTTTGAACAATAAGCAAACAATGAGGATACCTAAAGCTGGTAATCCTTTCTTCTAACTTCCACACACCAAATTCAGAGAATCAACATGAGTGAGTGAGTGATTTTGGGGTTTATTGGCGCAAGAGCCGATTTCAGCTATACTGCGCCAAACATTTGTTTTAATATCTGTGGTCTAGACGGGAAGAGAAAGAAAGAATGAATTGAATGACAAGAAAGAGGGTCGAAAATAGAGAAGGATCACTAGGGTACCCCGGGTTCGTGAAGCCCGTGTTTACCAAAGACAGTAAACCCCGTGGGAAAAGATCACTACGGCACCTCGGGATTGTGACACCCGTACTCACCTAAAGAAGGTGAGCCCCCTGAGGGGCAGAGAATCAACATATCTGAGACCTAACATAACAGAATCTACATTGAATCATCACTCAAGAGCTATTGTGGGGGCTATCCATATAATTTTTAAAAAGTTTAAGTAATGGTGATACCTGTAAACCCCCAAACTCCTTTTCTCCCTGTCCAGTTATTACAAACTACATTTTCCAATAAAATTATAATTAAATCTTTAAAAATTCACACTTCATTCACTATGCAACAGACATGACCTTAGGTACAGCAATTAGTTATTGATGGGTAGTTATTCATTCCTATTAAAGTAATATTTTCTTCAAAAATGAGGTAGTTCATAGAAAACATCTATCCATTCGATGAAGCTGAATAAGACTTTTTCAACAATTGATACAATAAATTTCTACTTTGTTGAATGTTCAATAACACACGAATTTTCTTTTTCTTTCTTTACAACAAAAATAAATACAGTATAAATATATGCCCAAGAGAGTTTTACTATAAATTTTTTCATATTAAATGAGAAACATTCGTAAGTATCATGAAAATCTCCCTCAGAATACTTTCAAATATCTTATATTCAGTATGCAGGAATATTACTGAAAAGGGTAACAATTACTTAAATTTACTCTACATTACTGTCTAATTAATAAAAAATAGAATCAAAAAGCAGTAACTTTTAATGGCTACAAATCATAACTTATTTTAGAAAGCTTTAAACAATGTTCAACAAATAAGTACTCTTAAGTACTTTCTATAAAGAATAATTCATAAGTTCATCTTTGTATAAAACAATGTTCAACAAAAGAAAATACTCAAAGAAGCAAAAACAAATTATTTTCGAAATTTATTAGTGCTTTCTCTCACAGTGCTTGATTTCACAGTTAAAATTATGTACATTTAATTCAAAAGTCAATGATTTCACAACCCTTCTTTATGAAAATATTACTACTTACATATTCACAGCAATATTAAAAAATATGAGAAATGAGTTCAGCATAAATTTAACATGCACACAAAAATACGATTGCTCTCACATGAATTGTGCATCAGGAAACAGTTAAAGTGTATACATAGAGCTATAGTTATGAATGATTGCATGCAAATGATAGCTGCATCTCACACACTACTGTGCAATAATGAACAGTAGAAATAGTAGAAAAATAAATTTGCCTTATAGTAGTCAGAAAATTGGAAAGATTCCATCACATGAAAATAAGAACAAGTATAAAAGCTGCCAGGTTTTTCAAAGTTTATTTATCTTTTAAGATAATGCTTTTAATACACTAGATAATTTTTAAAGTAAACAGATGGGTTTTTTTCCACAACAAATGTTCAAGTAAAAAAAATTAAGAGACTAAATTAAAAATATATTATAAATGCAATAACTGCAACAGTTAAATAGTGATTAATAAAAGAGAGACTTATCAAATTTTTTTCTTTCATTTTAAATAGAAAAAAATAGAATTTCAATTCTAACATCTAAAATTGCTCATTTAACTTTCATGAAAAAAATGTATAAGAATTTTTTTTAAGTGTAATTTTTTAACCCACTGGCATGGCTTTTATCTTAGATAAAATATTCTAAGAATAATTGTGTCGTATTTTCCTGAGTGAATATTTTCCAGAGCCTGGATTTTGAAGCAGTATAATTTCTCCAAATTTTTAAAAACAGTTAAGTGCACTTTGACATAAAATAATTATACCTGGCTTAAATCCAGTACTATAAACAACAACCAAATTATATATATATATATAGTTGATTGCAATGTGAGCATAATTCTTAGGTTCATATTTCACTCTAGACTAAAAATAAAGTTATAAATATTCGAAGTATATCAAATTCCTTATGAATCAATATTGATAGACTTTATATAAACAATAATACTATTTCTCAAAAGCAAATTTTTATAATCTTATGCATTACATTTATTTAATTTCGTTTACATATTAGCTACTTTAAGCTTAATGATTAAAATATGGTTACAGATACTAAAATTTTAAGAATATAAATGGAACAATTGCACAAAACTACAAAAAAAATTAAGTTAATAAACTAATTTTTCAAATATATAATTTTAAAAAATATTACTTCTTTAATGCACAAACTTTAACATTGCAATCTTTAAAACTGGAAGAGAAATTTGAACCAGCAGCTAAAGCCTTTGTTAAAACATATTTTTTTTTAATTTTTAGAGAAGTTTTAAATGAATTATGACAGACAATGAAACGTATCCCTAATTTTGTAAATCTTAGGCTTCTTGAAATTAAATAATTATGCATATATTTAGCATTGATACATTTTAATTTATAAAGCTTTATTTTACGTATATCCCAATATGATTAAGAATATTTTTACATTCTAGAACTTTTCAATAAAAATTAAAATAAATAATAGGATACAACAGGGGTCGGCAACCTTTTAGGTGTGGCGTGCCAAACCAATCTACCAATATGATTCAGCATGCCACACAGTATGAAATTTTTTAAACACAATTCAATTCCCTCGGTAATGCATGCAGAGTTAAAAAATAGAGGTTAATAATAACATAGATTTACAGTTTTATTAAGTGTTAATTTTGCATCATATAAAGATATTTATTAACATAAAAATAAACAGCAAAAAATATAATTATTTCTTCAATAAAAAATTTTTAAATTAAAATTGTACATATATTTATGCATACTGTACATGTACATTATGTATTTTTAAACATATTTATGAAAATAAGAAGTAAACATAAAACATAAGTATTTCTTTTCATAACAATTAAATAAAAAGATAAATAACAAATCTGAATGTGAACCTAATGCTTGTACCATTCTACTTTTACATCGCAAAAGCAAGGGTATAATGTGTGACTACTTTAATTTGATACGATTCTGAGCCTGTATTGTTAAACAATTCCTTTGTGGACACGAAATATTTATTATGAGCAAAGATTTTTTACTTAGATACGTAGAAACGAAATCGGAAAGCAGAGCACATGCAATCTTCTCTCTTTAATCAATTAAATCTCTCCAGCAATGGCATTCAATAATTGACAAAATAGCTGTAAATTTATCTATAGAGTTATTTGTCAAAATTTTTTCGTAATTCCATAAATGTTCATAATTCTGAAGATGTTTGTCAAATAAGTTCCATTTCAAATTTTTATCAACTTCCATCCACTCAAAAATTGACACATTTATAGTGTAGTGCAGCGTGCCACTGAAAATTGTGTTGCATGCCACATGTGGCACGTGTGCCATAGGTTGCTGACCCCTGGGATACAAGATACAAAAACATTGCAAAAAAAAATATTCCAATTTAGATAGTAGTGGTTACTATTAAGAGTGGTACTATTAAGATCAAATTAAAATTGTACAGGATGATGATGAATCTTTTATTTCTGTACCCAATCGAAATGAAAGTAAGACAGTTGATTAACAGAGAGGAATACAATCTAAAGATGGAACTATAAGTTCACCCAAGTCATAATAACCCTTCAACAAGTTTGTCTTATTCTAAAATTTTAATACATAACCAGAACAAATTTTATGCAACAGGGAATATTTCACAAGAATATACATTTCTTTCATTTTTTTTATCTCCAAATAGTGATTATTAAATACAAATTTTTTATAAGATAATCTTGATAAAATATGAATTTTTTCAACACACAGGAATTTTAATGGTATCCTGTTAATATCTGATTGATGAATAAGACATTCAGAAAAATTGATTTCATATATAAATATTCATGAAAAAGTGCACTTAATAAAACCTGATCCTATAATATACCAATAAATATCATGAGTGCTTAATCATCCAGGCTCAATTAATTACATTAATCTGTTTCCAAACAATGCAGTTAAGTGTACCAACATTGAAGTGATTGTCTAGGGAACACTTTGAAACATCAGTATATAAAAACAGCAACAATGCTACATCCAACAATTACTGTTATGAAGTGCAACACATAGTAAATGCATTTTATAAAAAATGTTTTTCATCATTAACAGCACAATATAAAGTGCATATTTAAGTACATTTTTAGAGATATATACTAACATATGAATGTAAAACTGTTTGATAAAAAATGGCACAAAAAGTATATAATCAAAAAGCAGTTAAGCTTTAAAAAAATTCCTTTTTAAGATTAAAAAAATTCTAAAAGTAATGTATAAAAATAATGAAAAACAAGACATGCATATAAACAATATGAGACAAGATAGTCTCAACCAACAAAACTTCATATATTTTAATGACACAAACATAACCCAAATTCAATCATTCAATTAAATACAGTTTTAACAATAAAGCAAATAAAGAATATTTCAATAGTAAATATAACAATAGTAAATAAAATAAAACAAAAAATATAATAAACATATCCCTTTTTTAAAGATTTTAAATTCACTTTTTCCTTTTTGTAGATCGGTAAGTGCAACAATGTAAACATATACAGCAGGATGCAACACCACCAATTACCATTTGTATAACATTTTGTGACTTTCAAGACATTTCAGAAAATTGTTTAAACAAATTATATTAGAGGCACATTCTCCATAATTTGATTTATATCTATGCAATAAGATGTGATAACTATAAGAGTAGAATGATTTTTAAAAAGCATAAATTGAAACACATATTAAGAGCCACAGAAATAAAGACCTGAAATCCCATAACTACTATACATTAATATAGTGATCTTAAAACATTACAGCTGTAAAGTTTATCAATGGAGTTAAAATTATACTACTTCACTAAAAACTTTTTGTAACTTTCCCTTACTATCTTTATGAAAGTTCGGAATTCCCACAAAACATTAGTATAGCACAAAATGTTACTTTTCCAGATAACTTTTACTATCGAGGATTATTCAAGCATTGCTTAAATAATTACTTCAAGAAATTTGATTTTCATAGCATATATTATATAGTTGTACAAAAATTAATGAAACCAAGACAAATCATTATCTAATAATACATCTTTTGTATTTTCATAATCATAACTTCCAGCTATTTTCAGAGCTGGATTTTACAATTTTTATACAGTTTTTCATTGTCAAATACCATTAATGATAAAAAAAAAAGTTGCATAAATCATTAATTTCACAGAAATTCTATAAATATGAATGTTAACTATTAAAAAAAGGGCAAAAATTCTAAAATTTGAAAAAAAAATTAATTTTTAGCATAAGAGAATAATTATACTTTACATGGACATCAGAAGGGAGCTTTGCATTAATTCTGCCATGAAAAGACCCTTTCACGAATGAGTAAAAAACACCATCACCACACAAATAATCAACACTAATACCTTTATTATATATCAACTCATTGAGAAAGTTAGGTCACTCACTGGTTTCCAAACACAAATTGTGAAGATCTGTTAAACTCTTTTTGTATTAACTTTTAATAATTTTTAAAGCTTAATTTTCTTTTATGTAACGACAATAGTGTGTTACATTAATATTTAATCTCAATCATTAAGATGAGGTAAATGTCATAAAGACATAGGAACTCTGTAATGAATGTGCTTTCAACAAAAGATAAAAATGAGTATTTTAAAAGACATTCACAAATGAAACAGTTAAAAAAAACGCAAAAAAATTTCGTAGTCAAAACTGATAAAATGAAACTTTGTACCTATATCTGCAAGAACAACATAATTTCAAAAGTAAATAACCTCTATCTAAAAATCAGTTTAAGAAGAAAAAAGAAGAGCATTATACACCTACCCCAAAATATTATCTGCTGGGAGAAGAATTTCTTTACTGAAAAAGACATTATCTTCAACTAAACCCCTGGTTTTTGTATTTTCAAAAGAGCTGAACAAAAAGCTCAACACATTATAACTTCTTAAAATGATTTTTTCAAAACTGAAAGGAAAACATTTGCTGACAGATATTGCAACTTTACATACCGCATTAATAACGGGTACACTGGGAAAAACTTCAAATTCAATAAACAAAATATCTTATCAAAAGCATAGAAGCCTTTACAACACAGACAAAAATTGGAAACCCACCCCATGCAAGGGAAAACACAAAAATTACTCATGAAGACATTCAAAATAATTTTAAGAAATCAGATTCGAATGCATAAATTCAATACTTAGCGATAAGCTTTTATTTAAGAGTTTCGATCTTTTTGCTGAATACTTTATCACCTAACAAATGGTAAAAAATATATCTATTACGATAAATGGTGCCAATTTCTAAAAATCTTTAAAAGATAAAGTAAAATAAAAAGTGTTATTTCTTATGTTGATTCATATAATTATCATTTACAACCAAAAACAAAATAGTAAGTAATTTATGGCATATGCATAGCAATAACCTCTTTGAAGTAATATTCAAAGAAAAGTACTGCATTTATAATCAGCACTTCTTTAGATCATTTCATCAAGTAACTTCAATTAAAAAAAAGCAAAAAAAAATAATAATAATTACCCAGATCAGAGCGCAGTTGAATATCCACAACAAGCTGATCAAAAATAACCAAAAGCAGTAATAAATATGAGAAAATAATTAGGTGATTTCGTATCTATACAGCAAATAAGATTTCGCAGAACACAAAGAAATAATTTTATTCCACCAATCATATTATCCTGATCAAATTTTCACTTGTTTCAATGTTCCTATCAAAATAAAATCAACTGCAAATGTCTCATTTCACATGCTTAATAACTGTTAAAAAAACTAGTTTGATCTAAAGCCTTTTTAACTGCTAACATAAACAATAAATACCATTTGAAATTATGCTTTAAAAACTAAAATAAGGCCAAAAAAATATTTTTATCACAACAAAAAGTTAACTCAAATATAAATACAATAATACCTTGACTAACACTACCCCGCAGTTATGCAATTTTCAAATCTCATCAGTTTGTCTCTTCCCTCTCCCCCCATCACAGAAACTCAGATGCAATTAGTGCTAGAGCCTGATGAAATTGGTAATGTGAATGAAGAAGTTGTCGATCTTGCAGGCAAATAAGCTTAGAAGTGGATAGTGATGAGGTTCAAGAACTGCTAAATTCCCATAATCAGGAGCTGGCAGCTGTTGAGCTCATAGAAATGAAAGCAAGACATTGAAAAACTGAAGTCTTTAGTTGCAGTTCAATCAAAAGATCGATTGACGGTTGGGAATTTGACAGAAGTCCTCAGTTTAATTGAAAAAGGGTTACTAATTTTAGAAATTATAGACTCCAACGAAAAATAAAAAACTAACAACAAAACAAGGAATACAAAAAATTATTAGCATACAACGAGAAAATTTTGTGAGAGAACAAAATCTTTGAGCCGTCACAGACTACTTAGTAAGATTTTATGAAACTTTCTACATCAAAATAACTTCGGTTTGCGATTTTGTATTTGTGTTATCTAATATTTTATTAAACATTTTATTTCTCTAAATTATTATTTCCTTTCATCTCCAGCGCCAATTAAAAATAATTATTTATGCGTATTTATATGTGAAATTATACCCTGACTTACGTGGTTTACACTCAGTCTTACCTAATGTGCTAGTTCGGGGTATCACTGTATTACAATTCCTATTCGGAATATCCCCCCCCCTCTTTTCCTATGATCTTCTCATTAAATTAATAGTCAATTATGAAATAGATATTGTATTTCAACATAAAACTTAAAAATCAAATAACTGAATAGAAACTCCCTTTCAGTTATTTAAAGCATGCTTATTTAAAAAGATAATATAACACTACATATATATATTAAACTGTAAAACATAACAAATTTGTTATAATGAAAGGGGGGAAATGTAACCAAACATTCAAACACGACCTAAAGTTTTGTGGAGTAATCTCAAGTTATCACTTGCACTCTTCATATCAGGCTTAAGTTCTATAGCTCGTTTGTAAGAATCTTCAGCCAAATGATACTTCTTCCATCGATGATATAGAACACCTGAAAAGAGAGATATTTTTAAATACATCAATCAAAAATCATGTTAATAGGGCTGGAAAAAATTCTAACTTATCTAACAAACTTGTAAATTAATTATTTAAAAAATTCAATCTCTTCACTTTTGGCCATCTAAAATGCTTATTTTCTATTTTAATATATTATTTATTTCATTACAATTCTTCCATACACCATGAATACAAAAATGTTAGAAAGGAATCCATGCAAGCATCTGGGATCAAATTTATAAACACACTATACTTTGTTTTCATGAAAACTTGCAAAAAAATTGAAATAAAAAGAATCTTTAAGCAAATTTATTTATAGTGAATTTATATTGCTTAAAACTAATAACAAATTAAATAGAAACCTTTTTTAAATATATTTAGAAATTGAAAAATTCAAAAATTTCGGAAAAAGAATTTCCTACAAATTTGCAAAACGAAATTTTGAGAATTTAAAATATTAATATTTACGAATTTGTATTAATTCATAAATATTTACCAATTGGTAGTTTTCTGAATATAGATTCAAATATCTGTACTGCAATCAGTTTCTAGTACCTTAACGGGTACTAGATACTGTGATGCCTAAAATTCTGACCGATTCAAACCTTACAAGGGGCGAGGTATGTTTCTCTTTCAACTTCTCAATCTTTGAGAAAACGATTCAAAAGATGAAAATAGTTGTCAATTATAAAAGACTAAACATTCAAGTTCAGCACTGAATACAAAAACCACTTCCCAATATGTAGTACTTTTCGTCTTAGGAGAAAAGATTGGGAAATGTTTTTATAATGAGATTCTTTTTTAAACAAATTTCAAAATAAATGTTCCAGAAATGAAGGCCAATAAAGATTTGAAAAGAAAATTAGTATTGATACTCTTTTCCAAATCACATTTAAAAAATAGCCATTCCTAAAAATATTTTCCATACTTTTTTTCATCCTGGATTATTAATAAATGATAAAAATGTAAAAAATATAAAAATAAGCAAAGTACATTATTCATATTTTTTGTTTAAAGATTAAGGTAATGCAATTTCATCACTTAATATAAATTGTAAAATAACATGTATTCATCAAAGCACAAATGTTTCATAAATAGAAGAATAAAAAAAAATTTATAAAACTCATTTCATACGCAAGCAATATAATTTAAGACTTTGAAAAATAAATTTTTCATCCTATTTCTCTTACCTAAATTAGTATGATACGTAGGGTTTCTGCCATTTAACTGTATAGCTCGTAAAAAGTGCTTCTCTGATTCTTTATATTTTCCTGCTTTGCCTAAAGTGTTAGCTAAATTGAAGTGTAAAGAAGCTTCAGATGGTAGATATTGCAATGCTTCTCGAGCCACAGATTCTGCTTTATCCAAGTCACCTAAAATTTGAAATAAATATGCATGTAACTTGATAAATCAATCAGATGCATACCTGAATTAAGAATAATTAGCGAAAAATAGGTACCAAAATGTTTTTGGCAAATAATCATATAATAGGTTCTATGTATTTAATTTTTTTTTAAAAGTATTTGATCTTTGTAAAGAAATTTTATTGTCATAAACATGTCACTATTATGCATTAATAATTTCAATTATGATGGACATTTTAACTTTTTTAAATTTCCTGGGGAAAAATTTTCTAGTTGCATTTATACATGAAAACTTCCTTTAAAAGAAAAACTGTATAAAAGTAGACAATAGTAGTAATGTACAAAAATATTTTCAATTAACACAGTGATATATGATTTTCAGAATAACTCAATGTGTCTATGAGTGTTGTGTACATTTAAAAACAATGCAAAACTAAAGATTTCTTCAAAATATTAAACTAATAACCAAAGATACTAATACCACTATAAAAAGATTCAAAATTCATTATTATTTACAGAATACTGAGCTGTCTGATTGAGAGCTGTTCTAAAATGCACAAAAAATTTACAAGTTTTTTATTTAAATATAATTGCATATGATATACCTACTTATTACTCTATATTAGAAGCATACAAAAATAAAAAATAATTAAATGTAATTTAGTTGCCTGAAATTAAGTTGTTAACATCTCTAATGTATATGTTATTTGTTTTAATACACACATTATCATAATGTAGTTTAAAAATATTTTAAAAATAGTTAAATAATTTACTGGGCATAAATTTACAGACTATTCCCTCAGTTACATTTTAACTATAGGCCCACCTACTTTAAGAAATAAAAATTATTCTAATTAATTCCCATATGACTAGGAGTAATTCAACTTAATTATAGAAACATTCATCCTAAAAGTTTAAATTTTTTATTCATTATAAGTCTTGCATTATTCATTACTTCAACAATATTTTCAAATAAACTCACCAATGCTGTCTAACATAATGATCATATTATTCCATGCAACTAAATGAGTTGGTTGTAAAGCAGTTGCATTTCGCCATGATTTGTAAGCATCATCATATTGCTTCAGTTCTAAATACTACAAGATAGAAATACATTTAGATTTAATAATTTAATTATAAATCACTTTAAATATAAAGCATTTAAAAATGACTTAAATATACTTTTAATAGTATTTAATCAAAATAATTAGTATTTAATTTGTAATAAATACAATCTTTAAGTGGGGTGAAGCATCCCTAGAAAATATGACCACCTCAAAAATTTGGTTGGCAAATTCTTTTATACCAGGATATGTATATAATTACATTTCAAAGACAATGAGCGTTAACTTTGGTCATAGCGTGCGTTTCTAATGCGCAATTCACATGACATAAAATAGGCAATAACTTCAAAAATGTTGCTTTTTTTTTCATCACCATACTGCATTTCCCTGGAGACACATCCAATAATGCTGTTAGGAAAGTGTTGAAAACCTCATATCAAAACAATTTCGAAAGTGGCTGTATAATCATACTTCTAGGTAGTCATACCGAGCAACAGGCCGTCATTAACCGTTAATATTGGCAACAGGCCAATATTAACAGTTGCTGCATGCAACTCACTGGTAGAGTGAAGGCAATGGAAGGCCAAAATACACTAATGCAAGAAAAGGTCAGAAAGGTGTGAAACAGCCTTGAACTAAACTACTGGCATTTTCACACTTTTCAGTATGCTCTAGACTCTTTTATGTTCCCCGTGTTCATTTCCACTATCTCAAAGCCCTTCATTGTCATGAGATTAGGCTCACGAAAGCTGTTTAGAGGTCTGCCTTAAAGTCCACATAAGTAGAGTTGCCTAGAGTGGTGAAACCGATCCTTATCGCTGCCAGAAGACTGGCATCACAGAGTTCAGCAACGAATTCCAATTCAATCTTGGAGCAGTTGACTACTGGATCTGTTTGCAGAATTAGAGCCAATTTTCCCGATCAATCTTTGTTTTATACAGACACATACACATCGTCTCAGGCAAGATGCTATGAGGTGCTGTATCAACAACAGCAGGTCACCTCCGGTCATCTTGTGTAAAAGTTTAATAGTTCAATGATGCATTGATAACAAACACCCTCTAGGCGGTTGCATCCTTTTCAATGGCCCATTATCCTGGTGCTGTTATCCAACAAGATAATACCAGGCCAAATACGACTTGCACATAAATGAACTGCCTCCTACTATTGATATCCCTAGAACAGCAAGGTCAGCAAACCTTTTGAGCACGCATGGGGCATAAAAAGCCGCCCTATTTGGGAACTGCAAAATGTCATAGATCTGGAGCAACAATTAATGAATACCCAGCAAAATGCACCTTAACATAAAATTTTAAAAATTTTATCATTCCTTGCAATGATGTATACTTTGCCTACATTGCCACCAGCAGACTAAGAAATTACAAATTTCAACATTCAATGTGCAATATCTAGTCATTGATGGATCCTACAATAATCATTCAACTATTTATATATGAGCCTTACTCATGTTTTATTTCAATAAAACCAGAAAAACAAATTTTTATGATGCTTAAAAAAAGTACATATTAGTCATGATAAGTAACAAATCTTCCCTAAACTAGATTAAAATGTTTAGCACAGTAAGACTCAATAAATTTTATTTTAATATAAAATACTTTATAATTTTTTTAAGACTGAATGTAAGCATTTACAAGACATGAACTACTTTTTAATTATGCTAATTAGAAAAAAATATTATTGCACTAACAGAAACTTAATGACGCATGCGTGAAAGTCTATTTTTAATCTTCCTACTTTAAGTTTAAACTTTGACATGTCACAAAAAAAGAGATTCATTATCCTTTATTTAAAACAATCCTCTGAATAATTAAATGTTTAATAAAATATAAAGTAAAATATTAGGTTACTCTATATATAACTCAGAGTAAATACTAACCAAATTTCCAAGATTGTAGTAGCAATCTGGATAACGTTTTCTATAATGTATGGCCATAAGATAACTCCTTTCAGCTCCATCCATTTTTTTAAGACTTGACTGGACAATTCCAAGATTCATCCAAGCAGCAGCAAAATCTGGCCTAATTTTTAATTTAAACAAAATGATTCATATTTATAACAGAAACTTATTTAATGCAAGGAAAATTCGTCAACAGTAAAAAAATGGAGTTCAGCATTTAAATTTGAACACTTTACATCAGAAAGAGAGAGAGAGATATATAAATCCATCTTAAATAATAGCAAATAAATACCTGAAATAAAAGAATAGTGAGAATGACTTTACAAATGTGTTTAAAATACAACATTCAAGATATTAATAACTAAGATCATTTTCCTTGCTTTAATTGAATGATCAACTTAAGTGCAGCATCAAAAATAAATACTTTCATTCGCTCTATGTGAAAATAAAATACTGATTTTAAATTTTCTACTAAAATACTTACCAAACTACTTTCCATGTCATTTTTAAATAAAAATTAAACTAATGAAATAATCCAAAAATATGCTGTCATTGAATAATGAAAATATCACAAAATATATGATGCTGTTAGTTACTGTGGTATAGTTATTGCTTTGAAAAGTATACCAATATCACATAGTCTTTACAAGTAGTCTCATCTCTAACTCTCCCCCCCCCCTTTATATTTCATATATTTATTTTATCTAATTCACACAATACATATATCAAATTAAAGTTCATTTTTGGACAATAATTTGCTTAGATCTATCCATCAATGATAAAAAGTACTTTACAAATCTATCGACATCTTTAACATGATGCTGCTTTTCAAAGAATTTTTTTTTAAAAAAAAACATTTCCTCAACACATATTTTTTTATATAAAGACTACTTAACTTTAAAATAAAATTTGTCAACATATTGATAAATGCAAGAAATAAATGAAAAACGTTAAATTTTTAAAAATCTATAAACGTCACTTATTGATTTACTTAAATATAAAAATTGCTATTCATACATTTACATTCTGAATTATCTTTTGAAAATCAAATTTAGTCCTCCAAATAATCAATTATGCCGATCAATCAAATAATAACCATTAGGATTCTGAATATCACTCCCTTTTTTAATGCTTTAAAAAGTTCAGAGCAGTTAGTAGTTTCCTACATTATATATTTAAGAAGGTGAAAAAAAATATTAACAGAAACTTTAGGAAAGCTTTTAAGTTAATGCTATTTCTAACTAAGAATCTGAAAACTGGCAAGATTGGCGCATGAACTGGTTCTTCACTTCATGACAATGATGAGAAGCTTCATACCTGATATATTTTATAAGTACACTTACAAGTATCTAACAGAAGCAAGATTTGAACACTAAAAAATGGTAACAATACCATAAAAGCTCAATCATTTTTTTTTATCAACAAAAAAATTTTATACAATACGGTTTAACAAACTAAATACCTCACAGTTTATTGATAAAGCAATAATTCATAAATAATTTCTTTAAGGTTAACTGCCCTTATTTAAATAGTAAACATTGATTCAACATGAATTTTTTGAAATATTAAACATATAAAACTTCATATCACGATATAGTAATTTTTTGTACTGAAAAACGTGTCATACTAAGGAGTGGCAAAATTTCACAGAACAGCTGTTAAAATTCAAACAAATAACAGATAATTCAGTTTTAGCAAGTATAGAAATATTTACCATAAAATCTGGTGTATAAGGAGCACCTATAATTTCAAGCAGCAATTTTTAATTTTTAGGTATATTCGCCTTATAACGCGCAACCCCCTTTTTACGAAGAACCCTGAAATATACATGTGCAATGCTCTTATGTTTTGAAGTCATTTGTTCCAGGTATTGTTTTAAAGCTGTAGAAAAAATAGTATACTTCTAGAACTAAAACGTTTTAAGTTCATAAAAATTTCATTTCTTTTAAATAAACAGTATTTCGATATAGTACAAGTCTCATTTTTTTTAATGCTCACCTATTTTTTATTTTTTTATTTTTAAAGCTCTCGTTTTTATACACGGTAAACGCACACCCGTAAATTTCGACATTTTTTTGTGCTAAAAGTGCACGCTATACGCCAGATTTTATGGTACTTTTAAATTAACTTTACACCTAACACGACTATGATAAAAATATTCAAAAAAGTTTATTTATATAGAAAATTTAATTTTAATACAATTTAAATAAGTATCAGAAGTTTTCATTAAGAAAGCAGATGGCATGCACACTTTCAGAACGATTGAATTCATATAAAATTTTATAATTCAGATACGTCTAAGAGAACATTTTATAAATAGGATATGAAAAGCTATTACCTTATTTTTATAGCTGAAAATAACAATTCTTCAGCTTCAATCAATTTTCCCTGATCTTTTAGAATATTCGCTAAATTATTCATAGCTTGATCATATAAAGGATTTAACCTGTAAATAGAATTTTATTAGAATAGAAAAGGTGTGTGTGTGTGCTCAGAAATTTTAACTTCTAACAATAAAGGAAAAATAAGTTACTTAAAATTAAATGCATATCAGAAATAATACTCATTTATACTAAAAATTATTACAAACCGTATGGCTTCTTGATATCCTTTAATTGCTGTTTCTCTATCACCATTATCAGCAGCATTCTTTGCAATATTATAATGAACCTAAAGAATTTTCTTTAATTTAACAGCAGTCAGTATTTTAAAAGGTTCAGTTGAAATATAAAGAAAATTGTGTCAGTATGAAAGTAAAATAAAAATGTAAAATCAGAACTACAGATTATTATAAAATAGAAATAAGGTTTCTTCATAAACATTAAATATCATTTATTTCACTCTTCATTCATAGATGAAGCATTAAAAACTACAAACCTTGTGACTAATCTTGTATTTTGAACTATGATTTGGTAATGAGGGTTACACCATGCAATCTAATATCTCACTCTCTTCTATCAAAACTTTAAAGCTGAATTCAGTTCAGAAAACAATATACATTATCTGGCATAATGGTTTTTAGAGGTAACCGAAACACACAAGCAAAAAGTGTATAATTCTTTCACACGGATATTAGTTCATTTTGAAATTTAATTTCTTTTTAAAAATAAATAATTTGTGATGTGTACTTTCACTAAATTTTAAACATTAAAGTTGAATATTTTATGGAAAATGGTGTATAAACTAATTAATGAAACAAGTGTAACAAAGCACCTAAAAAATTTCATTAGGATTCAATCAAATTTAAGGCTGTTTTCACCATATGCACAAGAGTGTGAACTTAATGTGGAGCATATTTTCGAACAGAAAAAATGTCTCAATTTTTATAAAATTTGTGACATTGTAACTCATGCAATTGTTTATAATATAGTGTTTTTAAAGTTTCAAAATATTTCAAAAATAATTAGTTTTTCTTTTTAACATGTAAAGGGATAGCTCATTTAGCATTATGGTATAGGAGAAAAAATACGAAACACATTTTATAAAAGAAAAATGTGTCAACTCGGATAAAAATGAGTAGTATGATAAAATGATTCTCTACATGATAGTGAAGCCAGAATATAATATTAATGTTTGAGAGTACTTTTATATCTGAAAAAATATTCCGAATTTGGGTCTTATTCTTTAACATTAGCCAAAAACAGCCTTAAGATGAAGTAATTATTCATCTTTTGCCACAAAAAACTATATATATAAAAAAAATCTTGTATAATTTATTAATTTGAAGGCATTCTAAAAATGCAATGAAAAATCTTGTTTATACAAAAATAACAGAAAAGAAACTTTTTGATACATTTATTAATTTCTTTATTAAAATTCACGAATAAGTAAAAATAATTACATATGATCAGAATTTTTTTTTAAATAAATGTGAAATTTTAGAAGAAATACACAAATATTTCACTTTTACAAAAATACTTTTTTGCTATTTTTTTAGTTCACATTTGACACATTAATATTCAATTTATACTAATCAACGAAAGAAATATGCAGTGCAATTAATCCTACATCAGAAGAATTTCACCTACTTTAATGCTCCAAATTTAAAAATTAGTAAATAAAAGAGGTTTTTTAAGAATTTCTATGCATTAATGCTTCAAACAATTGTTTGCAATATTTTAATTATTGTAACTGAAATATAACATTAATGACCAAAATATATAGATATGTACATCCATCCAATTTTGTAAATGCAGTCATTAAATGGAGTAAGATACCATTAATTTCTTAAATATTTTGTCAATAATATTAAACTCAGTTATGCTTAATTTCAACATTCAACTTTTCATACAGTAATGAAGCATAATAAGAATGCGTTAATGTCCAAAGTTGATTCAGTCCAGAATACTTGCATCCATTAAGTATGTTAGTCAAACAGGATACTTTAACACGCACAACTAATATCACAGCCGTATTTACATAAATGAATATTTCTATAAAACTTTTCAAAATAGCTTACTTTAGCATTCAGGGGGCAAACTTTCAAACCAGACCGAAACAAAGTTGCTTCACTCTTCCAATCAGCACTTCTCTGCAAAAAATTGTCAAAAAAAACTGATTTTAAGACATTACTATAATTTAAGAAAAACTATCACGAAATATTTCAAAAAAATTAATGTAATATATTCCTAATGTAACAATTGTTTTTTATTTCTTAAACTTTTTTTTAAATCAGGTAACTATTATTAAACTAATATCTTTTTTTTTAAGTTGTTTACTGTTTAAACATAATATGAAACTCGATAATCATGCTTCTCATGCTTATTGAAGGGAGATGACATTGATGAATAATTTCCATATTTATATAACATGTCTACATAAAATTAAACATTCTGAAATTAATTGCTCAGTAAAAACATGGATTTCATATATACATCCTAAAACAAAAACAATTCAGGTTGAATTTCTTTGCAGAAGGATAACTTCCATATAGAAAGAGCATAAAAATATAATTTATCATGTGGGGAAGGGAACTTCACAACTTAACACTAAATAATTTCACACACACACACAATGAATTTCTTATATTTTGTTGCAAAGATCTTAAGAATATTTTAAAGTTCACTACCATTATTTTTAAAAAATTAACTTGATCTATTACAAGTATCTCAATTATTACAAAAAAAACTTTTATATAAATGAAATTTTAATTGAATCAAACTTTACTGTAAGTTTAAAAAAATGTATTAGTTCTGAAATGATCCTAAAAAAATAGAATACCTAATCCAAGCTTTTCAAATTACATTTCATTGGGTTGACTCTTCTTTAGTTATATGCAAATTATGAATACTATAATTAAAACAAGTTTTGCTTGTAGATATGCAATAAAAGAAACAAGTTTTACATGGCAGTGAACAAAAGTTCTTACAATTTGCATTTAATATAGAAAATGTTTATAAAATTTCATTAATCAGATATTTTTAGGGGTTTTTTAATATAACAAAAAATACAGAACAAAATAGTAAAAAAAATTCACATCTTCCAAATACTGATACTTTCTCAAATTAAAAAAGTTTTGGCAGTTCAAAAAATATGCATGGCAAAATAAGAGTGCAGAAAACATATTAAACAAAAAAAGAGCTTTCACAACCCAGAAAAATTATGAAAATATCAGAGAAAAATAATAAACAACTTAAAAATTGAAGTATACTACGAATACTAACTCAAAAAATTTTAAATTAGAAAATTTCTGTAATGAAAATTAGTTAATCAACCTTAAATAGTTTAGTTGATTACATGGATTTATATATACATATACTAAGAGCAGAAGGGGAAAAAATGCTATGAGATTCCCAGAATGAATCTTGAATAAGCTTACTTATTTGCCTGACAAAGGGAGGGAATCTATATCTTTAAAATTATTTCATCTATCCTCACCAAAAAACAATTACATTTATTACCTTAAAACAAACTAAATGGTCAAATCAATGAAGAAATTTTTCATTAAAAAGATAAACTTCAAAAATTATCACAGAATACATCTTGGAACTTCAAATATGTTTTATAATATTTCAAAATACTTCATTTGTCATGCTTCATAATCATAAATTTTGGCAATTCAGGACCCATTGGGTTCATGCCAAATATCAATTGTTGCATAAATTTTCATTACAAATAAAAATAAATGATGAATCAGTATAATTATCAATTATAATCAAACTCCTATTACATATTTATGCAACATATTAATATTATTCAAAAAGAAATTAATTTAGATATAATCCTTTAACTCCTGAACTAGAATTAACTGTAAAACTTCTATTTCATAGAATACGATTTCAACTTATAATCTATGAAGCCAAGTAAATTAGATTCATCATCATTTACTAAATATTCTTGAATTCTGAAGATTTTATTCATTAATACATAATTTCTCATTCACATGCTAAAACAGTTAAAATTCACTGAAATAATATGTATTTATGTGCCACATTATAATACAGAGTTAATCCTTAAAAGGATTAACACTGTATTATAATGTGGCACATAAATACATATTATTTCAGTGAAAATTGAATATAATTTTACTTATTAAAAATTTACCAATATATTTCCTTTAAGTTTAAATTATAAAAAAAATTATAAAAAATGCTTCACAACTCACTAACTACATTATTTCATGTTGAAAAAGTTCAACTTCAATCTAGAAATTATAAATAATCATGAAGCATTTAGAAAAAAATCAAAAACACATGTTCAATACAGACACAAACATACAACATTTGTTAGCTACAAATTCAGAAACTAAAATATACCACTAAAATCCAATGGTACCTCCCATAGAGATAATGGTATTCCATTATTATAATCAAATCCAAAAATTTAAATATTTAACAAGATAAAAGAATTTATAAAAATTCTAAAATTGCATTATAGAATTATGCTCTTTTATATACATTTTTCAAAATGTGTATTTATTAAGTCAAATCATAGAAGCATGAACTTACTTGTATGCATCGTATACCAAACACTGCAAGTAGCAAAATAACAGAACACTGAATACCCTAAAAGCACAATGAGAAATACCTAGTCACAAAACAATTTTCAAATTTAGAAAGAAATGAAGGAAACAACTCTAAATCATTAACTGAACAGCAATTTTATTGCATATAACAAATTTAATTCATTGAAACAGAATAAGAATGTGCAGATATTTAGAGTAAACATCAACTTGAAGCACAAAAAATGAATTCATGGAAAAAAATCCAAACACTTAGAACTTCAAGCTAACTTTAAAAATAAAAATTTACCATTGCAACATAAAATTTTACATACCATTTGATAATTTTGACCAAGTAAAACAGTTAACTGCTTTAAACCAATCACTACAAGCATACAAAATCCCATACTAGGAAGATAAAGCACTCTTTCAGCAACAACAAATCCCACTCGGAAAAATAAATTAGAAGCAGGCAGGAAAGGCACTAAAATGAAGGCTAATGATAAGCATAATAATCTGGAAAAAAATAATAGATTCCAATCAATTAAATGCACATAAAAATAAGAAATTTGTATAAAAAAAAAATAGAATACTTGAAAAAGAAAATTAATACTATGGTAAATATTGGTGGCCCTTGGCTACATAACAATATGGCCAACTTTGGGGTGGACAGGGAATCAAAACAATCTTTGTCAAGGAATTAAACCTGAACAAAATACTTATTGATGAAAATATAAGGATTTATTTCACAAAATCTGTATTATTTTAATATTTGATGATCTTAGGGGTAGCATGTAGTTTTAAGCTTGCTAGTTTCCTACTCCTATTCTAAACTGTGATCAGTAGAAAAAAAAATTAAACAACAAAGTTGAAATAAAAAAGATTTTCACAAAATTAATACAGCGTACAAAAATCTTCAACAAATAAGATATATTAAGCACACATTATTTTTCAATACATATAGTTTTCAAATGTAAAAATGCAGAATTTTATTCTATCTTAACTAGATGCTCATTTCTTTAAAAGTTAATTTAAAGTGCTCATAGACTAAATACAAGACATGTAGACCTATCTATGTAGACACCCTTTTGAACTAAAAGAACAGTCATAAATGATTTGACACATTATTTATATTATTTTTCAGAATATTTGCAGAAAGATAAAAATTTATGAATGGTAAAATATTATAATTCATTCAATTTTATTCATCAGATCAGTTCCATATTTTACTTAATTTGTAGTAACAGGTGTTGATAAATGAAGAAAGGAAGATGAACTTGAGTATTTTATTCCTCTTTCAGTGAGAACTTCGTTGGGAGTACTGTATTTAGTTCTATTTGTAAAAGAAATAATTTATGTCTATATTTTTAAGTTCAGATTAGTAGTCTTTTATCCTGTTGTATCTGGCAATGAAAGAATCAAAAGATGGATTTAATTAGTTGCCTCAGAACTGTAAAACCAGCAAGGGAAAGTGGAATTATAAGAACCAAGTGAGCGAAATACATATAAAGATGTTTAACATTTTCATCTTCTGAAATGGATGTAAAATTATTTTATTTATAATATATCTTAATCATGGTGCAATAATTAACACCATAAATCCACACAAAAAGCCAATTTTCTAATAAAAGAATTTTAATTAGTTTAAGTAATAGAAATAAAATTATGTTTAGTATTAATTTACGATATATATATATATCCTTTTAAACATTTTACATTTTAAACAATGCAAGTGAAAATGTATAAATTGTAATTAAAATTCTTGATTTCCTTTACCTTCGAATCTTTTTATCTGGATGAGCAACAATACTATACAGAAGATGACCAAAAAAAGTCCAGAAGATTAGAACAGCCAACAAGCGCTTATCATTCATTGTTTTTATCAGCGGCACACAGCCCATAGACCAATCAAAGCACAGCCAATATGGATGGATCAAAAGCCATACATTCATAGAATATATGTAATGGTAATTTATCACCTAGATTTTTTTTAAAAAAGTAATAAACAACACAAAACAAATACAAAATGGGAAAAAAATGTCTTTCAAAACAAGATAAAAAAAAAAAAGGTGAACTCAATTTTATACAGAACTTACTCTTACTAACATATTTTCCTCAAAAGACGCAGGATTATCAACTTGTTGGAAAACAGGAGTTGAAGCACCCATTATGAACCACCTCAGAGCTAATAAAAAACATCCCCCAAGAAACAGGATAATTTGCTTCATAAAAAATAGAGTGAAGGGTTTCTGAAAAAATGGTAAAAAAATAAGAAATATGTAAATAAAAGTATTATGATAAAATGCTAAGTAAGATATAAATTATTTACTCTTCTGGTAATGGTTATTTTTTTCATAATTCATTAAATATAGGAAGAACAATTTTTGAATAAAAATTTGCTGATAAATCAAAACATATTTAAATACAATCATAATATTTTGCACTGCAAAATTACTCACATTCTAGTCTAAAATGTAATCTTATAAACATCCCAGCACTAAGTCTATCACAGAAAATGTTAAGTTAAACCAATAACAAAATTATTAAGCAAAAAATGTTTTCACTGTCTACAGGTTTTTAATTTGTATTATTTATACACTTTGAAATATCAGCTTTCCATTTATATTGTGGTGATGAAGCTTAGAAATTTTTTTTTCCTAATATTTACACAGAGAAAAAATAATTTACAGTTAAATACAAAAAGAATGAGTATAGTACTTTAAAAATCACTAAAAGATTATGAAAGCCTTTATCAATATATTTTCAAAAGCATGTTTATTAATACAGTAAGTTTTCAAAAAGAATCAAACCTTGTTTTCATATGCTGGTGATGCAAAATGTCCATTCTGTTTTTGCCACATATAATGATAAATATCTTGTAAATCCAACTTACAAACAATGATTACATCATAAACAAAGCAAACACCCTAAAAAATTTAAATATTATTTATTAATGTAAAGTACTACAAATAAATATAAAGTTCGATAAATGACCTTCAAAAAGCTGGTAAAATGTAAACATATGTAACAAAATGCACATGCAATGCATGCAGTTGTATATTCATAGTTGATTAGCCAAGTAATGTTTTGTTCTGACATTTTGTTTTGTTGTGTAGGTTGAAAGTACAGCGGCTTTGTAAAAAAACCAAAAACAGTCAAAGTGTCGAAATGCTATTTTGTTGTCAGCTCAAAAAGTCAGCATAAAATTGTCAATATATGCTTTAGCAATGTATGGCCAAAATACTGTTACCTTTGAAGTGTGTGTAGAAGTGGTATCAATGATTTTACGGAGACTGTGAAAGCATGGAATACCTACCATGCAATGGAACAGTTAGTGAAAACAATGTGGATCATATTCAAAAATTACACGATCAGTTAGTCAAAGACCATCAAAAGATAGTGTTAGCAAAGTAGATTGGAATTAGTGTGATCGAGTGACTCGAACTACCAACATGGTACTTGAATTCTTTCGAACAATATATAACACACTTTGTCACATGCATTTAACAAAATGTGTTAAATGCCACCCTCACTATGCCTATTACCTCATAAAAATCCATATTCACATAAATTGGGATAAAAATTAGCAAACATCCTACAGTCCATTGCATCTCTTTCTAGTTACCTTTCGTGATACAACCTTTCTGCAGCTCGTGCATTTCCTTCAACTAATCCGTAAATCAGGTGCATATCTGCCCGCTCTGTGTTTGTAAAACGTTCCACACTCCTCTGCGCACAAATGACTACAGTAATGCATGTCTGTTTCCTTAAATGCTCTTGAGGACAACGCCACCTAGCGCCGAACGAAGGAGTTTCCGACCATGGGTTGCTATGCAAATCTGAGTCCTTGTGTGTGATGTCCCCCACCTCCCCTTAAAGTTTGTCCCAATCATCCTGGGATACCCTTTATATGAGGACTGTAAATAAAATATTAATATAATCACCAACAAAGTTTAGAATATGCTGCAAAATGTCAGGAAATGATAAGCTGTTGGTGGTTGATAAGTGACAAAGTGCCCTAATTTTCTGAACACAGATGCCTTGGAGGGCTTCTTTCAACTTAAGAAAGATATTGAAGTCACAAGAACTCATGTGAAGTGAATACAGAGGGTGTTCCAGGACCTTTTAAGGGCATCATGACAATATAATATTGTGTGCAACATAATGACCATTGTAATGTAACATGGTTGGGAGATAGTCTCATAATAAGCATGAACGTTTGCAGCAAATGCTGCTGTTGAAATCAGCAACATTAGTCTGCATGGGCAATTTCTCTTTGAGATACAGCATGTGCTCTTTCAGTACATTCTACACAATTTATCATCTTCACATAATCCTTAATAACATTCAGATGCATTTTTCTCACAGGCAACTTTGATTTAAAACCACGGCCACTAGTACGTTTTGCAAACATGATTTACTGAAACTGAAGTGATATTATGTACTTCAACAATGCACAGCAATTTCTCCTTCTAAATGAATCGACTGTTTTATTCACTGAACACAACAAAAACACCACCATCTCATTGCATCTATATCCTCTTTGCCCATGTCCAATTTGATTGACTTTTTGGACTATGTTGCCACCGGTTTATTAACATAACTTATGTAAGTAAATTTTTTTATGAATACAATTATAAAAGATTTTTATAATGATACAAAGTTTTATAAGCAGAAAAATTCTCAATTTTGCCCTTCTCACTAAAATATTTGACTGCATAAGAGATGAATAATGCAAGAAAAAAAATATTGAATATACAAAACACCAAATAAGAAATACAAAAAAAAAACTAGCTTCCAAAAGTTAAGCACACAGCAGTAAAATCAACAAAAATAGAAAATTTTAAAAAAACACAAAATTTACAGAAAAAAATGCAAGTAAAATACAAAATCACACATGAAAGCAGCAAATGTGTTTATGCATTAAAAAAAGAAGAATTATCAACAAAGAGGAAAAAATATTTAATTTTCACAATTTAAGTAATGATGTCACTCTAACAAAAAAAATATTTTAATTATAAGAAATTGTCCTAGTCTCTCCCTACCCCTATTATTATTAACTCCTCTTTGCACATTATCTAAATTTGGGTATGTTGGATTCATAATTAATAACTACATAAATAATAAATCACTATTATTTATTATTCCTTATGATAGAAATACACAAATATTAATCAAACTTTAAGAACAACAAATTATAGTGGAGTGAGATCAGAATTCAATTATGAACGACGGAACACTAACTGATACCACGGGGAATAACGCATACAATCAAACTACGCATTTAAATCTAATCTATAAAAATCACAGACCTGATATCTTTTTAAGACAGGAATCTTGAATACTTGTAGAATCTATGGAGCGGTTTCAATCCTGGATATCTTCAGTTACGTCCGAACCGAATTAATGAATCTTTTTCAATAATCTTCCTTCAGCTAACAAACTTCACTTAGTTAAACTAATCTCCTAGAATCACCTTCTTAATCAATCACGTAGTTAACTCCTCTATCAAAACACGTAGTCATCCTCTTCTCTTCATTTCATTTCTCCCTTTTATATCTCTTTCGAACTCTCTAAATCCGAAACTATCTTATTTGCATAAGTCACACTTTTAGCTCTCAGCGGGGATTGGTTAAAATAAATACAATTTAAAAGACTTTGAGAGAAGGTTAGTGAAACGCGTAAGCACCCGTCACAAAATAATAAAATAAAACATTAATAAAAATATGTAACCACACTATGAATTTCATGCTGAATTAACAGAGTGCTCAAGATTTTAATGGGTAACCAACCATCATAGATGCCATAGAAATGGCTGTTAAATAAGTTTTTTTTTAACTCTATGACTGAGTGGAAGAGGAAAGCACGCAGAAACAGCCCACCCAAGGACAAACCAATCCCCATGATTTTAACGAGATTAAGGTAGAGGAAATATGCTGACTGCTCCATATGAGAAACACCTTCATTCTCTACAAAGCCAATGACAAAAGTTCAATGTGGATGGGCATTGCCAAAAAGGACCACTTACTACAATGTATTCTTAATATGGAGCTAGGAATTCATTTCGATATAACACGATCATCATAAGATAGCATTTACAGATACACATCTCAGTGCAATATGCCAATGAAATTTCACCTCACATCAAGATATTTTTGCCTCTGGATGGTGGCCACGGTTTTCTTTTTCACAATACAAAAGGTACCGACACTTATACCTACTCATACTATAAACGGTAAAAAAACGGTTTTTACAAAGACTTCATATTTTCTGATTGAATGCAAGCGATATAGATTTTAGTATGGAAATATAAAACAAAGTAACTTTAAAGTAATAATTTAACAAAAATACAATAGCTAATTATCAAGAAAAATGCAGTGTTCAATTAACTGTTTAGGTTATTACAGTTTGCACAACCCGTTCAACCTGATTCTTCATTGAGAATGCTATGTAGCACTGTTTTTCCAAGTATAGCAGTGGCCGCGATAGCCTAGTGGTCAAGGTCAAGTGGCTGGTATGTCATGAGTTTGAGCCTAGTGACGCTGAAAAGCCGCCATGTAGAGCAGGCCGATGCCTGTAAAATCTGTCGAGGCTCCCCTCTTTGGTGTGGAGTGGAAGTCAGGAGAGAGGGGGTGCCAGGTCAGATGTCATCCGCGTCACTTGACCATTGTTCAAAATTATGAGGTCTGTCACCAATAGTCCACATGCAGCTTTATAGTGAGATGTTAGTTATATATAATCTAATTCTCACTCAGACCACCTCTGAATATGTGAATGTTTTTGGACTCATTGTATATGCTTAGTTCTCTCAAGACCTTTACACCTTTATCAGATTCCAGAGGAAATCTGGATACATTTTTGAATCGGACACAGCACCAACGAAATTGACATGTTTACATCACTTTAATTTTGTTCCCTGAAAAACTTGGATATACAATCCCATCATATGGAATCTTCTGCATATAGTACAGACAAACATCTTATCAAGTGGTGCAGTAATTGCGGATATAAAAAAATTTTGGTTGGCTTCCATTCTAATGCACCAGTTATCAGAAGATAACTCAGACTGCTGAGCACAAACCTCAGGATAACTGTCTATTCTGTTTCCAATAGTTTTCATCACAGACAAATTACAAAATAATCAATACCAAAGAAGAAAATAACTTTTACTGATTCTACTACTACAACGTATACAAATCTGGCCAAAAGTATCCGGACACCCAGTGGTATGGTCTTAGAGCGTCCTGAGGCACATATTAATATGATGTTGGTCCCCCTTTTGCATGGATGACAGCCTGCACACATTTGGGAAAACTTTTCACCAATTTTTGATAGGTGACCCTAGGAATTGTCTTCCAGGCGTCCATCACAGCTAAAGTGGGTGTTTGCAGTGAGGATGGTCGATTTGGCTGGCTACGTAATGTGCGCTCTAATTCGTCCCAAAAGTGTTCTATGGGATTTAGATCGGGGTTCTGGGAAGGCCAGTCCAGTTTTTGAACACCCATTTCATCAAAACACGTCTGTGCAAGCCTCAATGTGTGAATGGAGCAGTTATCCGGCTGGAAGAGAAATGGGCCTTCCCCGAAATATTGCCATAGAGTTGGGAGTGCAGCATCGTCCAGAATGTCCACATACATCTCAAAGTTGATGTTTACAATCAGAGGAACTAACGGACCCAGGCCAAACCACGAGAAACACTCCCCCCCCCCCCATTATGCTTCCACCACCAAACTTAACAGTCGGCACTAAAGAAACGTTCGCCGGGCATCCCCCAAACTCAGACGTGTCCATCCGACTGCCAGACTGTAAAGCGAGATTCATCACTCCAAAGAACAGTTTCCCACATGTCCACAGTCCAATGACATTGAGCTCTACACCATTGCAATCGATGCTTCTCATTCTGTGGAATGATGTTTGGCTTATGAGCGGCTGCACGACCATGGAATCCCAAGTTTTTTAACTCTCGACGGACAGTCCTGCTGCTAACACTAATTCCTGATGAACTTTGGAACTCCTGAGAAATTTCCACCAACAAGGACTTGCAATTTTGTTTCACTACCCTTTTCAGAGTTCTGCGGCTGCGTTCACCAAGTATTTTTGGTGTATTTCAAACCGACCGGTTCGTCTTTCTGCCGTTTCACTCTGCCTCGACGTTTCCACTTCACAATTACATCACTCACAGTGGATTTAGGCTTCTGTAGAATGTCCACAATCTCACAAACTGATTTCCCACAAAAGTGGCATCCCACTATACTGCCACGATCAAACTCACTAAGCTCCTTTGACTTACTCATTGCCTTACAAACGCATAAATACAATCTGACAAACCCCTACCAACACTATTATAGCTTTCAATTACGTATCAAATTGCGTCACTCGCCAGAACCACTTTTTAAGAGGTGTCTGGATACTTTTGGCCAGATAGTGTACAACAGAATACCATAGGGCTTATTTTCTGCTATTTGTCTTCATTCAATCTCAGATGCAAAAATATCATTCAAAATATTCTTATGATACTTTGTGTGTTTCGTATAAGGATTTAAATGCACCTTTTCAAATCATTTGTGACATTGGCATTTTGAATGACTGCCTCATCTGCATATTATCATGTATTAAAAAATGATTGTGCCAATAACATTCAATATTTATATACTGCTATTTCCATTTGCAAAGATTTTAAGCTCTTTAAATTCAAATAGGCTTTCAAAAATGGTTACAAATTAAAAAAACGTTATTTTTTTTTTTGAAAAATCAAGATGCTACATGCTTTTAAATATAAATATATACTATGACTTAAAAAAAATTGAGGGAGTGGGGGCTACAACAATGTTCTTTAAATGAAATAAGAATTTTTAAAAGTAGTTAGAAAAAAAAAAGGATATAAATTTTATTTTAAAGTCATATATGATGTTAATTTTAAAATATAAAATTCACTGATTGCAGTGAATTTATATTCATAGCATTTGGTTATTTATATTTAGGATCTGTGTCTTGCAATTTTTAATTTTCATTCAAATAGATAAATAAAAATAGAACTCACTATAACAGTAATCCCTTGTTCTTTACAGAGCATAGCAATGCCAGCAAGAACAATACTTCCCAATAACCAGAGTAATGAGAATTTTGTATCACTAATAGATGGTGAATAATCTAAAATAGAAAAAAAAATAGCAATAATGATACTTTTTATTTTACCTTCATTAAAATTCCACTTGATATAATCCAAATTGATCAATAACCAAAATAATGAATTATTAAATGATATAGCTTGTCAAAAGTTTAAAACCAAAACCAGTTAACATATTTTTTGTTAAAAATTACAAAACTATAAAATTCACATTTTCCCAAAAAACCTTAAGTCAATTAAGCATATCTTTTTTCAAGTGATAAAAAAATTTAATTTTTCTACTATTATTCATGAGGTATTGGGTATATATCTGTCTTTTTTTAACACATGAACTTTAATGCCTTGTCGATCCTTAGCAAGAATTCGGATCTGACTGAAACTGATTTGAACAGTAAGATTAGTATACTATTGACAATTTACTAATTTTTTGGCATTTTAGTTAGTTTTTTTAACTTGTAAAACTGTCGACATGAGTGAAGAAAAAGTGCCCTTTTGACATTGTCTATTGTGTAAGTTCCAAACAGGGAATAAAGCGATGGAGGCAAAAAGAATCTGGTGTGACATATTTGGAGAAGCAGTAGCAGCTCGAACATGTCCAAGATGGCTTGTGAAATTGTGCTTGGCCAGATCAGGAAAGCAATCAGATGTCAGTGACGAAGTGCTATGCAATGTGATCAGGATAAATCCCACATTAACTTTCACAGAAGTGGGTTTCAAGCTTGGAATTCATCAGACTACTGCTTTGGATCTCACTAAAAGGCTTGGTTTTGTATCCAAATCTTCTGTTTGAATGCCACACAAATTAAGCGGGGGGGGGGGGATTAATGGACAGAATTTCAATTTGTTCCTCAAATTTTGTTTGGTACAAAAGAGAACACAGTTTTTGAACCACTTGGTGACTGGAGGTGAAAAATGGATAGTGTACAAACAGGTAGTTAGAAAAAGCATATGTTTACAAAGGGGAGACACCATCATCCACATTTATGTATCAGAAGATTATGTAGTGTTGTTGGTGAGACAGCAAAGGTATAGTGAACTATGAGTTGCTAAAAGAAAATGAGATGGGCATTACTGTTCGCAACTTGATGTTTTGAATAAAGAAATTCAACATTAACATCCATCTTTGGTCTATAGAAAAAGCGTGTGATTCTTCCTCAGCAAGAAACACTGGATAAAAAATTGCAGAGTTAAGTTGGGAAACTTTACCTCTCAGCCAGCATATACTCTTCATATATAACCACCTGACTATTATTTGTTCAGGTTGCTACAAATTTTTTCGATGGAAATAAATATATAAATTATGACGTGTCCAAATAACAGTGGAAGAATACTTTGTCTCCAAAACAGAGAATTTTGTTTTCAGGGGGTTAGGGATAAACTGCCAGAATGCTGACAGACAGTTGTAACTTACAAATTAGATTATTTTAAATTAAATTCTTCATAAAAAGTCACAAAAAATCTTTTTTCTTTAAGAAAAAAAACGACAGGACTTTCCCTTACACAGAATATTTTGTTGAAATTTATTTAAATTAATATAAAAAGAGCACACATTGTATGAACAAACAATGTTTAAATTTTAAATAAATATTATAGCGATGTAAGCAGAATTTGAGTGCCACACACACTAAAATTAAAAAGACTGAAAAAATATTATTTTTACTTTAGGACACAGATTTCATGTTGTAACAATTGAGAAAATATAAATTTTTCTAAATAGATATCACATTAGTTTTCCTAAAATGTTTACAGAACAAGATTTATAAGCTAGTTTTATGTAATTCTCTTTTATTTTCTTACAATGAAATATAAATAATAAAGAACTACCTTAATTTTATTTTATATAAATCTCAAATAAAAAAATTACTAAATTTTGTGTTTATTAAATTTATTCATTTTTCTTGGTTTATAATTCTGCTATATTTAATGTAGGTCTTCAAATTTCAGTAGAACGTCGTTTATCTGAACGTTTATGATACGAAACGTCAAATATTCGGAACAAAATTCCGGATACGTTTTCGAACAGTGCAATGCTAAACATTTGTTTCCTGTGAGGCCAAAAGTGACCAGAAAACCCAAAGTGAGGGATATTTGAGGCATTTCAGTTGTGTGATTCGGTAAACATCTGCGAGGAATATTAGGTCAGTTTGTGCGAGGGTGTATACGTGCTCTTGTTGAGTTTTGTTGATGTAGAAATCTGGATAGCATGTGATGCAAAAGACTGTGAATTTCAAATGCTAAATAATGACGAGATAGTGACTTCTGTGCAAGAAGAATCCGACCCTGTCGACGATGAAACAAATGAAGACGAGGACAACAACAGCAACAACGAAAGTAACAAGGGTCCATCAAATGCTGACGCGTTTCTGCGTTAGAGACAGCTATGGAGTGGTACGAACAACAATCCGAGCGCTGTCCTACTCAAATACTGCTGCTCAAGCGAATCAGAGACCTTGCAGCGAAAAAACGAAGGTGTAAAATGGTACTGAGAAAAATAAGTGATTATTTTCCACAATCAAGGTAAAATTGTGACATTTTACACCTATTTTGCTTTTCCTTCAAGCCCGTTTCATGCATGTAATGATTTTCAATATTCGTATATTGTCCAGTATAACATACTGCATGGATCGCATTCTGTTTTCGGTTATCCGAACAATCGCGAATCCGAACGGTGTTCGGTCCCAATTGATTCGGGTAAACGACTTTCTACTGTATATATTTAAAGTAATAGTCTACTTGTTGTTTTACTTTATTTTTTTTAAAAAACCCTGACCATAAAAGCCGGTTAAACTGGTTCACTTTATGCTGCCTTTTTTTTCAACTCTATCAGAAATTTTCAAATTTTCACAATTAACCCCTTAAGTGCCCCGAGCGTGTTCACATGTCCTACTGAGCTGGTGCCTTTTGTGCCCCGGATGTGTATACTAGTCCTTTCAAAGTAGGACCTTTTGCATTGTGCTAGTCTGTTTAAAACTAGTCCCACGTCTTTTGAATACAATAAAATGACATTGGCAGAGCTTTTACAGAATTTACTTATTTTGGAGAAAAGGTGGGGGAAAATTAGAAAGGGTAAATTCCAGGAACGATGAAATTCCTAGCTAAGCAGCAACCTTGTTTTTTCATTTGAGTGTACTTCCTATAATTTCTTTGCTCTCATTTTCACTTACCGTGTGTAATAGCTTTCTAATTTTTTTTGCACGAATAAGTCTGAATGCTGGGTATCTTTTTGTATGCTATCAATGAAATGAATGGAATGAGATGCTGGTTTGTGTTCACCCTGTTTAAGGATATATCGCACAACAGATAAGTAATAATTTTTTTTATTATATTATATAACTCGACATTAAATTTTGTATTTTTGTTTTATTATTTTATCTTTGTCTTTCTTTAAAGTGAAATTTAACAATTTTTAGGATGAAAAACACGCTTCTTCTTTTCCCCCCATTAAATTGCGAACAACGCGCCTGTGCAAAAAATGGTGGCACTGGGGGTGAATTTCTTAGCTTTTCATCAGCAGTTAAGGGGTTAATAGCAATCACACACACATACACAAACACACAAAATTATATCAAACTATTTTCCAGTTAGAAGCAAGAGAAATAATAAATTCTAAATGGTTTACCAAAGTAAAAAATACAATCATTTAATTTTTCAAAAAATATTCTTTATAGTTTTTTTTTAAATACTTAGCAGAGAAATTATGCAATAACAAAAGTATTATCTAAATTACTTTAATAATTTTTTCTACTTAATTAAAAAATTTTAAAAAATTGTATTGTATTTTAATTAAATACTACCTGAGACATCTTAATTTGCTATTATCATTGTCTTTTGCATGACATTGAACTGAAAAACACAACTTACATAGAAAAATAAGAGTTGTAGAAAAAAGTTCTGGGGGGGGGGGGGTTGATTAAAAAATATTTATTACTGAGCATATGCATACAAGCAGAAGGGAGTAATACTGGATAATTTCTATTCAAAGAAACTAAAAAAAAATAGTGTGTAAAAGATATGAATTTATTAATACATTGTCTCACTTTAATCACAAACGATTGTTTCCCTTTAATTAATTCTGATTGTCTAACATCAGTCTTCATTAATATTTAAATTTGTCAATGTATTTGTCTATCAAATGAGCTCCTATATTCAATTCAAAAATATGTCAAAAAAAAGGAGACAATACTTGCATTATATAATGAAATTAAAATTATCACATAATAATAGATTTAGATACAAACAAAATTTGTTAAAAAATCAGCTGGAATAAGCACTTAAGCAATGATTTTGGTTAAAATTCTGTATCCCATTCCCCCACTGCATATTTGAAAAGTGTTTGGATAGTTTAAGAATATTTGTTGCACTTTACTATTAAATTTATAATATAAAAAGAATGTACATTAATGAAATAGAAATTTAAAAATGTAAAAATAAAAGTTTTTCTTTATGCAGCTTAATTTGCTTTTCTACAGGGAACAATATAATAAGGGAAATATAGGAGTCTAACCTTTTTAACCTACAATAATTTATCTCAAAATTTTCTATAAAACCTGATTCATGATTCTCAAAAACAATTAAATTTACTTTTTCCCAAGTTCATTGATTTTTCATGTCCATAAAAAATTTTCAATAAAAACTATTACAATACTAAGGTATGCTGAATAAATTGTGCTTTATTTTCAATTTAAAAAACAAAGTTAAACACATAGGAAAATTATTTCATTCAAATGCTACATTTCTTAATTCATTTATTGAACCAAATTTTTAACTACAAAAAGGCATATTCTGTTCATAAATAAAATAATTCATATTAATCAATAAATCATTCACTGTATTTATGATAATATCTTACAAGGGGAGGGCACGACTAAGGAAATTCATTTGAGGATGAGACTTTGTGCAGTAGTAGTATTCCCTTAGGGTGTTTAGTGAACCCTCAATGTAATTCCACCAAATGGCCAGTCAATTCAGAGAAAATAGCCTTTGAAATTCATGCTTAGCATTTATACAATTAAGTTTTGATTTCTACCAACAATACAGCACCATGGTTGGTTAAGTGCTGGTTTGCCACGCAATCGGCTTCAGTTCGAATCCTCGCGATCGGTTTCTTCTGTTTAAATTTTTAAATTCATTTAATTTTTTTTACAATTAAATAAATTTATTTAAAAAAAGATTTATTAAACACTAAATGATATTTTAGATAATTACTTTGTATTTTAAAAAGTAAAATAATTACTGTAATTATATAATTATTTATGTTTTATGAATATAATTATCAATAAATATTTATTATAAAATATATTATAATAAATATTAAATATGTTATATAAAAATTAGTTACAAATAGTTTTACAATATGAAATACAATATATTATAAATAAAATATTATATAAAATATAATAATACATAAATATATTATAACAACTATTTATAAAAAAATATTTTATAATTCATATAATAAAAACAATATATATCTTATATTATATATTATTAATTTAATTATTTCATAATTTATATAATTGTAAAATAGTTAAATTAATCATATATAATATATGTATTGTTTTTATTATATTAATCATAAAATAATTTTTTATAAATAATTATTATAATATATTTTATGTATTACTATAATATATTTTATGTATTATATTTTATATAATATTTTATTTATAATATATTGTATTTCATATTATAAAACCACATTTGTAACTAAATTTTTTATGTAACACATCATTTAATATTTATTATAATATATTTTCATAATAAATATTATTTATTAATAATTATATTCATAAAATATAAATAATTATATAATTACAGTAATTATTTTACTTTTTAAAATACAAAATAACCATCTAAAATATCATTTAATAAACCTTTTTTAAATAAATTTATCTATTGTAAAAAGATTAAATGAAATTAAAAATTAAAACAAAAGAAACCGATCGCGCGGATTCGAACTGAAGCCGACAGTGTGGCAAACCAATATTTAACCAACCATGCTGCTGGTAAAAATCAAAACTTAATTGTGTAAAAGCTAAGCATGAATTTTGAAGGCTATTTTCTATGAATTGACTGGCCATTTGGTGGAATTACACTGAAGGTTGAACACCCTAAGGGAGTACTACTAGTGCACAAAGTTTCATCCCCAAATGAATTTCCTTAGTCATGCCCTCCCCTTGTTAGATACCTTAATGTCCAACATATTTGTTTCGTGATGTGCAGAAACAGTATTTAGAAGTTTATAAATAGTATTTTTAAAATACTTACATTTTGATGCCTGAGCATATGATAAAAATGATAACAGAAAAAATATCCCACATAATAAATCAGCTCGACCAACAACAGCAGAGACCTACATGAAATTTTTAAAATAATTAAATTAAGTATTACTCATAGATTTCAAACAAAAAATTCATCTTTAAAAAAAAACAAGCTGCATTCAAAATGTACAAGTATTGTGCAATTACATGAAAATTATCAGTATAAGATATTTAAAATTGTATTGTAGAATATAATAAATATGCTCTTGTTTACTTGTTTTTATTTCCTTTCCTACAACACACTTTTAGAGTGGACTACAAATATTTGAAAGTATATGTAGCTTTAACTAAAAAAAATTTAATAATGAATAAATTTTTAAAAAAATATGAACATAGGAGGGTTTTAGTTGTAAAGTATTTGAAAATTCAAAAGCTTTTAGTACTGACAATGTTATTTAGAAAATTGTTTAAATTTTAGATTAATTATTCCAAAAGAAAATTTTATACATTTACATAACTCTAATGATTTTTTATAAGTATTGCATTCCAACTAATTCGTTTTTTAAAAGAAATTCAAATGCTTTACCATGTTGAAAGTTAGGCAGCAAATATTTTTTCAATGTTTTTCTGTTAATAATGTTTCATATTGTACAGTACAAAAAATAAATCATGGGAAATGGAATTGACGGATAGTTAAAAATGGAAAAAAAAATAGCAAATTAATTAAAAATAAAAGTTTGATAAATTTCTACAGATATCAAATTCTAGAAATTATTTGAGAAGCTATAAAGTATAATTGAAACTGATTTTCAGTATATGACTGTTTGGTTAAGTGAATAACCAAACAAAAATGGGAAGAAAGCAGACACAAAGAAATTTAAAAGAATGAGATAAAATTGTTTAGTAGAACATTATTGCAATTCTACATTCAAGTAGTATAAATTTTCAGTTTTTCAATATAAAATGATGAAAAAGATTATTTTACAGAAATTTTTTCATAAGGGGGGAAAAGGGAAAATAGAACACAGTAATTAAGCATAACTGTTGCAGTAACAGTTCTGTTTAAATTATTTTAGTAAATAAACTGGTTGAAAAAATAATTTTTTTCACTAGTTTTTTTTTAAATTTTATTTGACACATTTTATGAATCACCTTCCAAGAAAAATACTAAAATTTTGGAAGATGAAATTTATCTCAATATTTCATTAATGAATTTGAAGTTCTTATTTCCCCTTTTTCAATACAACAGTAATGAAATTTTCCTTTATTTGAATTTATTAAAAAATTAATACAAAGCAATTGACATGAATAGTAAAAATAAGAAAGAAAACTAAAAAATTATTCATTTTAAATGCTTACACTTTCTGTATGAATAGGATGCACAGAAAAAAGCAAGGCACTTAAAAAGGCAGCTTTTGGTGCTTCATTTTCTAATATCTTGTGTAACAGGGAATTCATTACTCTAAGAACTAGAGTACTGACAGTACCATGCAGTAATATATTTACAAGGTGAAAACTCATTGGATGAAGACCAGTCACGAAGCAGTTCAATCTTGAAAAATAAGAAATGTGTAACTTTAAAAAAGAACAAAACCTTAACATAAGAAAAAAATAATTCTATTATCCATGACAAAGTTTTCTTGGAAAATAATCAGATACATAAATTTTAAAAGTATTTCAATATACAATAACAATATCAGAGAGAAATTGCAAGTTCACATACATAGTAGAATAAATCATATAGGAATTGCAAATATTATGTAACAAATACATTATTGTTCCATATATGGAACAGTTTTTAAAATTTTATAAGCAATTTCATCTATATTGCTCTATAAAAACTTATTACATAAAAAGAAAATAAGCATCAATTTTTAGTATCAAGGAAATGTTGCTCAAAATACTCTCAATGAAAAGTATCAAATTCAGCTTTTTTAAGCTTTTTGTCAAGGAAAATTCACATATATATACCAGATTCATAATTCAACAAGTTTTTTTAATAATTCAAACAGAGAAATAAAAAATCAGTTATCTGAAGAGATATTTTTCTTTTTTTACTATTAAGGCAAGAAATTTGAATGCTTCATACTGGTGTATAAAGCTATGCCGTGTGTGAAGGAAATCCTAAAAAGTGACAGCATTGAAAATATCAGTGAAATGTTTCCAGGATTAGTTACTTTATTACCAGTTAAAAATTTTCACATATTCATACTAATAGAATAACAGCTGTATTTAGCAAATATGACAGAATTATATGCAATGTAAAAGGAAGAAATTTTTCCTGCAGATGAAAATGATACAGAACAATTTTTAAGATTACTTCTGTTTAATGGGTATTGTCAAGTGCCTGGTTAAAGTTTATAATCAAAAACATGCAAGAAGATCTCTAGTTATGACTGTTTTTTTCTGTAATGCCTAGAAATAGATTTAAAAAGCTGAAAAAGTTTTTTCATATTATACAAAACATGTTGGCATTAGAAGATAAAATGGGAAAGTTTCCTTTTTATGAAGAATAGGAAAAAAATTTTATAAGTTTGCCTTTTCCATTCTAAACTGAGAATAGATTAATCCATTATCCCTTATTATGGAGAAAATACAACTAAAATATTCATAAAAAGAAATACACTCACTTTAGTTATAAAATATGGATGTTGTGTTTTAGCAGAGACTATCTAAACTGTATAAGAAACTATTGTGGGAAAAGGTTCAGAAATAGAAAACTCTCCTCTTAGATCTAGAGTTGTGTAGGAACTTATATTCAATGTTAAGAATCCAGAAAATCACAAAATTTATTTCAACAAGTTTTTCATCACAAACTGTTGGCAGAGCTACATAAACTGGTGATAGATGAAAGGAAATAACTGAAACAATGCAATGGATAAGAGATTCAAAATAATTGGGAGAGAAAACAGGATTTTTGGACAGGAAGATTCTGAAATCTCCAAAAAAAGCTTCAAAATGGCAAAGAGGAAATTTCGATAACCAAAGTGTACATCTGCCATTGAAAAAAGATAGTACTGTAGTAAATATAGACTCAATTATTCTGCACATGGGCCAATCACCAAAACCAAAAAGTTTTGCCAAACACAAAAAAAAAATTATATTTATTAGCCAAATCTTATAAAATTGTACAATGAGGGAATCCAAAGAGTAAATTTGCTGCAAAATTCTAGAATCATATTGACCTCTGTTTAGAAGCAAAAAAAAAACGGTATTGGAATCAATTAAACTATGTGCTAAATAGGGCTGTTGTTTCTGGATGCATTTTACATTCACATCTGTACAAAGATACAGAAGCATAACAATCACTTCTTAATTTATGTGGACAAACAATTATGTGTCTGCTTTGCCATGAAACCAAAAATTAATTCTGTCAATCAATCTCATACAAAAAGCTCTAAATATTTTAGACAATCAAATGTACATTACCTACAAAGTTCAACCTAAGATATCATGTTGTATGCTAGAACACAAAGAAAATTACTTGAAGATTGCATCAGAAATGCTTTCCTAGCAATCCCGGACAATAGTAAAATCCTCAGAACATAAAAGCCCCAAACAATAATATTTTTGTCCTTGTTTTAAAGAATATTTAATTCCTTAGATTCCTTGTGTTTCTTAGCTTTTCCTCCATATGATTATAGCCCTGTGTATTTTGATACAAAGATTCTTTATTCCCCTTAAGCTGCTTTTCTTATATAAGTATAAGACCAATAAATAATAGTAAAGTCCTTTGAATGTATAATTCTTGCACATGAATTCTGTAACATTTTTTTATCTGAAATTGGTACTTAATTTTCAATTCAATAAGTGTTACTTCTGAATAACATTTAAAAATCAATTTACTACATCTCAAAAACTGTATACACAAAGATAAAGTTTTAAGCATATCATTAATCATATTTTTTACGAACATTTGAGAGAAAAAATTAAGTGTTAAACACCAAACTTCCATTTATGGAACATGTTATAGATTATGTGTAAAAAATTTGGTTTTTTTTTCAAAAGTTTTATGTTTTGAGTTTTAATTCACTTTCATTCAATAAATGTTTTTGTGTCACCATTCAATCCTAGAATAACATTTAAAAGGTTAATATCATTATAAAAATTTCATATTTAAATAGTTAGCAAGAGCAACAAGAGAACTTAACTAGTAAATTTTCACATACCTAAACTATATTAAAGTGTCATACCTATTCCTTATGTGTCCTATGTTTATATACTATAAAAGAGGTTCTTAAACTTTCAATTACCATGCACCCCCCCCCCTTTATGTATCAACCTGATGTCACAGACTCCCAAGATTTGGAACACCTCACCCTGACTCACAACACATGGCTGAGTGCTTTAAATGCAATTGTTACCATATTGGTATGCTATGAATCCAGTTCTTAATTTTTGCACAGATGTTTCCACAATTTTTTGAAAATATAATGCTGAAGTAATGGCTTTGTAGTTACAAACAGTGAAAAAAAACCTGATTTCTGATTGAAATACATGTTCTAATAGTTTTTTCATTGGTGTCAATTTACTGTTCTTATTTAAGATGGACATCTTTCAATTTTTCCATGATGCCTTTCAGAGTCTGTGTGTAAAAAGAGGAAAATCTTAACATTAAAATGAGAGACCTTGGAGGACCCCCTAGAAAGTTGCTGCAGACCCCCAGGGGTCCACAGACCATAGTTTAAGAACCCCTGCACTATGATATTAATTTTTCTTGCTTAAATCTGTTGAAGTAATAGATTGAGCATTATATTTATATCAAGTGATGTCTTAACAATAGATAGATATTAAATTTTTGTGTTATCTTTGATATATTTTGCATTCTAAATGATGCAATGTGCAACAGTAAATAAAAAGTAGATGGTTCATAAAAGCATTTTATACTATCTAACATAGCGAAAGAAGGGAAAGTTAAGTTAATGACTTAAGTTAACGATTTCATAACTTTTCAACCAGCAATATTTGAAGTGTCGATAATTTATCCCTGTAGCATAAAAAAAAGTTAAATAACAAGTACACAATAATTAAATCCATTTTAATGACATAAATTTAAAAAATTGTTATAATATTAAATTTTTGTAACACAAGCTTTTGTGTTTTAAAAATGTTTGAAAATTCATTATTTCTGAAGATGTAAGCAAATACATTTTAGTTTTCATAGGTAGATTAAATGTTTCTCAGTTTGATTTTTTAGTACTTGTGTATTATATATAATATCGACTAATTTTATCAAATCAAAAAATGTCACCAATAACAGAAACCCAATCCAATAATTCAAACACAATAATCTTGTTTACACACGAGTGAAAATAATAACCTTTTTTATAATTTATATTATTCTTTTCTTATTTAATTATGAAAAATTAAACTTTTGGATCTATTTTCTAAGGAAGCAAACACAGTGGAATACTTCTAAAAATATGGCCTAAAAATGAGTAAATATCCAAAAAACTATAACAGAATGACAAAACCAAGGAACATCGCTTTTCTACATGACAGCTTTTACATTTGAACTTATGCATATTTATATGATCTTGTTTACATAAAAAAACTCAATTGTGGCATTTTTTAATCTAATTATGACATTTTGGCTGCTTGAATTATGTAATTATTTCAAATGTACATTTTTTTAAATATAGAATTTAATTCTTCTAAATCATCAACAGTTTATTTGACAATGGACTAATATGGAAGAAACTTATATAGGAATTTATTTTTATGCATGCATGGAAACGATGACAGCATTTCGATTTGGCAAAAATGGTCAACAGTATAACATGCAAATGCCACAATCTTTCTAATACTTAAATTGATAATATTAAACTAACTAGTATATTGTTATGCAGATGTCTTAATTCTCAATTAGCTATTTGTTACTCAGTGCTTTTGTTCCAGTTGTAAAGCAATAATTCATTCATATTTAACAATGTATATTGATAAACACTCAAACTTATATTACAGTTAATTGCTTTTTCAATTAAAGCTAACATTTTGGGGCAAAATTTTTTCCAACAAAATTACAAATGATATTCTAACAAAATTTAGAGAATAAATAGATTATGTACTATTATTGTATTCTAGTACAATATATTGTACACTATTAAAAACATTAATTTTATTCTAAATATTTGGAAACCCACTTAACACTTCAAATTACCCAATTCGAGAAACCAAAATATACAGTTACAGAGGAACAGTGTCATAAAAATGGCAAAAACATTGAAATCTTTTAATGCCTAGTTTCCCAAGTCTATTTTTTCAAAATATGGCTGCCAAACTTCATGCTTGAGTCTATATTATTTAGAAAATTAAGTTCTTCTGTCTAGAAGAAAAACAGAACTTCATCTGCATGAAGATGAAGTTTTAAAAATTTGATGTGTACTATTACAATAACACACACATATATATATAATCAACCCTATGAATCTCAGAAAACTATTTTATTATTCAATTTTGTTAGTTATTCCAAGACTTGAAACTTCAATTTGAAGCAAGACAAATCATCAACTATCATAAAAAAGCTAGTCTGATTCATTAAGTGCTAAGGAATAAGTGGCTGCTTTTAGGTAACAGCAATAATCTGAAAACATTGGTTTATATTACATCAAACAGTTACTTGATAACAATACAAAAACACATCAATACTTCAAACCAAAAGTAGTTATGGTTTTGATATAAAATTAAGAAAGGAAGGAAGGATAAATTACATAAGAGAGGTGATGGAAATTTTATACTATTCTTTCAAAGGTAAGTAAAAAGCATGAAAACTGTATTTGATACTACCTAATTTTATATTAGCTTACAACCAACTGTGACATTTTAAATATCAAGCCAAAGGAGAATCCTAGTAGTTTTAATAAGCTGCTCTAGCTTATAATGATGAATCAGGCTTCAGGGTTAGAACTCTTGAATGACATAAGATCACTCAAAATAATGATGAAGTGAGGAGAAAATAGTCAAATGAAATATCTGAGACATTACACTAAGTTAGCATCGCTGAGTGATGCTGTTTCTGAATTCAACACTGGGAATCCCAATGTTATATCAATAAAATATATAAAAGAAAAGTGTACTATATGTTTAGCTAATTATCAAAAATACTATCTAAACAGACATATCAAAAACTGATACTTTTTATGAAAGCTTTTTTAACTACAATTTACATTACAAATTGAGTATCTAAAGACAGTGGAGTAGCTAAGTATCCAGAGGCCCTGGTGCACAAAAAAAAAATAGGGCCCTATTTTGGATGGATTTTATCCATTAAAAAAGTAAAAATACACAGTAGGATTCAAAAGTTCCCAGACTAAGTCTATAACTTAAAAAACATTACCAATTAAACTGCTGAAACATATCCTTTTTCGGAATAAGACCCTTGAGTAACAACATACTTTTGCCACGGCTTGTAAAGGTCATCAAAAGATTTCTGGAATACAATTTTAGCCACATTCTTTATTCAACCTGCTATGCACTTTAAACATCTGCAGATCGATCTTTGTTTAACATGCGGGGAACGATACGTTGACACACCCTATGCATGTTAAGATCCTTAGTCAGTATCCATTGACATGTGGCCGAGGATATCCCAACTGATCCTGCTATTGTTTGAAGCTTGTTCTTACGTACTGCTGCAGAAATCTTTTCCATGTTTTCAGTGGTCCAAATTGCGGACGTCCAGAGCACTTTCTATCTTCAACACTTTCCCTGCCTTCTCTGAAACGTTGATGCTACTCAAAAGCTTGCATTCTCAGTAATGTATCACAGCCTTACACATGCTTCAAAATTTCAAAAGTCTCTGCAGCATTTTTCCCAAATGAATACAAAGTTAATATCTATTATCCGCTCAACAAACACAATTTCTTTCAATCGACGATGTAAAAATACATACACCTACAAAATATGGTGTAGTGGCAACCAACCAACAGCATGATTTGGAACAAATGTTTTGTAGAAAAGGAGAAGAATGCAAAAATACAAAAATATTATTGTAGTCGCTCTACTACAAAAAATTGTCCATGTTATAGGCTCAGTCCAGGAACTTTTGAGTCCTACCAGTATATGAATATTTTAAATATACAAAACTACTTTATAACATCAACTCTTTATCATTCTTTGCAGAATATAGTAAAGCAAAAGCTACATATTACCTACAAGTATGTGTATGAGTTTTCTTGTGTGAGCTTCCGTGATCACCCTGTTTCGATTTGACACCATGTCACTCATATAAAAGCTCGTAGACCACGTACTTGTAGCAGGCTGACTATGAAATTTGACAATTTGGAACAATTTTTGTTTACTATATTCTCTTTCTTGGGGTTGTTTTTGTGCTTAAACGCACCACTGCGTTTCTATTTTTATCCATAATTTTAGTTTTCTAATTTATGAAATACAATTCGTAAGTGCTGGCGTACTAATTGAGGTTAAAAGGGAGAAGTAACATAATTCTACACTACAAAACATAGTTAGAGAATCTCTGGCTATTTATTTATTTTTTCGGGAGGATCGAACTCACCCACAAGAGGGTTTGGAGTTACAGAATGGTCCACTGACATAGATGGAAAATGATACAAAAAATATGCATGAACAAGAAAATACAATAAATATATTATAATTATTTTTTAAAAAATATCTCTAAAAAAAAGGAGGGGGCAAAAAAATACTAGTTTATTGCAGATACGAGTAAATACTGAAATAGGAAACTAGCTCATTATACTGTCATTAAAAATAGAATGTAACTAGGAAAGAATTGCTTTGCCTGTGTGAGTAGGGTATTTTTTAAGATGTATAATAAGTATGGTAAAATTTTTTCCTTGAAGTTTATTTTCAAATAACAGTTTATAAAAAAATGAAAAAAAATTGGAAATAATATAAACTTTTTGATAAGTTAAGTTCACAACACTATACAAACAGCAGAAAGAATTTAGGAAAAGCTTCCTACAAGTTTGAAATTACTTTTGACTGAGTTGCCAGGATTACAAATGCATTGCAACTTTTAACATTATATCTTAAATGTGAGATGGGCCATAGTAGCCAAGTGGTCAAGGTATTGGACTCATGGCTGGTGTGTCATGAGTTTGAGCAAAGTACCACTGAATACCCGCCATGTAGGGGAGCGATACACGTTAAATCTGTCGAGAGTTCAAACCTCCTCCCATTGGTGTGGTGTGGTGAGGTAGTTGGGAGAGGGGGTGCCAGCTCAGGTGTCGTCCTTGTCACTTGAACATGGTTCAAAATTACGAGGTTCGTTGCCAAAAGCCCTTGTGTAGCTGAACAGTGCGACATTAATATTCACTCACTCACTTAAATGTGAGAAAAATTATCGCAAATTCGGCTTGCATGGTGATAAGCGTCCAAGGGGCACCCTGAGCTTGAGGGCCCCAGTCCACGGCCCAGGGGTCAGCAACGTTTTAGCTGTGGCATGCCAAACCAATCTACCAATAGGATTCAGCATGCCACACAGTAGGACATTTTGGAAACTATTCGATTCCCACAATAATGCATGCAGAAAATAGAGATCAATGATGTACGTAGGATTACAGTTTCATTATATATTAGTTTTCCATCATTTACAGATATTTCTTGACATAAAAATAAACAGCATGAAATAAAACTATTTCTTCAACAACAAAAAATCGTACATATTTTGTGTATTTTTAAACATATTTCTTAAAATAAGAAATAGACAAGATAAAATGTAAGCATTTCCCTTCATTATAGTTAAACAAAAATTTTAATGTGAAACTAGTCATTGCACCGCTCTACTTTCAAATCGCAAAATCAGGACTGTATGTGACTTTCAATTTTACATGATTCTGGACATTCAGTTGTTAAACAATTTTTTGGCAATTTTTTCATCTGAGGAAAGAATTGTTCCCATAGATATGTAGAACCAAAAGCAGAATGTAGAGTACATGCAATTTTCTCTCCCTTCAAGCAATTAAATCTCTCCAGCAATGATATTCAATAATTTACAAAATGGTTGTAAATTTATCTTTAAAGTTATCTTTCATATTTTTTTGCAATTCTGTAAATGTCTGTATTTCTAAAGATGCTTGTCAAATAAGGTCGACTACAAATTTATCAACTTCCTTCCACTCAAAAATTGACAAATTTGTATAGTGCAGTGTGCCACTGAGAAATGTACCATGTGCTGCACGCATGCCATAGGTTGCCGACCCCTGGTCTAGTAGCTACACCACTGTCTCCAGAAACAACTGGATAAAAACCAAAACATTTAAATAACTTAAAGAATTCTGAATCAACTTTTATAACATTGCTTTCCAAAAATTTATAGGAAGAATGTGTTCTTTCCAATTGACAACACAAATTTAAAACAGAAAAATAATTCATTCAAAAAAATACCACACACACACAAATGTACTTAATGACTGAACATGTTAAATATTTAAGATTCATACCTGAACGTCAAAACAGTAAGAGGACGATAGGACTTGTGACTTGAATTATGAGTAAGCTTTGTTCCCCAAAAATCATTTTTAAAAATGTTTGATAATGGAGTTTCTGGCTTAAGATCGGAATTATTTATTACAGCTTCAGAATCGTCAAAAACAAATTCTCCATTGATACTATTTCCATAACAAATTATTGAAATAAAAAAAATAATCCAAGATGACCAAGGCAGAATACATGATGGTACAGGAAGTGGATCATCCCACGATTTACTCTTTGTTGCAGTATATAAGACATGGCATTTCCCATTGCCAACGCAGGTAGAATTTTTGTTATGATCTGTCTGATGCACCATAATATAAACAATGATCAGGATGAAAGCATAAAAACTGAGTAAACTAAAAAAGAAAGTTGCATGTATTAAACCAAGTTCTAAACATTAAATACATTAATACAAACTCCAGACCAGGAGTCTCCAACTACCAAGTCAAACAATAAACTACACCCAACTCTCTTTTTACACAATACATTCATTAGATAGCAATGCAAAAAAAAATCATAAAAAAATATATACAACATATGGTAAAATTGGGGACATGTTCTATAACTTTAAAACATCGTGTAAAATGAAATAACTAAATATTTTCCCAACTGTGCAAAAAAAGTAATGATGAAATCTGTATTACATATTTATAAAACAAAAAATTCCTTTTTATTACTAAAAAAATTTTAATTAGCGTACAGTGAAAATTTTGTCCATAACTAAGTACAATATGTAAAAATTCCAACTGAAATTAGAAATAAAATTACTAACAAACAACTATTAATCGCTACTTGATAACAAGTGTGCACATTTATTATGAACTAGATCAAAATGTTATTTTATTCAAATGAAGAATTGCATTCATTATTAATGCCCCTGCTGATTTTTTTTTTTGTTACAGTCTTAATAGAGTGGCTGTCTTTCAGAGAAGTTCTCAAGTTGCTTATATAATTCTTAATATCCTGCTATAAAAGATTACATAGAAATTTTAATGCACACTTTATGTCAAGATCATGCATAAGGAAATGTTGCTCCATATTTGTAGCAAATTTCAAGCCCTCCGAATGAAATCAGCTATTTAATAGCTGAACTTCATTTTCAACTTCGTCATTATCGACATCTATATCTTTATCTATCATAAATTGTCAGAAATTCAATCACATTGTCCTTATCCAAATGGCTTTAACACAAAATACAATTATACTGAAGAATGAAATGTTGTGTTCAAGTTGAAGTACAACAAAATTAAGAAAAAAGTTATTGTAAAATTTGGTACACATGAAGTAGATGAACAAGTCACTCACGCATGTGTGGGCATAAGTTGGCCGTCTTCTGATTATGCTGGTAAGATTAGAATTTTAAAAAATTGGGGGATTCGTGCTAGAACATAAAATTTGTGTAAAAAATGTTTATTGATGAACCATGCTATTTCAAAAATTATGTAAAAAAAAGAGTTCAGCTAAATAATGAAAACTTTTTCATTGCATACTTCAATACAATAAAAAAGCAACAATAAATAATGGTGAGTTTTAACAATCCTATATATATAATCCCCCCCCCTTCCAGTCAATAGAAAAATAATTTTGGTTCATACTATTCCCTTTTGTCCTTGGTACATATTGGAGAGTGCTGCTCTAGTCATATATATATATACTAGTACATTTAAAAATTTTAAGAATTGCATGCTTTATTATCTAATAAAATATTAAGAAATAGAAAAAGATCTAGCATTACTTTAGCACTTAGGTGGAATTTAGTCTCAAATTAAATTTTAAAAAAAAACACTATGATTAGAAAAATAATTCACACTAAGAACTCTACAAATTTTCATATTCATACAAATCAAGAAGCAATGTGGAAGTTAAATGGTACTATTTTGAATAAAAATACATGGATTCAACAATTGGTACAAGTTTCTAAAATCCCACAAACTGTTACATAATTATTGAAACATGATTTTAAAAAATTAAAACTTTCTAATATAAAGACTAAAATATAGGAACTGTAGATAAAAGCCAACTGTAAAATTCTAATTGCTCAAATATAAAATCTAAGATTTATAAAAAAGCTGAATTAAATTTTTTTATTTATTTTAAAATTAATTCATATAAATATGCTAATTCTGAATAAACACAGAAGCATAATATAGAGTCAATATTTACTAATCTCCCATGTGAATAAAGTTTTCCCAACATTTAAGGTTTTTTTGATAAAGTGACACTTAATATGCATCTTCAACCATACTTTCTTGGTGATGAAAAATGAACACTAAAATTCCAAGAAAATGTGATGAACAAAGAAATTTTGGAATAAATTAAAAGCAACAACCCTAGGATGAAAGATTGACAAATATTACTTAATTTTAAGAGTAGTATAAAATTCAAAAAATATTCATTTATATTTTATCAAGTAAGAAAAAAATATAATCCTTTAAATGAAAAAAAAACTTATAAAGAAAGAAGGGTAATAAAGGTAGAAATCAATGCAAATAATGACAATAGTGTCTGTAGCAAGGAAATATTGCTTAACACTAGTAAGCAAGAGGGGGTAATGTTTTGATAACAAAAATATGTAAGTTCTTTTCTAAAATATGAGGAATTCATTCTTATCTTGACTGTTATTAAATTTAAAGGAAGAAGTCCCACAGAATACTTCAGAAAATTAGCTTTATTAAATCTTACTTTATGGACAGATTTACCTACAATGCCTGTCTGGTGACAGTAGGACATCAGACAGGCATTATAGGAAATTTCTATTCCTGTATCTTGTGTAATTGCTCTATCATGTTTTAAGTGTATTGGAAGGGAGAGGACTCCTGGGGATGTTGTCCTTTGACATCTGGTTACCATGTGTTCTGTTTCAGCTGCACCAACACTGAAATTTCATTTCTCATAAAAATGATGAACATGTTACTCATGTGATTCCCTTTTTTCTTGTGACTTTCTATGAATAAAATTTAAAATGTCTCATGAGAGATGGCACACTGCTGAAGAAATAACTGTAGCGCTAAGAGAATTTTTTCATAATGAATCAGAAAAAGGAAAATTATCCAATATATATGATGAAAATTTTATTTATGTTGTATCATCTAGACCAGAAAGCAATAAGGATATTCAAATTGATGATTCTCAAAATCAGAATGAATTTGCTCCTCACTATGTTTTACAATGGATAGGTTGTGTTTCCGAAAGTGCAACCAGTAGATCCAACATATTTTGCAAGAAAATAGTGGTAGAAATAATTATTCAAAAAGAAATGTGAATATTGACAGTATGAGTAATTGATAGCTTTTTATAGATATATCAGTTTTAGAGTATATAATAAAATATACAAACAAAGAAGCTTGTCATGTATTAAAAAATTATGCTTGACCTCTTCTAAAGGAGAAATTTTTAGTTACATTTTGATTATGGACATACATGGAGTTTCAAAAGTTAGGAAACCTGAAACTTCATTATGGTCTACACAACATGGGATATAAATTTTTACAACTAATTTGAGTTCATAGACAAATTTGATGTACAGATATACAGATTTCAGTTTAATATTAAATCAACAAGATATGAGGGGGTACAAAACAGAATAAATTCACAATAATTTTGGAAGTATGGAATCATTTTATAGAAAACAGCATAGGCTGTAACAAGCTAGGTCAGAACATAACAATAAATAATAGTTGGTTCCTTACTCAGTTTATAGCATCAAAATCTGATAAAATTAGACAAAAATTTTAGGTAGTGGCAGATTTTTTAAAGTAAGCAGATTTTTAGCATATTTCTTTACCAAGGAAAAAAAATTAAAAAAAGATAAAAAGCAGAGATCTTCTGAATAATTGGACCACTTCAAAATAGGGGAAATGATACAATTGATAGATTTTTTTCTTACTTTTCGTGAGTAGACGAAGAAAATAAAGCTAACTTGGACAATTTTAATTAGTATGATAAATAGGGTCAGACGAGAAATTGTAGAAGAAGGCTGAAGAAATTGAAGAAGGCTTGACACTTACAGTTTACCAGTGTAAAATAAAAAATCATAATAATACTGATTTTTAAACATTTAAGTACTGGAATAGTAAATAATTCGGTGAAAACACATGAAAAGCTTCAGTTCATATATTACAACATAATGTAGCTTAGATATTGTTGACCACAAAGCAAGGCAATGTTCAACCAAAGCAAGTTGAAGAAGATGGCCAGCTGACAGACTCTTTTTTTAGACTTTGCACTTGGATTATTTAAACACTTGGATTATTTTCAAATATTTAACAGGAAAAATTACCAAGGCTTTCTTTTATCCAAACATTAGCAGAATAAATTGAAAAATCCAGGAAGAGAACAAGAAGGATGAAGAGGAACTGCACATTGAAAATTCACCAAAGCACAAGAAATATGAGGTAAAAAATGTCATGAAAATGTGACAAATATACAAAATATGTTAGCTGTAAGCATATTGATGGTAAATAATACAGTTATTTCCTTTTTTTGCATTTTTATACCATCTTCCAAAATTGTTCCTATTTTACTGATGCAATATTTCTTGTGCATACCAAACATATATTTGCAAAAAGATTAAAATGTAGTTTTTTCAAATTGTTCACTTACTATCGACTAATGTCAAAATGACACTTAGCAGGTATTTCAGAGGTTAGTAAGAATTCCAGAATTTTAGTGTTAGAATAATTTATATAAGCTCGGGCTTAGCCAAAAAATTTTAACACAGATCTCAAAATTAATTTCAAATTTCATGAGAATTACTAATCTTCACCCTGTTGTCATGCTACTGTTTTTAAGTATTGTTTACCAAATGTTAATTATAACTTTCAAGTATAAATCACTGAAAAAGATATGTAATGGTTTATTTATAACAACACACAATATTATATAAAAATGGAATGAAAAAAGTAATTTCATTTATTAAGATTGATATATGTTGATTTTTTAGTAAGAATATACCTACAGTTTTTGATCTTTTGACTGTAGCAAGTTTTAAAACAATATTAGAGACAGAGAGATAAATATCAAGTACATTACTTCAAAATAATAACTGTAAATATTACTTTTAAGAAATAAAACAGTATTTTAGATCAAATGTCGGTGCCAAAAAATCCCCCCTTTAGAAGTTTCTTAAAATTTAGTTTTATATTTCAATTTCATTTTTCAATTTTTATGTAATTTCTAAATCAAAGGATTATAAAAAGTATTCCATAATATATTTTAAGATTTTCTATGATGATAAATTTTCATATTTAAAAATTAACATGCAAGACCATTTAAAATGTAATGCAATTCAAAACATATTCTATTTTATACTGTACTTTAAAAACTTTTAAAAGAATAACATAAATATTGAAAACAAATTAATATTGAGTTAAGCAACAATCCTCCCACGTCACATTTTTTTACAATATTCTTTGGCACCAAAAGGCATAGTAATAGTCATTTGCTTTTTTGCTTCGGTTATTTTTTTAACTATTTGATAGAGAAATTGATTAATATAATGAAGATGTATTTTCACTATATAAAGAACTTTAAGTAAAAGCATTTATTTTTTAGTCTATGTGTAAATTCTTTAAAGATATCAATTCAAATTATTTCTGTCAACCTTTTAGATTATGTTTAAAATATAAATTAAACTAATACAGAAATTCTGGTACTTACTGGTTATAGGAGTTATGAAGACAAACACAGCAACACATAGAAAACATGAATTCAGGCTTATATTGGTTGTTATAAATAGCTGTTGCAATTAGGCCGTGGGTAGCCTAGTGGTTAGAGCATCGGACTCCAGACTCGTGGGCCTGGGTTCGATGCCCGATGCCACTAAATACCACCGAGTATAGATGGAGTACGTGCTCATTAAATCAGTGGGTCCGAAAGTCTTGTAAGCGGTCGCAGCAGAAACCACGAGTGCAGAGGGCTGGAGAATACTTCCCTCCCCTTCAGTTCCATGCCAAAATTGTGGAGGTGGAGATAGGTAGTGTCGCCATCTATCGTTAAGAAGTCCAACCTATCTCACAGGCAATGGCAACTTTCATTCCTTCCCTGCGGGAAGGACACAACAACAGCTGTTGCAATTTTTGAAATATTATGGCTCACATTAGATGTTATAAATAAGTGCTATTTTTAATTTTATTGCCAATTTTTTTGTTAGATTTTAACTAGATTTTTCTTCCATTTTGCAACAGTGATGAAAATATCAAAGTTGTCAATGAACAAGGATGATGCAATAAGCTTTGTTTCAATACAATTTTATCAAAACAGTATGTTTTACTAAGTGGTCTATTTAATTTGATTTTTGGTAAAACATTATACTCTATCAAGTGATAACAACATCTGAGCTGGCACCCTACTCTCCAAACATCCACACCCTGCCAACAAGAAGACTTTGAAATACAACAAATTTAATGTACACATTAGCCCTCTGCACTGTGAGGTTTCAGAGGCACTAAGACTCAAACTCTCGACTCAGTTATTGCTGGTCTTCATGTGATTAATTGGTTCTCTGGATCAAGGAATCTGTTTGACAAAAGCCTTATACTTTATCGATTACTAGGGTGACAAACTTACTTATGTATCATAGTGTTAACAACAGATGAATTCTGGCCCAGAAACAACTCTAGAATATATAATATCATCAATATTCATGTTGGCAACAACTCAAAAATGGATACTTATATGTTATTGCAACCATATTAGCGACATTATATGAAACAAAGCACATGGTTGCCAATTTAGCAAGTACGACACATGCAAAACTGGGGATTCTAACTTGGCAAGTTATCTTAAACGGTGGCATTGTTGCAATAGTATGTAAATACCCAAAAATTTAATCAATAACCCAAGGTCTCTATAACCAGTAAGTACAGAAATTTGCCCATGAAAAACAAAGGCAATTAATTATTTTAATACCTCATAACCTTTAAAAGTAACATTTTTAAAAGTAATTTTTAATAAAAAAATAAAAAAGATGTTTAAAAAGTTTGTGATTTCACACATGAAAGTATCAAATTCTTAAATCAACTAAAAAAAGATTAAGCAAACAAACATTTTTCAAATTTCTCTCTTTCTCCCACTAACCAAACAACATAGGCAATCTTTTTCTCTAATAACCAAAATGTTAAAAGCAAAAGATAAAATCTTTTAAGAAATAATAAGCATTAAAAATTGAAAACATACATCTGGTATCATCCCGAAAAGAAAATTTAGGGCTTCAAAATACAAAAACAAACTTAAATTCAATATCAAAGATTTTCAACACACAACTATAACAAAATTATGGAAAAAAATTTTATCTTATAAGTAAATGTACATACAAACAAGTAAATTCAATGCCTCAAGTCCTAATTAACTATTAAAATAGAAAGCAAAACAAAAAATATATAATGAAAACATATTCTTTTAACATAATGTTCTTTGTTTCAAATAGATAAATAGAATAAAGAAATTATTAAAAAATACCTTATAAACTATAATATTTTTATAAAATAGCTAGCCATACAAAGTGAACAGCTTTAAAAATATATTAAAGAAACATTAAATATGTTTACAAAGTTTCTTACTTAACATAATTGAAAATAGAAATAAACTGGAACCACAATGATTAAAGTGATTTAAAAAGAAAAGAAAATTCATCAAACCGCAACTTAACTGAGAACATTTTTAGTATATCTTTTTAGTTTTTTTCAATTAAATGTAAATATAACTCATTAAAGTTTAACATTAAACATTAACAAACAACAGAAAGCAAAAGAAAACACTGAACTGACAGCAAGCGTAGTTGCCAGATTTATTTTCAAAATATATTTATTATTGATTTTATATTAAAAGTTTACAAATTTTTAAATTTTTGATAACTATCAATCATTGTTTCATGTTTCTAAAATAATTGAAAACTATCTCATGCTAATTTTCAACTATGAATTAAATCAAAAAATTATTGTAGGGAAATTACTTTAAAACGAGGGAAATATTTAACATCATAAGGGAAGAACAGCAGCTGTTGGAATCAGAAATCTTGATTACTTCTTGTTTTGGTTTGTTTACGCTGCTGTAAGAGCTGTCGGTTTACATATTTAAATTGTCATATCTGTAAGAGACTGATATCTTATTGAGGTATAGTATACTTATTTTTAAAGTATTACTTTTTATTTGTAAGGAGAAATTGATGGATTACTTTTTCATAACTATTGCATATTGATAACGAGTAATATTGAATTACGATTCAAGGCTGATTGCTTGACTTACTTCTGATTCTAATACATATGCCAATGAGTTTTTTAAGTATAGAAATTAGTTATTTTATTTTTAATTTATTAAATAAAAATTAACTTAAGGATTAGTCGTGAAATTTCCTCTTCAATGCATTTGAATTATTTTTGTAAGAAATAAATATAAAAGTTAATGGTATTCTGTATCATTGAAGTATTGTTGCTTTTTTGAGTAACATGTTATATACCAACAGAATTTTGTATTAGTCATTATATTTTGGCTTCGAAATTTTCTCTATTTCAATATATTAAATTTTAGATTTATAAATTTTAAATTACATTTATTGCTGTTACTGTAATATTCTTAGAATATTATTTTATTCTCTATTATTAACAGTACAGAAAATAATATTTCTTTGGAAAAAATACTTTATGTATTTATTTCAGAAAATAATCCATTTGAAATAATACAAAAATAGATTTAATAGTTTGATTGCTGAAAATGTTTTTACTTTTGATATTCACCATAATTATACACTGTGTAGGGGATTTTTTGTTTTATTATTTTGCATTTTATAGAATGTTATAGCGAAATATAATACTTTTTTAAGAATAAATTCACTTTAGTAATAATTATATTTAACTAAAATTATTTTTCATGGAAATTTTCAAATTTGAAAATGTTTAAAGCAGTTAGGGGCTAAAAATTTACTTGAGTGAATATATGTGCATATTCTTTCTGATAGTTGTATATATATTGTCAAAATTTATATAGTTCATAAATTCATAACAATATATTTAGAATTCTTAACATTATTTGATTTATTTTTGGTACTAATTTGATATTGGTCTGGCATGGTTTTTCTACCAATTTTTTTTATAAATTTTCACCAACCTAGAGCAATAACGTAAAAATATGGTTTTTATTTTTATCATTTGGTACTGTTTTTCAATAAAACATTGCTTGTTCAACATTGGTTGCTATAGTGATTATGTTTATGACTGTTGATTTTTATTGATTTATTTTTATTGCTATGACTACTGATTTTATGTGATAAATTTGATTTTTTTATTTTAAATCTGTAATCCTTTCTACTATGGATGCTGTAATATTAGCTTGTTTTTAATTGTATGATTTTGCATTGTTATTTGTTGAATATTTTAATGAATTTGTAGATGTATTGCAGAAGTTATTGATGAGTATCACGATTTCTTTTAAAAGTGTATGAGAACTCAGCATTTAATTATTATTATTTTACTTATGCTTCTGCATTGTTCCTGTAAGCATATCGTGCCTAGAAGTCTAATAAATATAAGATGTTGCTCCAGTAGTTAGGAGATTCACAAAAAAATTCAAGGAAAAGACATCTTCCATAGTAGGTTAAGAAAAATAATTGCCTATCAGTCACTGGATCTGAATTACATAACAGAAGAGTGAACAAGTCCAAATCTAGGTAAATGGACCTGTAAATATATAATCATTTTAGTCTTAATCTAAGACAAATTACACCAATGGCTCTTTTGCAGATAGGCACAGATATGTCTATTGAATAGAGAAGACCAATTCTTCCCTGTGACAATATCCAAGTAATGACAGATTCTGACTTTATGAACATGCTCTCTAATAGTCTGCTTAATGTTTCTAAGAGGAGCATGTATGTCAAATTGAATTATTATGGAATAAACAGTGATTGATGTTCTCCCTTTTGGCTTATTTTGCTTTATAATGATGCTGATTTATTTATTTAATTCTTAGCTCTGATTTTGTTGATTTCAAATATTATCAAATGTGGTATAGACATAGAAATTGTTTTTAAAAATAAGAAATTGGACAGCTGAATGTTTGATTGCAAATCTTATGTTGAATGGTTTGCCATGCTAATAAATTCTGTCAGTCATAACTCTTTTTTTTTTCCACTGGCAACAAATTGAAAATTTCAACCATTTCATTTTTTATAAATTGGTTGCATAATTTTTTTCACATTCCTTAATTACTCATTGAGTCCCCACCCCCAACACTTTTTTTTTATCAGCCTTAAATTTTTATCAATTTTTTTAAAGTTTTACTGCAACCTTTGTTTTTTAAATTCTTTTTTCTTTCAACATTTATAAATTCCTCATTCTATTCTTTTTTTTTTTCCCTGGTACTCATACTTTTCAGTGCTGTTTTCCTCCAAAAATGCTAGCATGTTTCTTGTCATTTCATCTTTCTTCTAATGTATGGTAATTCTAATGTAGCTATCTGCTTCAACGATTTTATTATTGTTTTCATCATGTGTTTTCAGGGATAAGCAAGCATCTTGGATAAGAAACTAATTACCACCAATTGCCTAAAAAACAAATAGTGGACCAGTATCAAATTAGTTCCTAATTTTTTGCTAAAATATCAAGTTTTTGTGAAATTCATACTTTTTAGTTTTAAATTAATTTAATGGCAAGCGTGCATACTTAAAAGATATTTTTTAATAGTAGGAAATATGAAACTTAATGCCACTCCACGGCATTATATGCCTCTTCCTCAAAATCAAAGTGATGATGATGAATCTGGACCTAGCAAGGAAGATAAAGTTGATAAGCAGGTGTTTAAGAATTCATTTGATGCTTCTGAAGAATTATCTAAGAGAATCAGACCTACTGGAACTGATGAAGTCAACTCAAAAAATGTTCCTATGTCTCCCTTGCGGTTAACTATGTTCATTCTTTCATTAATTGTTTGTGTTTTATTTGTTATAATTTTTGTCTTCTTTGTACCATGCACAATGACACAGAATTTGAACAGAATATGCCATTTAACGCATAAGTGGAGAAAATCATTCCATAATATATGTAAGTTTAATTTATAATTCAAAATCTTTTTTAAAATATCTTTTTTAATGATGTGTATAGTTTCATTCTACTTACATTTTTTAAGTATTTTTAAAGAACAATATAAAATTTTCTTTTATTCTGTAAAATACTTAATTCTCTTGCATTTGTCAAATTTTTAATGTGTTGAAATTAGTTTATTAGTATAATTTACAGATGCATTAATTATCAGTTCAAGATAACTTATCTTATTTTGCATTATCTTACATATTTTTTCATTGCTCTTTTTTATGAATAGTTTTAAAAAATGCATTGGATTTCATTGCATCTGCCATGCAACCCATTGCATCTGCCATGCAACCCATTGCAATTTTAATCAGTTTTATAGAATTAGTTTAAAATCAAAATTCATAATTTAAACATTTTAACCTCTAAATAAACATAAGAATAATTAATGGTAATAATTGTAATCTGATTTAAAAATTGTATTTCATTGATTGACAGTTATTTCTTTGGTGCAACTACATAGAAGCTGAAATTGCAATGTGCAGCATTTTAATCCTGTTCATCTAAATAAGTGTAATTACAAATAAAAATTTTTACTTTGAAAAATCATTTATGAACTCATGGCAATCATCATACAAACTTTTTATGAGAATATGTTTTTAAAATTACTGAATTTGTCTTGTTACATGAATTACATGAGCTAATCCGAATTTTGAAACACTAATACAAAATGATTTTCGTACATGATATTTTGTAGCCATAGTAGCCTAGTGGTCAAGGTAACTGACTCGTGGCTGGTATGTCATGAGTTCCAGCCTAGTACCACTGAAGACTCGCTGTGTAGAGGAGATCACTACAAGGTAAATCTGTCAAGGCTCTAACATCCTCCCATTGGTGTGGTGTGGAAGTTAGGAGAGGGGGTGCCAGCTCAGGTATCATCTTCATCACTTGGCCATGGTTCAAAATTACTAGGTCCATCGCCAATAGCCCTCGTGCAGCTTTATAGTGTGACATAAATATAACTCTCTCACTAACTCGCGTTATATTTTAAAAATCTGATTTTTTTTAATCAGTCATATTTTTATAAAGATTTTTTTATATGAGTATGAATTTGTATCTTAAGTATGAATTTATATTTTTTTCATATGAAATTGTTTAGTGAACTTTGATATTTTCATATAAGATTATACTTACAATAAAATAAGCTTTAGAGTGCCTTTGAACATACCTTGTAAAAAAATAAAAAAAAAAACATTAAAATATAGCTGAAATTTATCATGTGAATTAATTTTTTGTATCAGTTATTGATACTATTAGAAGTAGAATCAGTTGTTGTTTCTCTTGATACATTGTTTCCATAAATTTTAGCATTAAAAACCTTCATCCTTCATATACTCTTAATTTGTCCTTGGCAGTTTATCATTGGTGATTCAGAATTACAAGGTCTGTCATCAATAGTCTTTGTGTAACTTAATAATAATGCTACACAAAGCGTAGCTTAATAATGAATGTGACATTAATTATGAAAATTAATGTGACATTAATAAAGAGAAATCATTCATGTATTTTTAACAGTTTCTTGCCCTTTAAATAATCGGTAATTAGGTTTAATTTTGATTGGTGCATCTTTCTTGGGGATAGCAGCTTTTGTTTCTCCATGTTTCTCATAACTTACCCATCAGTTCCTTTCTAGTAAATGTGTTTAAAAATTGTCTTTCCTTTTCCTATGCCACCAATCATAAATTTCTAAAAATATAGTCCTTATCGAATAAAATTGTTTTCTGGAAGGGATTTCAGAGTTCACATTCTGTGTCCAAAGTAGGACAGGATGCAGACAATAAAAAAGGGTCCAATGCCATATAAAAAGAACACAATCTATGTAAGAAAGCTGCTGATTTAAAGTTTATTTTATGTATATCCTCTTGAATGAATACTTTTTAATACACACACACATTAAAAAAAAAGTTTTAAAAAATAAATAAACTTAATAAAAGTAAGATCTATAGTTTATTTTAATTTAAAATGTTTTGAAAAAAAATAAAAATAGCTGAAATATTATTTGAAATCTCAAAAGTATTTAACCCCTCACTGGGCGCACCTCTGAACGAAACATAATCAGGTGCACCTACCTGAGAGGCCACCGATGTATTTTGACTTCTCAATCAATTTTAATTCAAAACACTGGTAAAGAAAAGCAAGTACACCAAATTGTACAAAAAAAATCAGTTTAATGAACAAAATAAAGCTTAAACTAAAACAACCAAAATTGCTGATTTGCCACAAAATGCTTTTGCTGACCTCTCAGGCCAGCTGTGCCTGATGAAGGGTTAATTGTATGATGGTTGTCCTTTAGAGCCCAAAATCTCAAACACAGATACAGCAAAAGATCATTCAGTGAGATATATTGACGCTTAACAGAGATTCAAAATTGTGTGCCATCTGTTTCCTGTGACTTTGTAAATGTAGATCAATAATTCCTGACCTGGGTCCACAAGAAAAAATTATATTTCAGGGATGCATAATAGGAACTATATATATATAAGGGATTCATAATATAATATTTTAATAATAAAATAAATTGTCATATAAAAGTTTAGAAAGTTGTAGTTAAAAGATGATTGTATTTTCTAGAACCTTCTTTAGTTAATGGGGAAAAAATTACTATCCATTATAAAAATTCAAAAAGTTATTATTTATGCACTAACTAATAAAAAAAGTAAGTAAGCCAGTCAGATGTAGTTGTTTCTTTCTTTAGTGAGTGGTCAATATTAGTTTAGTTGAACTTATTTATATTGAATTTAGTTGTTCTAGTGAATTATGTTTCCATAAGTATCTGCAAACAGTGGCAGCTGAATCATTTAAAAAATATACATTAATTTTTTTTTCTTTTTTTAGTTGTATATTTTTTAAACTTTTATTGTACAAATTTTCTTTTCAACATTTGACCATTGATGGTTAAATTTGAAGTTAATTTGTATGATTAGTAAATATTAAGATTACTTATGAAGTTTTTGGGGGCATGGAGAGACATGAATGTATAAAAATTTAGAAAATCATATTGCTCAATTTACAAGTGAAGAAGTTTTCAAAACAACTTCCTTAATGTGCAGTGAAGCACTAGTATTGGTATTTGTAAAATGTATAGATGATAATCTACTCAAGAAGAAATGCTTTTTGCTAACAGTTAATAAAAGTTTTAAAAACATTTAACCTTCCTGCCCTGTTGAAAAAGTATCATGTTTTACCTGTGTAGATCTTGCAAACTCAGTCTTTAAAGTTGTACTCTAGGCTACACATAAGATATGTTTTCTATATAGCAGTGATTCCCAAAGTGGTCTATATCGACCCTCAGAGGTCCACGTTAGCGAAAAAATAATTTGGGGGTTCATGAGATGTAAATGGGGGTCTATATATGATTGTGACTCTCATTAAACCAGATGATGATTTTCATTTTAAAAGAAAATTTAATCAAATGGAAGTTAGATTTTAGGTATTTAACTGATTTCTCTACTAAATTTAATGATGTTAATTTGCAGTTACAAGGGGACAACATATATATAAGTTTTATTAAAACAAGGACCATCGTTTTAGCTTTTTTTTAGAATTAAGCTAAAGGAGTATAATATTGGAATTTTCCTCAATTGGCCATAGACAATCCACCTGGAAAATGACGTTTTAACTTGCGTTCCCATCATTTAAATACCCTTTATTGATATTTTGAAACTAGATTTGATAATTCTTTGACTATAGTAACTACAACAGTATGCAATGAATTCATATGGTCACATTGAAAAAAAATGTCACATTACAAGACTAACTGATCAGAATAGTCAGTAATGGAGATCTTAAAGTAAACTTCATAAACAGGTTTGAGCAATTTTGGCTTTAAAAAATCTTACCTGTTATTTATTCCAAATTATTGAGTTTTGTGTAGAAGATTTTTAAATGTTTTTCCAAGTGAGAAGAAGTTTCAATGCATTACCTTACTCAAAAAATTTTTTTTAAAAAGGAAGAAAGAGAAAGAAAAAGCCCAGACACTGCTAACCGAAAGGGTTTCGAGTTAAACATGACAAGATTGATGCCAAAAATTGAAAATTTGTTATTGAAGCACTAGACTTATCCCTCCCATTATAAACATTTGTTTGTTGATCAGTTAATTTATGTAACAGTTATTTTATGTATTAATTAAATTTTAATTTAATTAGCATGTATTTCTTAAGTTTTAAACACTATACTTCACTACAGTTAGAAGTTTAAATCATTTAAAGTAAATACCTCTATATCAGCTGTCAAAAAGACATTTAAGTTGATAATTTTGCAAAAATTCAATGTTAGTTAAGCTGGAGTCTACCCCAAAATGAAAAACATGGCAAGGTTCAATGAGACAAAAAATGCTTGGGAACCACTGCTGTATAGTTTATTTGATATATTAGTTGTTGTTGCTTATGCCACCTGATCGACAGTAACATCAAATCAAGGTCCATGGAATTCATCGTGGCTAAGGGCTGCAATTTTACACCTGTTGTTAGCCTAAGCTTTGAGCGCCATGAAGGTGACAGTACGATTTTGCTTGGTACAACACGATAGAGGGCGACTCCATTCAGACCCACTGATTTATCAAGCACGTACTCCGTGTGTACTAGGAGGGTATTTGGTGGCATCGAACCCAGGCTTTCCAGTCTGGAGTCTGATGCTCTAACCTCTAGGCTTCCCACAGCCTTTGATATATTAGTAGTAATTATTATTGTAGCAAGAATATTTTAATTGAATCATATTTCCTCTTCCCTTTTTTTCTCATTTTAACCCCCCCCCCCTCCTAGACAAGTCTCATAATTCCATATAAGATTTTGAGCATGTTAAAATAAATGAAATGATTCTTAAGTTTTAGTGACAATGTTTGTTTACATATTGTAATTACATTATTATTGACGATACTTTCTATTGTAAACAAGATTTACAATAAATATTTACTAGTTCTTAATAGAGAAGAGTGTCTGGTATAATGTACATCTGGTCTGAATTTTATATTTTTCATAGGACCACATTCATTACACCTTTCTCATGTAAATGCTCTGATATTTGAAGTTTCACCTTTTACTGATAGTAACTTCTTGCTTATTATTATTGACATGTTCTTTTTCTCATGACATTTTTGATTTTTTGTAAGTTGCTTTCCTAGTATCTTTTGAAAAAGACATACTTCAAAAAGTTTGTTTATTGTATGATGGATTGCATGGATACAAAAGTATTAATTGCAGCTAAATTAATTGGTTGGGCAAAAATATTAATCGCAGTTAAATCAATCACATTATAGAGCAAACACATTGACCACCTTCTCATTCCTCTTTTGCATGTGTAAGTGGCATATCTACTCCACCTTTAGTTTGATTACAGAATAAAATCAGGTCTGGTTTTTTTTTTCTTGTGAAACTTTTCCATCATGATGCAAATTGGACAGAATTACACTTTTTCTGCCACATATGACACAAGGATCTTATCTTTTTAAAACTCAAACAATGATTTCGAGTCACCTGAAGATTGAAATTCAGGAGGAATAAATAGCTTTTTTTCCACCAACTATTAGTCTTGTCTTTTCTCCTGTAATTTATCGGCAAGGATGTAATCAGTGGAAAAAATTATCCAGTGTAATGTTCAGTTAATTTTAATAGTAGCAAAAATATATTCCTCCTCTGATTTATGTTGCTCTGTACACCAGAGGGCTTTCCAGTATAAATTTAATTTGAATAAATGTAAGCTATTTTAAACATCAGACATTAATCATGATTTCATTCTATACTTTACCTTTTATTTTGATGATAAATATTGTCTAAAGGAGTACTTATTATAGAAAGGTACAAGCTTTTCATCTGTTGATAAATCTGTAAAGAATAAACATCTTTTGAAATTGGGTTACAAACATCCAGTCAGTGCGCAGTTTCTCGTGCTAATTTCAAAAGATGCCTGATCATCAGAAATTTCTACATTGGGATGAGTAATCTGATTCATTAGTTTCATTCAATTCATTGTCACTTATTCTATCAGATTGATCACTGAGCTGTTGTCAAAGTTTTCTGATCTCCCCTTCAGTAAGACCACATTTATTATATATTACAGTATAAAAATGTCACAATACATCCAATATATAGTAAACTATGAACCTTATTCACAGTCTATGTTTGAATTTTTAAGTAATCATTTTTTCAAATCACATGATCCAGGTAGCGCATTCTGCAGATATGATTGGTCACTTATTACTTGTGAATATACATTACATATAGCAAACCAATTGTAAAAGAGCAAAAGCATTCCAGTGCACTAATGCCATTTATTAGCTATTCATTAAAATAAAGTCTGTTAAAAAATACTAACTTGATTTTACATGTATTTTTATGCATGTTAATAATATGCTTAGAACCAGACAGAGATAATGTCTCTTTTTTTTTCTTGGTGATATAAAAAAACCTATGGCTCTGAAAGCATTACATTTTAAAGGTTTTCAGGAATAGATAACGTTTGAACTATGAAAATTAAAATCTGGGGAAGATATCAAAAGATCAATTTCAGGAATGAGTCCAATAGACCCAAACAGGGTAAAGAGGTTAATGAAGTCCTGTCTAATTTTAGAGAACAAAATTCCATTAAAAGTTGCCATGGTTTGTGCTCTACTAAGAATACTCCCTCAATTATCAGTATGTAGAAAAGATTTATCACTCATATGAAAAGATTATTGCTTAAAGTATCGTACATTTTTTTTTCCTAATGAGGCTACAGATTGGTAATTACCATTGCAGACCTAGTACATTTCCTGGGAGCTGATGTCACTTTTTAGTGTGACGCCATATAGGTGGATATCAATTGCCACAATGTAATTTTGTTGTCCAGTTTCCTATCCAAAGGGTGGCTCCTGAGTTGTGACGATGCGAAACTGTTCTGGAAATTTTAATTTTGCTGAGAGCACCCAGGCCCAACAGGTACTCTGGGAATCTGAACATGCCACATAATCATACAACATGGACTCTGTCGATTTAGTATTGTACATACATTGTGTGATTCACTGCGAACATCGCTAGGCAAAGAGATTGAATGGAAACTTCATGGAGACTTTTATTCCCATAATAGAAGTTGTCAGTATCAGTGACTAATTCTCTTCAAAATCGTCTCTTTCTCAAATTTCATGTGAAAAGGAAAAAAGGTTTGACCTTGTACTGCATACAGATGTGTGATGATTGTCCAGACAGTTGTCTTCATCAGGCCATCGAACTTGGTACAATATTGTATCATTTCTAAATGAAAATGTGTTTGAAAAACTGAATTTTCTTAATAAGCTGCTGCAAAGAAATAGCTGTGATGTAATGTCTAGCTAAGAAGCTCTTAGTGCATACCTAGGAAAAATCAAATTGTGTACCATAAAATCCACCATATAACGTGCACCCCTTTTTTATAAAGAAACCTAAAATGAACATGCAAAATTCTCTTTTGTTTTGGAGTTATTTATTTGAGGTATTATACCAAGCTTTAGAAAAAGATAGTATGTTTCTAGATCTACAACTCTTTAAGTTCATAAGGAATGTTATTTCTTTTAAATAAATAGAATTTCAGTATAGTAGAATTTTTTTTCTTTGCTCATCTTTTTTTTTAAAATGCACTCATTTTTATACCCAGCATACAATGCACATCCCTTAAATTTTGATCTTATTTTTGTGTTAAAAATTTACATTATATGTTAGATTTTATAGTAGTATTAACAATATCATGCCATACATTTTACCAGTTTTCAAATCTTGCCTCAGTTAGCAGTGATTTAAAAAATGGTGATTGAGTTGGATATGTTGATCATTTAAAAAAGTTATGAAAGTATTCAAATTACGTTCCAGAAACTATTGGAACTAAATGTTCTAGATTGAGTGCTGAATCAATTTTAGGTAAAAATTGTTGATCTTGACATTGAATTATGTACTATAAGCACAGTGATGTACATAAGAGGAAGTTTGGTTGCATTCCCCCCATAGGCCAATAGATTTTTAATCGTTTGTTTGAAGATTCCACCTCAGCACTTTTCCCATAAAAGACATCTGTATACACCTCTGACTGGAGTAATTTGTGGAGTCAAAGTCCAATTAACAGTCTATTTAAAAAGAATGTTGTATAGAAAAAAAAACTGAATGTAAATATCCTTTTATTAGAGAAAGCTAAATTATATGCTATTATTTTCCCATCTTCTTATCTTGTGGAAGAAGGTTTTAGTATTGTATTATGAGTGCTTACACAAAATGCTGTGGACTTAGAGTAAAAAGAGATTATCTTTGTGTGGCTAATAATTTAGGCCAGATATTAATATGCTGATATTAAAATTTCAACGGCAAGAGAGAATATCATTAGTAAGCCCTACCTATTGAATGTGATTCTGTGTAATAGCATTTGGAATAAATTTGTATATTTTACTTGATATATATGTATATATATGAACTATTTTTGCAATTGAAAATTGTTTTATCAACTAAAAATTTTTTTAAAAAATATAATTTTTTAATGATTATTTTTATAACATAAAATATTTTATTTAGAAATGTTATGTGTATTTACATGGGGGTCCTTATACATCAAATTAGAATTCAAAGGATCCACTAACAAAAAAAATCGAGAATCCTTGCTTTAAACCAATGTTTTTTTCAAATCAACTACATTTTTGGGTTCAGTATAAGTTTTTAAGGAAAATGTGAGAGCAAAAGAAATGGCCTCAGAAGGCAAGCAGAGTAGTATATTGAGCTTCAGAAGGTAAATAGATCACATTTGTAAATTCAAAGTGAAAGCCAGTTGAAGCATTCCATGAAACCTTGGGCATTGTTTTACGCATTGAATAGTAAAATATCTGCACAAAATGTGAGTTACTAATTTTTATTTGTGTACCATTATTAAATGTTTTTAATGCAGTGAATTGTTCCCTCTCTCTTGATTTTCTCATTGGTCACATTTTGCTGGATTTTTCTTCTGTTCCTCCCCCCCCCCACACACACACACTTTTTTCTGAAATGCATAATCAGTTCGTTTTTTCATTTGTTAATAATTTTTTGAAAAATATAAAATTATTTTCAAAAATCTAAACTATAAATGATATAATAGCATACTTTGTTTATAGTTTTAAATGTGTTTAGAAATAAGTTATCATTATTACATATATTTTACTAACAAAGCCTTTAGAAGGAATTATTTTTGTTCACAAGTTGATATTTTTCCTTTCTGGTAATATGAATTAAGTTTGTTATGAAAATAGTTTTCTCATATTACAGCTTCTTCTAATAGAAATAAATATCTTAATGTGTACCAATGTTGCAAAATAACATATTTGAAACTTTATTATTACTATACTTACTGTCTTGTTATCATATATGTTACAAAGTTATGTTTTTATTTTTTATTATATATTTAGATATTATATTACTTATATATATTATATTATGTTGTATGTAAAAGTTTAACTGTTGTTTGTAGAAGTATTCAGAACATCATTTTTATTTTTAAAGCTTTTACTTCTCCTTTGGATTTTGCTAACCTTGGATCATTCAGAAGTCGTTTGATAATTCTGGGCTTTGAAGGTACTGAATCTGAATCTGGTTTGCTTGCTGTTCAAGAGTCAAATGGCAAAGAGAGTTGGAGGCTTCATCTTCATTCTGCATTATCATCATCATTATGCAATGTGATAGATGTTAATTCTGATGGGATAAAGGAATGCTTAGTCATTGGAAATGATGGTCTTCTAGCAGCAATTGATGTAAAAAAAGGTGTTTTGAATTTTTTTTTATAGATATACAAATAGCATGATTTCATGATGGATTATTTGTTGAGAATATATGCATAGTATTTCCAGTTTGTAATGTATTTAACTGCACTTTTTTGGTTGCAGATCCATATACTTTGAATCTGCCTATAGGAATAAAACTACCTTAAATTTAGCTTTGCCTATTTTTTGTAATGCTTGAAATTTATTATTTGGTTTTAATGAAGATTCCATCTATCACAAGATCTTAGCCTTTTTGGATATTTTATTTCCTTCATTGGCTGATACTGATTTTCATTTTTGTTTCAAAAGATTAATGAATTCTCTTAGCTATTAAATGTACACTAGCTGCAATTTGATCAAAATAAGTTTTTTATCTAGTCATTTTCTGAGCTAAAATAAATTTTAATTCTTTATCAGAGTGCAAAGTTACATATGTATGAAATTTTCTAATATTTGCATGCATTTCTTTTTTCATGTCTTTGACCTATTTGTAAATTTATTTATTGAAAGCTGTATTTTTTTCATAATTATTTAAATATTTTACTTCTTTATGAATTAATGTGTAATTGGGGTACTAAATTTTGTTTTATTTAAAATATTTTTATCATAATTAGTTTTAGGTGTTACCTATTTTCTTTATTACTTTTGAATTAGTAATAAATAATTTTTTTCTCAGGTAGTAGTCTCTGGTACTTACATAATCATAGTGATCTGAATAATGCCAATTCCATTGGTGGCCCTGTAATTGTTCCCGACTATGATGAGGATAATATTAAAGATATTGTTATTTCATATAATATGGGTTATGGTGAAAATAGCTCTCACTTAGCTCTAGTATCTGGAGGAACTGGACAAATTATAGGTTCTCTAATTGAACTGACTCAGTGTGCTAGACCTGTAACAACGCATCTGTCTCTAGAAAACCAAAATGAGGTACATGTTGTTTTACATTGCCCTGGAGAAAGGAATGGTAAGTTTATGATGTCATTTTTCATATTTTATGTATTTTTACATTCATCATAAAAATGTGATCAGTACCTTTTAGCAGAATAACTTATTGATGTGTCTAAAAAGTCATGAAATTTTAAAAGACTGAGCAATACAGCTCTTGAGTTTTTATTGTTATTATCTTTCTGAATCTCAGGCTAGTTCTGTAAGAGATCAAATTTCATTAAAGTTAAGATTTTATTTTAAGTGTTAAAATTTTATTGTCTCTGCTGATATGGTTCTTAAATTATTATGGCTTTATTTTATATCTCAAACACATGCATAAAATGTTAATCAATTTTTTTTTCTGTCTTTATAAAATAACATTAATTTTTTAAATCATTCTTTTTCAAATAAGGCATTCATTTTTTTCTAATGCAGTAAGCATGTAGCACAATATGTAATATTCAAAAAATATTGAACAAAATAAAAATTGCAAAAACTATTTTGTGCAAAATATTTATACTTTGAATGTAAATATTATTAGTTTTTCAGTTGGTTTTCAATTGATACAATTATCAGTAAATTTAAGTCATTGACAACAAAGAGGACACTCAATAACTTTCTCATTACAGCTTAACTGAATTGGTATCTTTTTAATGACTGAAAATAAACTAAATTATGGTATTATTAGATGAACAGTTGATGGAGTAATTAACATTACTGAGTATCTTTTTAAGAAAACTATTTTTATAAAATCAGGTTATTTAAATTATTAATATTTATATGTTCTAAATTTCATTTAAGTCCAGCCATTAATTCCAAAGATTTTCATAGGAAACCTTTACTTAACCTTATAGTCGATTGCTTTGAGAAATTAATTACTGACTTTAAGTAATAATATCCCTATTTAGCATGCAATAAAATGCATAAAATAGGTTTATAAGCCCATTGTAATGCCAAAAGTCAGGAATCATAATTTGTTTCAAGTACTTCCTGATCCAACATGAAAATTTGAATTTATCAGTTTTATAACAGAAGGAATCATTTTTTGTATTGCTGTATATAATACATATTCTTATTATAATGTTACTTTTTCTTATTTATATATATATTTTTAGTATTAGAATAAAATTATTTATTATTTAGTTCAAATGTCTGTGATAAAAGTTAATCAAAAAGTTTGTCTGCTGTAATAGTTCAATATTATGAGTCCCATTTTTGAACCCTCATAAATCGAAAACTTTCAAGTACAATTTTACATAATTTGAAGTGTTGGTTAATTTTGTGTAAAAAATATATATGGGTTTGAAAAAATCAAGAGTGCTTTCTGAAAAACAAAAAAAAGATTAAGTGAATCCATTTTTATCATAATTTAGCTCCTTTTGAGCCATTAGGAATTATATAAATTTTTCCCTTCTGTGAGGAAAATTATTAAAAGTATCTTTTTTTATGATTGTTTATACAGAATTTGTAATTAAACCATTCTTTGATATGAAATTATTTTAGATAAACTTCTGTTTTGGAGTCATTTTTATTGAAATTATTAATATCTTTATTTAAAACAAAATGTTTTTTAACTTAAAAAATATAACATATCACCTGTTTATATTCTCCATTTTTTTTTAAGGTTTGATGTTCTGGCATGAGCTTTCATAAAACATAAAGAATATTTTTTTTAAAAAAACTATGCATGACTTTTTACAATGTTAGAAATATTTAGGTTCCATTCTTAGAATAATCATACTTAATCACTTACATCCTGTTATTAATTTTGGAGTTTCTAAAATAAATACATTCATTTACTTATTATGTTCAAAATGATTCTGATAATGATATAAACTATAATTCAGCATTTCTTTTAGTCACAGTTTTAATACTAACTGTTCTGTATTCTATATAAAATTAAATAATTCCTTTGGTCATAATGAAAATGTATTGGTAATGGAATGTGGATTTAAAATGGGTAATCATATGGGAATTCAATACTTGCATTTTACTAATTTCAATATATATTTATATAACTGATAGTGATATCACTTACAAAAATATAAAGCATCAAATTGCAGAACTACAAAAGAAATTCATTATCGTTTATGTTGATAAAGTTCCGGGTAATTATGCAATTATTTGCAAGTGGCTTTGTACTAATATGTTTAACAAACATTTTCAAAATAATACTGCTTTTAAAAAATCTAATTCCAGTAATAGAGAAATTATTAATTTTATTTCTGCTTTTTATATAAAAAAAAACTAGATATACATATTCGGATATTAAATTCCCACATATGTTCCTAACTCCAAAATTTCATAAGAATCCTATTAAATTTAGAACTATATAGCCAATGGTTTTAAAACTTACATTACACATCCGGGCAAGAAGCTACAAAATATTATTCAATCCACATTAGACAATATTAGTAGTTATATTATTGTTAAGAATAGTATAGACATTATTTAGCACATGCAAGGTAAAAAAAATTACCTCCAATCATACCTCTATGATTTTGAAGATTTATTTAACTCCATAGATATAGAAGACATGTTTAAGATTCTCAAAATAGCTTATAACAAATATTCTTTGAATAAATTAATAAAATATGATAAATATCTTTCTATTATTCAAAGTATTAAATGAAACTTTTATTTTTCAAAACTCTTATTATCAGAAAATTAAAGGACTGCCACAAAATGGGCCTACAAGTAACTGTTCAGCCAATATTTATTTGCACTTTTTTGAACATGATAGTATTAGTTACGAATATTGTTACTTTTTTAGATACATAGATGACTTAATTTTCTTAGTAATATAGTAGATTATGTTCCTAGTTTTAATTATTATCGCCAATATGTGAAATTATTAAAAACTAATTACAACGAGACAGCACATTTTTTGGACCTTCAATTAAATATTAAGAATAATTTGCTAATAAGTAACATTTTTGATAAAAGAGAGTCTTGATTTTAACATAAAAATGTCATTTTGGTGTAGTAACCTACACCTATCTATATTTAAAAATATTATCTTAAATTTTATAAAAAGAAACAATGATTTAGTTACTGATAATGAATTAAAATGAAGTAATTGTAAAAATATCTGCAAAAAATTGCTTGGATTACAGAAAAGTGATTCATCCAATTAAATTCATTCTACTTCCAAGTAAATTCATTTTTAAATTTTATATAGTTCTTATTTTTAAATATATTTCTATGTTATTTTGACTTTTTTAGAGTCTTTTAATTTAGCTTATTAATTTCGGAACAAGTTCGATATACGGACTTTTTTCAAAAATCGCCAAATTTTTTTTCGGCGACAACAGTCGCCAAGGGAAGCAAAGGGTTGCATTCTCCCTTAGCCACCAGGAAACGCCGCGACACTTCCCCCCGCCCCTCCCTTCCTCCTGACTAAACAGTTTTGTAAAGTTCCTGTCTTCCATCTAAGTTTACCTCCCCCCCCCCCGCCACCTCTGTACGAAAATTAATGGTGGGATTCTTTCTAACTTTAGTAGAAGCATAAAAATGAAACATGTAATATTTTTTTCCTACATAATATTAAACTAAAAAAGTAGTGAAAGGACAAATTTTTATAGAACTAAATGTAAATAGTTAATGATTATTTTAGCAATACTGCATTGAATTTAAGAATAAAAATCTATTTTTTTAAGTGATTCAGAATAGTAATGAACAAATTGTTCTATTTATCATCATTAAGCCTAGAAGAGAAACATTAAAACTTAACATATTAAAGCAAATTAACATTAAAATTAAAGTCATAAATTAAATATAAGGAGAATCTTTATTGCTTACATTGAATAAAATAAATATAAATATCATTAACTTACCTTGCAGCTCTTTATGTATAAAAAATTGTCACACAATGGCCAAAGTCATCACTTGTCAGCAAGATAGATTGTGATAAAAATCATGGTGATAAAAAATCTTGATTAAATTCCCCTTTTAAAGAATTTGACCTAAGCCCCTCTCAGCCCAGTTGATGTCCCTAACAATTTTTAAAAACTTATTGAAACAATCCACTCCCTGCTGTTTGCTTCATTTTCTAAATTTATATACAGCAACAAATGAAATTTTAAATCTATTTTTCTATTGCAGGTAGGGAGTGAATCTGTAACATGCTTCCAAGTGCCTTCTATGGTATTTGTGTGGCAATTCGTTACAGGATTTACAAAATGAAGGCTATGATTTAATGTCAAATGATCAAACCTTCTTGTCCTAAATTTTTAAATGCCTTCCATTTGTTGGAAAAATCATAGTTCCAGGCTCTATCCATTCCTTTAAAATGTTGACTAGAATATCACAAGATCTGTTGTGTACTGCTGCCCCACTGAATTCGATTTGTCGACTTCTGCATAATATAGAATAACTTCAATGACAAATTGCCCCCAATCTGCAACTGTACCAGAAGATAAATAGAAATAAGCTTTGGTCTGTTTTGTTCTGGTTCCCAAGATCAAATGATAAGTGAGACGAAAAATCTTATTTAATTTTAGTTTGCTGCAACTGAACCACAAGCCAAGATGTATGGTTTTAGTTGAACTACAAGCCATGATGTATGGATTTAATTGAACCACATTTCTTGTTATTCCTGGAATTTCTGCAAATCTATGATTAACCATCTAAAATAGAATTTTTCTTCCCAAACTTCATCAGAACATTATAATTGCAGTAAAATAATTCTAATTTAATCAGATGAGTTTTTCTTGCAAAATCTAAAAATGGTTTCTTATCCCTACATATTTCATAAACAGAATCGAGATTAAATACTCCCTTTTTCTCCCCAAATGTGGCCTTTTTGCTAGAAAATAAAACAGGAACTGTTTCTGACAGAACTTTCATATACTTGGAATAAACACTGCAAATAGTCCCATGGTTAGAGGGAAAAGGTTGCAATATTTAAAGGTATATAAAATAACAAGGTTTTTAAAATTTAAATTAATCTCTTTGTAAATTAATAATAATAATGTAAAAATTGATAGTCAGCCTAATCTATAACTGAAATAATTTATCAATAAGTAAAAATGAATGTTAATAATAAAAGAATGTTATTTCCTAATAATGACAGAATTAAGTCAACCTAAGTAATAATTAAATAATTTTTCAGTAATTAAAAAGAAATATTAATAAGTAATATGAATAAGAAATAAGGTAATAATAATAAAATAATTGAAATACAACCTAATAATGAAAGAATATTCAACCTAATGAATAATTAAAAATAAACTTTAATAAATATTAAATAACTATTTTTATAAATAATTTTAATATAATTATAAATTTTAATATTAAATAAAGAATAAAAATTATTAATTTTAATATTAAATAAATATGATACATTATTAATAAATATTAAATAATTGTGATTAATTAATATTAAATAAATATTCTTTATAAATATTAAGAAATAATAGGAAATAAGGCAGTGAATTCTTGTCCAGAAATATCTATGTCTGAACAGTTGAAAATCCAAGTTGAAAAGAAGGGTGTCTGAGAGAGAATTCCATAGGCCCCCCCCCCCAAAAAAAAACATTACTGCTCTGATTGGAAAATTCGCCACCCCGTGGAACCCGACCCGGACCAGAAAACAGGGGGAATCTGGTGCAGAATCGCCCGAAAAGGGCGCCAAAAAAACTGCCAAAAAAGTCCGTATATCGAACTTGTGCCTTAATTTCTTTAAGATAACATATGCTTAGTTTAATTACAAAAAAACTACCTAGGTGGCGCCACTGTTTTTTGCTTCTATATTTAACATGTCACTTTGTGCATGATTTCTTACAAAGATGCTTTGTCTGTTTTATCTTAACGGTTAGCATTTTTGCAAGTAAGTTTTTATTTTGGTTTTTCCTAAACAAAAAAATTTTTTTCTAAAAATTCACCTCTGTAAGGGAAATCTTTCTATCCTCATATTTTATTGTCTAATGTTTCATCCACTTCTGATAAATATGCGCCTAATTTTTTAATATGGCTCTGTTTTTTTTTTTTATTATGTACAAAAATTTCTGCTGTGCGGGGAAGGTTGATCCATAAATCATTGCCTAACCCTAAATTCGCTTTCCTATTTCAGCAACAGTTTTAGAAATCATAATAGGTCTCCATTTTAGTCCAAAGACTCTTTGGTATCTTCAGTTTTAATAGCTCTGCCCCTCTGTTTCTTGTTTTGTCTGTTTTTATCCAATTTTAGTACAAGTTTCTTTTGCACCATTTATTTTCTTGGTATATTTCTTAAAATCCAATTTCTTTCTTTTTTAGCCTTGTAGGAAGTACAATTTTGTCTCTTTATTATTTTATGATACTATATTATGTGTGTGTATGAAATATATTTGTGTCCGCGAAAAATTTGCATTTGATTAGAGGTGATTAAATGGTCGTGACCGAAAAATTAAAGAGGCTTGTTCGTGATCACATCAGTTCTTTGAGCATGCTTCTCATACAGTGCCAAAATACAAGAGAATGAATTATTCAAATAACTAGTTTTTTATGTACAGAGAAAAACGCATTATAAAAAATACAGTCATATGTCTAGGCGGAGAAAATAGTTATTAATAGAAATGACATCATTGTTTTGGGAAATATTAATCCCGGTTAGTAAGGCATATGAAAACAGTTATTCATCTTGTATTTCTTGGAATCGCCAATAAATCTATCAAAAATTCAATGTCTAAAGGATCAGTAATAAATATATCAATAAAATGTTTCTAATGTTTTAGACAAAGGTAAATTGAGGCGAGTTTTGAAATATGATATTATTATTTATGAATGAGATGTTATAAATTATCGAATTATGAATAAATAGAAATCTAAGTTATATATATATTAATTTTTTCCCTGAAAATTCTTAAGCTTATAAAGTAATTTCTAAAAGGAACATGTTTAAAAGGAAACTTTTTACTTTTAAAAATAGTTGCTTATCCAATTTTATGATGTAATATTTTGCACAGTTCTATATATTTTATGTTTCAGAATTTTTAATGCTTCTTTAATCTGCATAAAATAATTGTTTCAATTGAAATTTATTCTTAGGTAATTTGTGGCTTATATCCTCAAAAGATATTCATGGAGCTGCATTGAATGAAACTGATAAAGTACCCTTGAAAAGTATTTTCAGGTATATTTATTCCTTTTTTTTTATGTTCTTCTATTTATTTCAATGTTATCTTTGTGTTACTGATAGTTTAAAAAAAACTTATGTGTTTTTATTCAAGGATTCCTCATTATAAGGATGAAATCCAGTTCTATCAAGTACCTGAGTCTAAAAATCAGTTAATTATTATTCTGGATGGGATGAAATTTATTCTCTTGGAACTGGCTAGCAAGTTCAACTTTCAAATGGTTTGGGAAACCTATGTTGAAAGTGACCGACAAGCAAGGTTCAGTATTAATCTCATAACGTTTTTGTTGTATTCAAATTATTGTATGTAAAGCTCATTATTGTTTAATTTTTTTTAAATATGTTGTGTATTTAATATTTTAGCATTCATTTTTATTCCCATTAATTTGTCAGCTTAATGTAACATCCAATTTTTTTTAAGAATCCTTACCAATGGGCAGTTTGTGAATGGAAGTAATCAGTTAGTGATAGCTTACTCTCAACGACGTCAGCCAAAGGTAAAATTTCATTTATTTTGCAATTTTTTAAGCTTATCTTAATATTGTTGAATCAAAATATATGACTCAATCATTAGGTTATCGGACTGAATTTGGCTGATGGAAAGGAAGTGTGGTCAATATCACCTGAGAATGGAACTGTGGCTTCAGGTGTAAAATTTTCAAAATTTTTTGGAAATGAAGATGGACTTCTATTGAAAATTATCTCCTCTGCTGCTGTGTATGATTCGGAGTTGTTAGATGAGGTGAATTTTGTTAAATGAAAATATCCAATTTATTCATCTCTTTGGTTTGTTACTTGTATTAATATGTATATTTTATTTTTAGAGCTCTGGAAACAGTTCATCGGATCAAAATAAAATTCAGAATTCTGAGAAAAAATTATTACAGAGTACTACAAAATTATTGCAAGAAAGATACATTTTTGTCAAATGTGGTACAATCCCTATTTGGAAAGCTATTAGTTCAGAAGAAGTTATGGCCATGTGTAAAGGTAAATGTATACAAATTTTATATATATAAAAAATATATAACTTTTCTTTACAAACAAATATTTTTAATTTGTCTTTGTATACTTAAAGTGGATATTTTTTTTTTTTTTTACTGTTTAAGGTTAAGAACAAATTACAAGAATTGAAAAGTGTATTTTGTGACAACTTTATATATATGAAATTCTTTACTATTTTATACATGCATAGAATCCTGTGTTTTCTTAAGGAGTTTTCCATTTCTCATCACGCTCCTTTTTCATTTGAAGTATATTTTTGTGTTAACAGTTAGTACTTAAAAACAGTTTTCTTGCCTTTAAATTGGTTCATGAATATTCCTTTATTTAACTAACAGATAAAAAGTATATGTATCAATTAAAAAAAAATTTAAGAACTTTCTTTTTATCAGGTACTTAATTTTTTTTATTTTAAATAGGTTTTCAAAAAAGTATAATGTAGTCTTGAAAGTATTCCTTATATCATAGCTAATCTATAGTTACAAAAATTTCTTAGGTTAGGACCAATTTTTTTTATAAGTTTCATTGAAGCTAGACAAAATTGGTATCAATATTCAATATTAATAACTCAAAATAAACTAAATTTTAGTCGATTAACTTTAACCCATTAACTAATACTGTTTTGTAAAATTAGGTTGAGAATTAGTCTCAATTACTTGTGTTCCAAATTTCTCATTCATATTCAATCATTAATTCCAGATATTTTAGAAAAAAATTATTGTCCATGCAAAAACAATTCACACTGTTTTCTTCTCTTAATGTAATGCAGTTTTGGATTTTTTTTTCGTCTTATTCAATTTTGAAAATAGATTTGAGCTAAATAATTTGTATACATAAAAAAATATTTTAGTTTATGTTCAAATTCTTGCTATTAAGATTTAGTATGATTCTATAATTGCATTTATTCTTTGTAATATTTGCATGACATTATTAATAGAAGAAAATTTTTATATGGTTGAATTGCTATATTTTTATTCAAGGATTATATTGTTTCAACATCATAAATAAAAATTTTGATTTCCATAGAATTTGTTTCTGCATCTACTAAGTGGAATTTATCTTTTAATTCTCTTCATTTTAAGCATGTCACTAAAAAAATTGTAAATCAAATAAAAATAGTGCATCACACAAAGTTAATATAACTTTCAGTGTATCACATTGGTCTATTCAAACTATATCTTATAAAATCATTGAAATTTAATGATTTATATCCCCCTGAAGACCACTTTTATATATTGGATTTTTTTAAAGATCAGTTTTATGTATTTGTGTTACATAACTAACTCATTTAATTTTACAATGTATCTATTTTTTGCAAGATTGAACTCAACAAAAATCTGGTTTATACATTCTTGAAATTTCTCTCACATTAAAACAATCTAGTAGAGTAATAGAGATTGGTGGAATGTGTTAACTGCTTGAGACTAAGATTTTCTTATATTAATACTAGCTGTACCCTGCCACGCATTGCTGTGGCTCAATCTGGTTAAAGAGAAAGCACATGTTTTCAGTATGTTTAAATATTTGCGTTGGAGGTATGATTTTCTATTAAAAAAATGTATAAATATATATACACAAAACTTAACTGATATCATTTGTAATTTGTTAACCAAACACTTGAAGTTATTACAACTTATTTTTGTCCTTATGTTATGAACCTAAATTTATTTACATTGTATTCAGAGTGCAGACCTTAAATTTGAAGAGAAACTTTAAATGGCTCTACTCTGGATTCCTCGAGGGCAATGGGTTAGTTTTACAATGCTTATGGATATTTCTGTTAAATCAGAGGTGTGTTCACAAATGCACATTTCTCCAAACAATATCATTTGGAAACATGAATTGTATTTCCTGATGTTATTTAGGAAATCCTTTGATTCTGCAGTATATCTAGCAAGCAAAGTTTTTAATGGCTCTGGTAGTTCCCCAAGTTGAGGCAGTTTAATTTTTCCTGTGGTACAAAACATTCCTTTTGTTTCTCCCTTAAATTTTGGAGCATTGCAACAAGGATACACTTGTACGAATGAAAACATGCTGGCTCAACCAATAATCTTATATATCTTAGTATTTTATATATATAAAAATTATTCAAAGTATATATCCCGAGCTTAAAAATAAATTAAAATACAAAACAAACATTAATTGACACAAAAAGAATGGAATACTTTATCAATGCAAAAGCATAATTTGAAAAAATAATTACTATCTTATGACCATCTGCTTCCTCAACATTTATTTGATCCATTTGTTTGTATTGTGCCTGTTTGCTGATGCCTATTCCAATTTGATGTGCAATTACCCCTTGCACTGCTTTTGTTTGACTAGTGTGATGACCTATGTTCGATTTTCTGCAATGCAATTTTACGTACTGAAGCCAATTGACCGCACTTACAAAGAAGGTAAAAACAAAAACGTATAAAATTGCATAACAGCTCTGAATGGGCCTTGTATCTAAATTCATTTGGGGCCCTTTTTGAGATATGAGCACCATGTTAGTGGGGCTGTAGTAACATTTGTTGGGGCTCCTGTTGCTTGGTGGTTACTACTGCGTCATTAATACAACTGATACAGTGGTAGCTATGTCCCTGAGAAAAGCAAACCATAATAACTTCCAGTATTCTGTTAACAAATTACTAATGAAACCTGTTTAAGAAAATTATAACAAACTTAAAAAGCAATCAAAAACAAAATAAGGTTCAATATTTTGATATATCAAAAAGTCTTACTTTTACCATTAGTATTTGAATAGTAACATCAAATGAAAGGTACTTAAGTATTATCGCAACCTATCAGCTACACTCTATAAAACGAAGCACGTGATTGCCAATTCAGCGCATGCAACACATGTAAAAATGGAATTGTCACCTTGGCGAGTATCTTGAACGTTGGCGATTTTTGCGATAATACGTAAGTATCAAATGAAATTTTAAAAGTTGTCTAAAACAGAGAAAAAAGCATTTTTATTAAAAATCCCATCGATTAATTTCACCAGGTGGGAAAAAATATTGTGTTAGAATATGTACGGAACGATTTCCAAACATTGAATGCATATCGCGGCAGATGGTGACCTTTTTTTTATTTTAGGTAAATGGTCGTTGGAAAAAAACGATGGTACAAAAATAAGCATAAAAATTATACAATTAATTAATTTTATTCAGGATCACTGTAGAAAGATAAAATAGGCGGAAAATTTCAATCCAAACGCTAATTGTTTGTTCAGATCAGTCGGCCAGTCTTATGTTATCGTCAAAACTACAAGAAATTTTAACAACTATTTGGCAGAAGAGAGTAAATAAGTAGCGTACAAAAGTCATAATTTTAATCTACGCGTAGTAAAGAGAAATAAATTTAGCTTAAAAATTACAGAAAAAAACACTATGTACAGTGGTGGCAAAAAGTCCTGAACACTCATTTTTTAGCGTCATTTTTGTGTTTGACTTCATTTTTCGTTGTGAAACTATCGCACTATCTTAAATATTGTTATTGATTTTAATGTATTTTTTTATGCTGATTTCAAATCTACTACTAGTTTCTTAACGACTAAAAAAAATTTTGTAGTTAAGCTGCCTGAACACAATAATGTGAAATATGTGCAGAATAAAACAATATAGAATAACATAATATGCAAAGAAAAATAACACGAAAATTGACAAATACGGTATATTTAATAAGCATTTTGAAAATTACATTGTTGTCACATGTTAGAAAATCAATATTTTATGGGCCAGCCGTTTGCTTTAATTACGGCTCTACATCTTTTTGGCATGGAATGCACCAATTTCAAAAGAAGATCTTTCGTGAAAATATGGTTGAAGGAAAATATTATAGCTTCAATTAATTCACGTTTGTTTGAAGGTTTTTCCTTTGAAATTTCATAACCAATTTTAAACCATAAGTTCTCTATTGGATTAAGGTCGGGAGACTGTCCTGGCCAGTTCATTCTATTCACAGTCTAGTCTTTCATCTTTCAACCATTTCTGGACTACCTTTGCACGATGACAAGGGGCGTTATCATCCTGAAAAATCCATGACTGATTCCCAAAAAGATCTCTCGCAGTTGGTAGCAATTTATTTTGTAGTATTTTAATGTAATCCATGGCTTTCACTGTTCCGCTAACGATGTGAAGTCTTCCAACACAATGAGAAGACATACAATCCCATACCATCACTTTTGTCGGGTACTTTACTGTGGGCTTCAGACACTAAGGGCTGAATTCCTCATGAGTGCGTCGTCTTACATAGGCACTACTTTGGTTGCCAGAAATACAAAAGGGACTCTCGTCACTAAATATTACCTTATCCCAGTCTTTAATAGTCCATCATGAATGTTCCCTTGCCCACGTCAATCTCCTCTTGCGTTGAAATTCAGTCAGTAATGGTTTTGGGCGCGCTTTACAGCCTCGTAACCCAATTTCCAGCAGTCTTCCTCTAACAGTTCTTGGGTACACACTCACATTTGATGTCAAAGTCCATTGTTTCAAAATTTGCGAGGAATTAAGCTTTCTGTTTGAAAGTGAAATTCTGTGCAATAACCTGTCTTCACGTAAAGATGTTTTTCTTGGTCGTCCTGATCGCCCCCTGTCCGCAATAAAATTTGTTTCAGAAAATCTTTTCAAAGTTCTCACAACAGTAGAAAGGCCACATGGTACTTTAGCAGCTTTACTATTTTCTTTCAACCATATTGTCACGAAAGATCTTCTTTTGAAATTGGTGCATTCCATGCCAAAAAGATGTAGAGCCGTAATTAAAGCAAACGGCTGGCCCATAAAATATTGATTTTCTAACATGTGACAACAATGTAATTTTCAAAATGCTTATTAAATATACCGTATTTGTCAATTTTCATGTTATTTTTCTTTGCATATTATGTTATTCTATGTTTTATTCTGCACATATTTCACATTGTGTTCAGGCAGTTTTACTACAAAAAATATTTTAGTCATTAAGAAACTATCAGTCGATTTGAAATCAGCATAAAAAATACATTAAAATCAATAACAATATTTAAGATAGTGCGATAACTTCACAACGAAAAATGAAGTCAAACACAAAAGTTACGCTAAAAAATGAGTGTGTTCAGGACTTTTTGCCACCACTGTAAAATATAAGCAAAATCGTAAGCATCCCGCGATAATGCTATCAGATTGTTGCCAAAACTTCAAAACTAAATTTAAGTTGTTAAAAGAATATTTTTTTTAAATGATTTATATTCGGAAAATAAGCCTAATTACGTATTAAAGAACAAAAAATAGATAAATATAGCAATAAATAAACATACCTATAATAAAAATATGTAATAATCCCGAAAATACTGTGTGTAAAGTATGAATTTTCGCATTCAGAGAGAGACTTGACATTATATGACGTCATAACACCAAAAAATCACTTAAAATTTAAATTTTAAAAAATTTAGTGTGAATTTCGAAATAATAAGTGCATAAAAACCTGTCCGGATTCAAATACTAAAATATGTGAAAATTTTAGAGGAATTCTTCTAGTACTTTCGGAGATTAGAGGCTTTGAACAAACACACATTACATTATTTATATAGAAGATAGAAGATGTAGAAGTTTGAAGACTGTGGTATATTAATAAAGATGCTAACTTTATTTAAATGATTGTTATTGTTTTATTGGGCAGTTCTAGTGCAGCTTTAATTGAAAACAAGCATAATTTTCTCAGTGTATGATAAATATATATACTCATAACTATTAAAAAAAATTTCTTTTTCCTTCTCAGCTGATGGCAGTTGTGATCCTAATGTCTACACCACTAATTCCACAGGTAAAAGCTTATAGAGAACTTTTGCTCAATCTTTTAGAATGCATATATGCATCTTAAGAATTATATAAAATGAAAATTTTGAATGTGAACATTAATAATTGGATAAAATAGTAAATAATATATAGAAAATTTGTAAAATTCAATTGCGATTCTCAAAAGTACAAAACATTTCCTTCGATTACAGTATTGGTGAAACCTGCAGCATTTGGGGCATCCTTTGATATGCTCACTGTTACATCAACAGCAATTCCATCTAGCACCAGTGAAGAAATAATCATTAAGTATTTAAATCTGGAGAATATTTCATCATTTCCAAGATGTACTGGTTGAAATATAATTTTAACTCCATTTCTATAATGGTTTTATGTATATTTATTTCAATATAAACTGTCTTGTAACACCTTTGCATTTTGATGCAATCTGCGGAAATATTAAATTATTTGGAAATAAAATTTTATTGTATGTCATTCGACATATGTTAGAAATAGTATTAAAGTTGTATATAATAATGCATGATCACAATTGTTGATTTAAATATTTGAGCTTTGTACTAGATTTCATTATTTATTTATAAATTATTTACAATTTAGTATTTTAAATGTTTACTTATATTGAGAGTTTAATTCAAGATTTTCTTGAATTTGTGATATTTTATGTGATATTATGTACTTTTTGGTAGCTATATCAATATAGTTACTATGTATTTTTATTGATGTTGTGTTCATTCTATTTATTATACTCAAAAAATCAGTTTAGTTGCATACATTTTATGCTTTTATGTATGTAATGTGGTAGATTTAGATAATAAAAATATACATCAAACCTTTGTGTGAAGTTATTAATGTATATCTCATAGGACTCTCTACAAGAAAATTTTTTATTTTAATCCAAGTTCTACTAATATGAATTGCAAGAGCTAAACAGTGACCTTTGATATTTATACAAAAAAATTTTAAATTCAACTATGTACAAACATTCTGCAAATCCGTTTTGTCACTATTTGCAGCATGACAATTCTTTTTACTTCTACTAAAATATTAAATGCGGTTTTGTTTCAGTAAATGAAATAACTCTTAAGTAATTGCAATTTTTTTTATGCTGCTATACTTAGCTAAATTTCAAGACTGCAATGATTTAAAATCACTTTCCTTTGTTTCATTATCCAAATCTTCATTGTAGTTAATCTAATATCTGCATTATCTTAAATAATCCGTTTAATTAGAAACAGTGTAAGTTGCAAATTAGACAGTAGTTGAGATATTCTATTTTTTGAAAAATTTGAGTCTGGCAAGAAAAATTGTTAAATTTTACCGAGATGAAGTTTATTTTGCATGCTTGAATAAACAAACCAGAATTACTCCTTAAACAACTCATTAAAATACACAAAATTGAAATCATTGATAAATCTGAAATAATTTTAAAGATTGCAATTGTTAGAAAATTGCTGTACAAAAAAACTCATTCTTGACTGAAAATTAAAGTAAGTTCAATTAACTTTGTTGATATTTTCCCTCACAAACAGAATGTGCAAACCTTAACAGTGATGTATCAATTCAGCTACTAGGACTATAATGAAAAAAATGACCGTATGTGTTCAACAGTCTAAAAAAAAAAATTTGCATAATAAATGCATTAGATGGTGACACCGGTACCTATTCCGAGATCAGCTGTGCCAATGGAAATGACACTGACGGTTTGAGTAATTATCGAAGTATTGTATGTATTTGAAAGTTTTTAATACTGATAAAAAAAAATTGTAAATTTTATTATTTCTCACAAATTTTTTTATAATTTAATTATCGGATATTGATCAATCTTTTACACAATTTTTTTACTTTTTCTCAAAAACGTGCAGAGAAATGGGGGTGCAGGTTAGAATTGATGACAACATTTTGTGAATTTGGGGTGCGGCTTAGATTCGAGTAAATAGGGTAAATGTATTAAAGAATTGTGAAACCTTCAAATTTCACATATGGTTCTCTATCAATGAGCTAAGTTCAAAAAGTATTGGTGACACAAAATTAACACATAAATAACCCAATATATTTATTGGAACATTTTGTTTGATGGATAATTATATACAAGGGGTGATCAAATGAAAAGGTACGAAACGACACGGTGGGTACAAATATAGACTTTATTCAAAATATACACCATAGGCCTGAGCACAACGATCCCACTGATGAACAAGCCGCAGGATTCCTTGTTCCCAGAATTCCTGTGGCTGTGACGAGACCCAGTCCTTCACAGTGTCCTTGAGTACGTCGTCCGAGTTGAAGCGCTTTCCTTTCAGGTGTTTCTTCAGTGGACCAAACACATGGAAATCGCAGGGTGACATGTCCGGACTGTAGGACGGATGGTCCAACGTCTCCCATTGGAACTTGTCCAGTTCCATTTGTGTGACTCTGGAGACGTGTGGACGCGCGTTATCATGGAGCAGAACCACACACTCTCCGTGAGCAGCCCCGGTCTTTTGTTCTTGATGGACCTGCGTAGGCGTCGGAGTGTCTCACAGTACACATCGGAGTTAATGCTTTTTCTGTGCTCGAGTAATTCTGTGCTCGCATCATTTGGACGCCGCTTTTTATAAGAGCCTTTGCTCTCTCCTGCGCATGCGGGCACCCGCGCATGATCCGATCCCAGTCAGTCTCCAATGGCATCCCGAGATGTTTCGCTACATTCTCCCTTGGCGGAATATGCAAATATTTAACTGTTTCATTTTTATGTCGTTTCGTACCTTTTCATTTGATCACCCCTTGTATGTATCTAATAAATTTCTAAAAACCATAAACATGAAAGCACATTGTGCTTTCAAGCATAATAAATGAAGATATTGGCAAAATGACATATGCTTCAAAAATAGTCCACAAACTAAGTATCTTTACAAAGAGAACGAATTAGTTCATTAAATCAAAATAAGCATAATTCATTCAGTAACCAATTTATTTACTTTTGTTGATTTAAGTACAAGGAAATATAAAAACAAATTTGTTTTTACAATAGGAAGAGCAAAATACGTCAGGTTATCAGAAACAATCGAATTACAAGTCTTTAAAAAAAGTAACAAGCTTACACATAACATTTACTAAAATAATTTTAACTAATAAGTACGTATTCCTAAGAGACAGTACAAATCTTGTCCAAAAAAAGGATTCAGATTAACAAAAATACTTAACATCAAAATTAGTATTTAGCATTAGTCCAAATAAAGCAACACAATTTAGCACCTTACCAGATATACATCTGCTGAAGAATATTACACTATACTGTTTAAATTAATTGGGACAAACATTTTTTACTTAACTGGTAATCATATACCAACTCAAACTGGTTACATCTGCCCAGAAGTAATGTGATGGATCGGCATTGACTAATTTACCCATTTGATTAGTTTTAGTACATTAGTAGTTCAGTGGGATAGCTGGTGATTATAATTTTGCATTCCATGTAACACGTTACTTTTGCTCGTTCAAAGATGGATATTACTCCGAGGAAGCGTTCTAAAATAATCACTCTTAATGAACAAACTTCTATGACTGTGAGAGATATAGCTACGGTAGTTGGTGTGGAAAAATTAAGTGTTACAAGAATTTTAAGAACATTTCAAGATTACTGATGATCGTCTCCGAAAAGGAAGATGTGGGCTCAAACGGAAAATTACTCCAAGAACTGATAAAATTCTAATAAGAAATAGCAAAAATAAATCAAAGAAAAACAAGCACAGACCTTCGAAGGGACTTATTGGATTATGGTGTTGAAATGAGTACCGAAAATGGTACTGGAAGTTAGCCGTAAGACATCAAAATCGAGGAAAAAGCAATTTCTAACTCTGAAAACAATGAAAAGCAAGCATGGCCAAAAATACCGATCCTGGACTGTTAACAACTAGATGGTGAATTTCAGCGATGAAACGCATTTATTTGTGCAGGGATACAAATCAAATGTGTTAGACGAAGTTGAAACTCTGCTTCCAGATCCAATGCAACAGACTGCAAAGCCCCCTTCTAAACAGATGTTTTGGGGATTTTTCATAACAAATGGCACTGGAAGCTTAGTTCCTTTTAAAGGCATGATGAATTACATCAAATACATAGAAATATTAAGCAGTAGAATTGTTCCATCGATGGAAACATTTCAACGTGATTTGGCTTCTTTTCACAATTCGATATTGGTCCAACTTTTACACTAAAAATAAGAGTGCTCGATTGACTTGAAAATCCCTTAGACTTAAATCCTATTCACAAGTGATGGCATATTATCAAGAATTGTTTCGCTAAGATAAATCGCACGACAACAGCGAAAATGATAAAAGGGGCTATACTAGTGTTTCCAAGATTATATGAAATCAAGAACATGTGCACTGCACTAGTGGTGTCAATACCAAAACGAGTTTGAAAAGGTCATTTCTGCTACAGGGGGACATACTTTGTATTAATATAGATTTTTCTGTCTACTTAAGGTACATAATGATTAAAAGCTAGGGTTTTTAAAAAAATAGTTTTTTTACCATTTGCCCCAATTAATTCAAACAGTATAGTGTTTACCTTCATAAAATACTTTGAATAAATAAAACTTGCATGTAATTTAAATGATTTAATATAAAGATTATCTGATTTTTTTTTTACTCAATAGAAAAACGAATTGCATATCACTGAGGTAGTAAAATATATCCCAAGCATAAGATAGAGAATGATATCTTTTAATAAAGATGATTGTGTAAATGCTTGTACATTGGAAGTATTATTTTATAGTATTTTCAACTTTCTCTTCAAACACTTTAACCCAATTTCATAAAAATAACTTTGAAAAGATTAAATATTAGTTTCTGTTAACACACCTCGGCTATATTATCACATTTACTAGTTTCAGTAACTTCATCTTACAAAGCATACAATTTAAAATAATTATAAATGCATACAGAAAAAATAATTTGTAAATGTCTATTTCATAAAAAGCTTTCATATTACTTTATTTACATTTATAAATAGAAGACACATTTGAAAATCGAATGATTGCTCAGAACGTATTACAATGCACAATAGGACTTGCTCAGTCATCAAAATATAAGCAATAATATTGGCATGTTCATTAAACATAAATTCAGAAAATACACTTAAAAGAAAGTTTAAAATTCATTGATAACTAATGACAACACATTGTTCTCTAAAAAAACGAAGACACATTTATTAAATAAAAAGAAAGACACACCCTGCTAATCTTAATTTTAACACTATAAACTAATGTGTGGTCAAATGAGCTCTAGTGTGAATTTTTGATGACAGAAAACTCGGCAGAAAAAATTTATTTCAAATACCCGACTTGAGATTTATAATTTCAGCATCTATTTTTCCTGATAGGCCATTTAAACAGCTGCAAAATTATTAATCTTTATTTTAACTAGTCTATCAATATCCGTTTTCAACATAAATCTACATCTTTTAGCAGCTCTTCATTTGAAACTAGATTAAAAAAGATGGTTTTCAATAGAATTACAACTAGAGATTTATATATAATACAAATTTCCAAATTTTTAATCATATATAGATTTTGAAAGAGTAAGAATGGGTAGATGTTTTAACATGGAACAATTTTAAAATGCTACAATAAATAGAAAAAAATAGAAATTAAATTAACACTCAAATTGAATGTAGAGAATACCAAAATTGTAGCTTTTTAACAAATATTACTCTGAATTTTCGAATCTTCAAAATATACAAATCAATAAAAAGGTACCAAAAAAAAGCACAATATGATGCTAAATTTAAACAAAACTCCCTCTTAGATTTCAAAACAGAATCCACAAAATCAACCTCTTTATTCTGGATTGAAAACTACATGCAATTTATGGAAGACATTTAAGGCAATGGGTATCTCTCCTTATAATCATCTTAATTTTGTAGCAGAAAACATTTCATTTATAAAAGAAAATGCATTATTACTATACAATATCTTGCAAAGAATCATCTTGGTCAAGACATCTTACAAAGTGATTATTTCACAAATATAATAATGATGCTTCTCACAATAGAAAAATCTGCATTTATAACAATATTCCCTAAAACTTTTAGGTAAGAATTTATTTTTTTATTCCTGCAGAAAGTCAGGTTTTGCCTTTAATATTTTATAAATTGGGTAAATACATACTTGGCATTAGTCAGGCCTTGTGAGGGAGTATGTTACGCAACTGCAGTGCACATACACACACTTCAAAACGCTTTATTTGTTAAAAGCAGTCTCCCAATAATGCACCTTCAGTTGTATTCTCTCAACACGCCAACAGTCCGTGCTTGATTGAAGATGAAACTTTCAATGACATTTTCAATAATTTGATAGATTATGAAGATGGACGAGAAGAACCAAAGAGCGGATAAAAAATATACACAGGGATACAGCTTTCCAATAAATTGGAAAAGCATTTTCTTAAAATGGATACCAATTCCAACAGGAGATAGAAATTTCAAAAAGAGCTTTGATCTTGCATATCTGGTTATCGTGATGTTTACAAGCAACTGACCGACCTTCATTGCAAAAATTTATCTCCTACTTTATGGTGCCAAAAAATAAATCAATTGAAATTGTATCGTCAAGTGACGAAAGCGATTTTGAACTAATTCTTCACAGGAAGATTCACGCTTTGGATTATGATGAGTAGAAGAGAATTATGTATGTGCATTTTGAAAACTTCTCCATGTGTATACTATCAGAAACTAAATGTTTTTAAAATGTTTCCATATGTTGTTTAATCATTCCTTTTATTATGGAAGTACTTTCTCATAAATTTTTTAAATAATTTGTGTATTTTCTAAGTGCAACTTTTTTATGTGGTCCCTCTCCACTGCATAAAAAAATGTTCTGTATTATGTCGGAGAAGTTGTTTGTAATATGTAAGAATTTATGAAATTTTCGAATATTTTTTGTACGGTTTTTTATGCTGTCCCTATCTACTGCACAAAAACAGGTTTAAATTTATTTGTTTTAAAAAGTCTTACAACACTGTATTACATTATAATTTTTTTCAATTTTAAATTGTTCAGATTAATACACAGAATAATCACAATATATTAAAAAAATACAGGCAATATAAGCTTTCATGGGGCTTGGAAGAAACATTCTGTACCATTATTTGGGCAAGGACGAATTATTCTGTCATACAAACAGATTAATTTAATAACTATTGTGTATTCCTTAACTCCATTCACTGAAACTTTCAATTATTTATAGCTCAAAAGATTAAACATTTAGGGAGATAACTATAAACAAAAATGTCCTTTTTATGATACTTTATTTCTGCTCATTAAAACATGTAAAATTATTAAATACTTTAAAGACACTTCACTAATTTGTCAATTCCCTCATGTTTTAAATCTGTTCAATTTAAACCTATTGTCCATATTAACCAAAAAGGTATGGGGTTACTTGAAAATTCGATAAGTTAAATATATTCAACTGAAAATAACTTACAGCAAATCAAATATTGTATTAATTACTACAGATTTTCAAAATATGAAAGCTCAAGTTATGCAAATTTTTAAAATTAGCCCGACATGAAATTCAATAAAATTAGTTTGTTGAGAAACAAAGACACTGATCTCTATTTTACAGATATTTATAGCAGAATGAACATCAATAAAAAACTTAAATTATGGTTTTAAAAAATTTTAACTCTATGATCTCACAAAAAAATAAGGCTTAAATATGCAATGGATAAAAACTAATGAAAAAGTAAATTTAATATTCCTTAATCAGAAATGTTGAACTTTTCCTTCCATAAAAAGTTGTACCTTTAAATTGCTGCACAAAATCTAAAAATACAATTTGAACATATCACATGCAAGCATCTAACAATATTACTCTGTAGAATATTAATAAATTTCAACAACACATTTATAGAGAAAATTAACAAATTTGGAAGTAATCATTGGTACTTTTCCAAAGTATAAACATTTTTGTTTAAAAAAAATAAGATTTCAACATTTATCAATTAAGGCGATATGGTACCAACTTCACAATTTTTATTTTTAATATTTGATACATGGTTTTAATTGTATTTTATAAAGGTTAATATTTAATAATAATTCCATACAAAAAAATTTTAATTTCTTGCAAAATTTTAAATTTTTAAGGCTTTTTTTAAATGTCTCTTTCAAAAATTGTTTCCAAATACCTTACAATATACTGCATAAAACTGTGCATGGTTTTTTTTTTTCTGCTGCTGCAGCTCTTTAATTTTTTATTAATTTTTTTTTATAGTTCAACTTTCACAAATTCTCAAAAAAACATTTTGATTTTGAAATTTTTAAGAAAAAGTACTAAACATGTTTGAGCTAATTCCATGTACAGTTTTGCGAAACAAACATTTCAGAACATGTAAAAAAATTTTCAAACTCATTCTTCAATTATCAAAAAAGCCTTAGGGTTTTGAATAACGGTATATGTACAAAAATTCAACTTGGAGAAATATGAGTTTGAAATTTTCATTCCATGAATAGCATGATATAATATTCATTGAATAGTCTGAAACTTTTATGAAATGTTAATTAGCTTATTTAAAACTGCTTACGATAAAAAAATTGCACAAATGTAGAACAATTAAACAGTATACTGCCATAATAAATATATAGAAAACAAATGAAAGATCAATATTTCATAAAACTTTATCTTAATAATCATAAGAAATAAATACACACACTTCAGACCTAATTCCATGCTCAGAGCTAATGCAAAACATGTACAAAAATGTTTATGCCTTTATTTCTTTTTTCCATGATTTTAAAAGCCTTTGCATGTTAAATAATGTACACGAATGAAAGCAAAATCAAATAATTTATAGGTAAAATATATCAAAATCTAAGAACTGCATGTGCATTTGTTTAAACAAATATCTTAAAATATTTTAATAATAAAAGTGTTGGATTTCACACACATGGTACATATATTATCACCATATATATATAAATGGGAGAGTTTTTTTCTATTCTTGGGAATAAGATTTTTAATTATCTGAGTTATCAAAATGAGATTTAGTATTTGTGCTTAGGGAGAATCCGTTTTAATGTTTTAATTTTATTCATAATAATATCATAAAAAGCGCATGCAACTTTTAAATCTTGACCAAATCCATTTGCTCTTCCCCCCCCCCCCAATAAACAATTCACAAACTAGAATTTTTGCATGAATTGCACAATTCTTTCTTGAAATGATTTGTTACTGCATATATAATGTCAGTCTCCTTTACGCACTGTAGAAAATAATTAATTCCTTTTTTATCAGGCTCTTTTCTAACAGATAATACGAAATGAAGGCATGGTAGTTGCTATCCAGCATCAAATATTGCTCCATAACTTGATAAAAAAATGTAGTAAAGCTTTGAAATTTTGCAGGTATGTTTATAAAGATTCGAGGTATCAAATAAGCCAATAAAAACTTTTTTGATAGTTTAATGATTTTAGGGTACAATATCGCCTTAACTTCCTTGAAAGTTAAGCATATATAATCTTTGTAAAAAAAGAGCCACAAATAATCAAGATAAAATAAATCAAAATTCGGACATTTTTTAAGCAACACTTTCAAATACTGATCACATAACTTTTAGGATAGGATGAAACTACTACAGACATTCATTCAAATCTTGTGCTAAATAAAATATCTTTAATTACAACATAATGAAAAAATTAAAAAACAACACATTTATTCCAACACTTAATTATTGCTATTTTCATTTCTTTAACTGATGTTAAATAACAGTTTCACATTATATATCTGGAACTTTAATGTCTTTCTGAAAAACATTTTAATCATATCGATTTTTTTAATTAAAAAACAAAAAGTTAATAAAAAATTTGTCTCAAATTCCCTAAAATATAATTTTTAAAATAATGAATTGAACTTGGAAAAAAATATTTATCAAATACTGATAGATAAGAATTTCAAATAAAAACAAATGGAATCTGATTTAAAAATATGAATTTTGTGTAGCAACTGATATAACAAACTACGACAAATAATGTTCAATTTAAACTTAGTACAAAAAATATTACAAAAGAAATGATACATCATGTTTGAGGCAGAACAGTGATAGAATTAACAATATATATTCACAAAATTACATTGACTTTATGTAACAAACAAATTTAACAGCTGTATATTCTTTACTGCAATATAAAACATTGCTACAAATTATGACTAATTTTTTTCACAGAAATATATGAACACTTTATAAAAAAGTTTTTTTAAAAGTCATAAAAATATTTTTATTATCAAATTTAAAAATTTAAACAGTTCCTATAACAATAAGCATTTGATTGAGACATCGTAAAAGTTTTACCTCAAAAGAACCGGAATACATCTTTGCCTAATTTTTAACCAGGTTACACGATCTGCAAACATATAATTTAATGCACTTGTCTTTCTCGTAAAATTAACACCAGAAGAGATTTCCAGTCTGTGGGTTGAAAATGGCTGAGTTTTTCTTTTATAAGCAGAAGACTTTTTCTTGAAGGCAACTGAACAGTAACCGTAATTGTTCCTATTTTGATTTATATGTCCAAATAAACTATCCCTAGGTTCCAAAATGAGGAACAATTGCCGAGTAGAATCTAGTCCTGAAGTTTCTATATTAGATGATACTTGATCAGAAACATGGATATTTTCAACTGAGGATTGAACTGAAGTCTGTAAATCAATTGTATTATTTTGAACCATGAAATCTTGAGAAAGAAATCTCTCAGACTTTAATTTCTGTAAAGCCAGTCCAGTACAATATAGTATAACAGCAGTTGCCACATATCCTAGAGTCCATAACACTGTCATCTAAAATAATTAATATGCATATATTTATATACATTTCTTAATCAAGGATTAAAATGAAATTTAAAAAGCACATTTCTACAAAACAAATTATATCAATCTTACAGATCATGCTATAATCAAATGACTAAGTACACAAGCACCTTCAAAAGACAAATCCTAATGCATTAATAGTATGAGAAGCTACAAATTATAATGTAAGTTAAATGAATAAGTCAATTATTTACAATTTTTTTTAAGAATTGAAAAATTACTTTTTATTTTTTTATACATAAGGTGTACTTGAAATGATGGCCTAAACTTTTAAGTAGCCATATAAATCACCATAGCAAACATAAACCCCAATACAGTGTATATGGGGAAGGTAAGATTACAGTACAAGTTCAATAAAATCCACAGATTAATGTACAGCATTGCATGTGCACCTGCTAAATGATAAAACATGCATAGAATCTGTATTTAGTTCCATTTAAGTGTTTACATTTTTTTTTTTTTACGAAATTGCAATAGCTTGAGAGAATTTAACTCCTCATTTACTTGGTGAAAACATTTTTTTAAATATGTTCATAAAATGAAAATAAATTCAACAAGTACTAATATCAACTTTTTGAAGGAGATTCCTTATTTAAGATAAAATTGATGAAACCCAAGAAAAAAATGTAATTACTGATACCCACTAGTGACAGATTTTTTTAAGCATAATTTTCTCTGATTAATCACTTATTACAGTAGATAAATTCCAAATATGGCTGAAATAGTACATTCCCTAAGTCACCTTTTTGAAAAAAGGGACTGATTTTTTTATGGAATAAAGTGTGATATTGCATTTTTAAAGCTAAGCAAAAATTACTTTTGATCATGTTTTACCCTACTAAACCAATCTTTGTAACTTATGCTTCACTGTATAGGGTGATAGCATATTTTATGTATCCTTCTTGATATTACAGAAAAACTAAATGCTTTTTTTCTTGCGTACAATCAAAAAAAGAACAGAACTATGCATAAATAGATTATGGAACCTTCTGGGGTGTGAAGAAATTAAATTAATTTTATGGTAATCCTTTTTACATTATTAACTAATCATAAACCTTTGGAAATAACTTTCTTCCCATACAGCAGTTGTTCTTTCAGTGCTATCCAATGACTGTATTACTCATTACTTTTACAAGAAATAAATGGTGAGAAAAAATAGCAAAACTGGTGAGCTTGATGCAGATTTCCCCTCCCCAGGATTTCTAGCAGAGAATTAAAGATTTTGTACATGAAGCAAGTATGAAGAATGTCTGAATGAGCAAATATTTTCTGAGAGATTCAATTTTACTTAGAAATCATAAAGAGATACCAAATGGAGAAGCAGAAGATCATGAACAGATTTGAAGTGCACTCTACCAAATAAAAGCTACCAATAATCGTTTGGATCATTGACATCAATATAAACCATTTGCTGACTATGACCAATTTGATTTAATTGTCCAACCATTGCCAACAAAAGATATCCATGTACCAGTGTTTTAACCAGAGAAAATGCCTGATCAGTCTAAATCAAGTAATTTCATCAAAACCTCACACAGCTATTGTATCAAGTTCACCTCTATCCCTTTCACCAGTCAGATACTACTGAAAGGAGATCAAAATCTTTGTTGATACCAGAAAATTTGGGCAATTGTCACTTCAATTAGAAAATCTACACTTCCTGACAAATGTTTGCTGGACAGTTTAGCAGCACTATCAATTTAAGGGAAGAAATGTTATGTATCAATGTGCTTGTATGTTAATCTACTGATATACTGATCATGTGCACAACTGCTGCCAATTACACACATGCTAGTTTAAATTGGCAATATTGTTTTAGCCAAGATCCCTGCCTTTTCTTTCCATCTGTGATTAACTGTGCTTTTATAAACGTTTTTTACAGTTTTAAAAGAGTATTGCTTTTTCCTTGTTGAATTAAACCTAAAAAACAATACATAATAAAAACAATATTCTTCTTCCCTTGAAATTTTATAGTTTGAGAAAAGGATTTTTCAATGATCTTATGTTCTGTGTGATCTCATCACATTTTCTTTCATTGGAAATTACAATTATAGGATGTGTACCAAATTGTAATTGGAAATAATATTTCTTTCCAGTATAAAATTCAGTATTTTTTCACATTCAATGACAATTTTTATGGCGATACCTGAAATGATGAAAGAAATTCTTAGAAATTTTAAAATACATGAACAGTGGATCCCACTTTTCTGTAAATCTCAAAAGGTTACAACCAAGAAATAACCATCAAATACACAAATGCTTCAAAACGTTTGGGGCTCCTTTATTGTGCAAACTTTGACAGCACTGTAGTAGCTGTTTCTTTTTGGTACTTTTTTGTAGGTAATCAAGTACATGAACAAATATCTAACTTTAAGTGTAACATAGCTTACTCTTGCAATACTCTTTTCTGATGCCAAATTTATTGTCGCAGAAGCCACCTGCATTCATTTGAAGGGAAAAACTCAAGCAAAAAACTCCATTTTTCTTCTAGGCATTTCTGGAGCATTATCTGCCATAAATGTTTATTATTTCAATTCATTTATAAAGAGGTATAGCTAATATTTTCTACAGTGGTATACCCAATAAAATTTAAGATTGCAAAAACAATCATAATGGGTTGTAATTTATAGTGTAAATTAATATTGCCACAAAAAGCAGCTACAAAAGGATCTTGTTCACTTAATCATATTCTCCTTTTCACTAAAAGTTAGTTGGTTAATCAATACACATCAATACTGCTAGGCAATGTCAGACTTTGGAAACATCCTCCAAAAAAGTGGATTGGTATGACTGGCTGCAGCTAAATGTGTATTACATGCACATGCTCCAAAAGACAAAAACAACTTAAAACCTGATTACATCCAATAGGATATCATTCTTGAAAAAGCGGTCGAATTTGGAGCCACTGTTATTAGATTTCACATTTGTGACTGCTTTTGTATGCTTCCATAACAGACAATATATCGGCCAGCAAGGGAAATGGATACTGATGACAAAATATGCCTATTATGCACCCTTTTTGGGGTGGTTTTATACTCCTTTTTATAATAATCTTTATATATTTGAAAACATAATTTGCATATTTTAAGAATGTGAAGCCAAACAATTAACAAAAACACTACTCAGCAACATGAAACATAAGCATAGTACTTTATAAATTGTTTTTATTTAAACATGTATATATTTTTAAACATTTGTCAAAAAATATATATTTTTCATTACTTAAAAAATCAAAATACTCCAGTTATATGAATGCAATTTATCTTTTAAGTAATAAATGTTAATATACAATATGAGAAAATTCATTAAATACCTTCAGAATCTTTTTCAAAAATATGTTGAACAATTTTCGAAAACCTTCACTGTGTATTATGACATTTATATCACTATATGATGCCCAATTACGAAGAGATGATTGTTTAACAGCAATCCTAAAACATGTCAAATATAAAAAAATATTGATAACAAAACTGATATTTGCAATTCAAAAAGCTATACTAGTAAATAAACTGCAAAGGTTATTTCAAAAATGGTTAAGATACAACATTAAAACAATATAAATAAAAGTGTACATACTCATTGTTAAATGAGTATTAAGGGGAAAAGATGTACAGACATAATGATCAATATACATCTAAACTAGTGGAGTGGAAATTAAAATTGTTCAGAGAGAATTTGTGTTTGTAATTATAAAAATAAGTTCATAGATCTAGTTACCGTTGAATGTATTACAAAGATACCCATTTGGAAGAAAATCACTGATTGCAAATAGGTAAAGATAAGATTTGTAAGTCAAAAATGTTTTCATGGCATTTATATACAATTGGACCTCCATTTTACAAACCTCAATTTTGAAAAATTCTCTATTTTGCAAACTTTTTCCAGGAATCAAGAAAATTTTTCTATTTTCTTTGAAAAAGAACCTCCAAATAACGAAGTTCATTTTTCTATTCAAATATTTTTCTCTTATAATTCAATTCCCCCCACCCCCTTAAAAAATATTTTTAGACATTTTAAATTATTCTCCCTTTTAATAAATTTTTTGGTGATCAATTACCTTGAACTTGTTTTACCCAGTGCCTAACTCACACAGAGCAATAAAATTACCATAATTTTTCAAACAAAAAAAAATTAAAAACAGATTTCATCAGTAATTACAAGTAAATCTGAGAATGCATGTGGTAGTTAGTGTATACATAAAATTACTGATAATCAAATAATGCGCGTTTAAAATTACTTGTAGGCTTAAAATTAGAAAATATCATTGAAAAATTAAATTTTAATATACAATTATTTTTTAAAGTTGAAAATACAGTGCATTCCAAGACAATTTTTTTTCTTTGCAGACTATTTTTTGTTGGGTAAGAAACAAAATAAATAAGACTAATTTACAAAAAAAATGAATAATATCTTTTTATAATATAGTGTTTATGAATTTAAAATTTGTTTTATGTGGTTCCAAAGTATGTGTGTTGTTGTTACTTATGCCACCTGTCTTGACGTAGTCAGATCGAGGTCCACCAAAATTCATCATGGCATCGGGCTATATTGTATGCCTGTCGTTAGCCGCAGCTTTGAGCACCATGCAGGTGACAGTACGATTTGGCTCGGTTCTAACCCAATTTTGAGGGAGAACACCCTGGGAGTTGTCAGAGGCTTCCCACCTCTCTTCCTCTTCCACCAACCTCACGAGAGGACTTGCGGCTCGACAACTATTTAGAGTACCCCCATGCCACGAAGGCACTATACATTTACAAACATCCATATCTTCTCCAGGATTCAAACCCAGGCCCTACGGCACAGCAGTCAGCATCGCTAACCACTATACCGGATGGGCGACCCAAAGTATATAAAGAGATGTATCTCTATTTAACGAATTTTCCACATAACGAACTTTTTTCGGGACTTAAGAGACTCCGTTAAATAAAACAAGTCCAACCATATTTTTTTAAACCGTAGATTTTTTTAAAAAAGATAGTGGATTTTGTTTTAGTACTCCTCAAGGAAGTAAATATTTGGATGATGCTAGGGAATAATAAAATTTCTTTAAGTTGTAACACAAATCAAAAAATGAGTGATTAATGGACATAACAATAAATATCCTTTAAGATTTGATTTAATAATTTTAGAGGGAAAAATTCATAAGAAATGCATTAAGTAGTACCTAAAACGATAAACATTTATGAACATCAACACAGATAGAGGAATATGTTTAAAAACTTACAATTTTTCAACGGCATCAAGATAGCATAAATATTCGGGTTCATTTACAAATACTCTCCAATCCTAAATCAGAAAAATGAATTCTGGGTCAAATTACAAGCTTTTATTCTCAGATTAGAGTACTTAGAATACAATTTGAAAAGCCTTTGCATGAAATTTAAGACAAAAACATTTTTAATCATAAATTATAAAACACTTTTAATGCAGGAGAAATATGATTATAGAGATAACATGAAAAATATATTGACTATGAACAATTAAAAAATATAAATACATATGTACAGTTAAATTTACCTGTAAATATTGTATTAACCATTTACCAAAGAAATCTTGATAAGTCGTATACTAAAATGCAAGTGTAATTTTATTTTAAACCTTTTATTGTTAATATACATTATATCATCAAAACTCTTCTTCAGCTAATGATACATATAAAGTCAATTCAATAAGTGCTAGAAAACTTTTTCCCTAGACAAATTTGGGAATAATATATTCAAACAACAAGAAACATTTTGTTCAATTTTCAAAAATAGAAAATGATGAATGAAAATAATTTAATTAACATTAAACTCAAAATTCAAAAGCAAAGTTTCAGTTAAGAGTTTATTCACTAAATTCTTGAAATTAGTATGCTTGTCAAATTGCCATTTGTTAAAATTGGAACCTAAATCTTTTTCAACAAATTTATTAGTCAAAAAAAATTTTTTTTTTAAAAATTGAGCAACCGTGTGAATATAGTATAATGATTACTGTATCTATAAATTAGTTCAATATAAAATAAAAAATTCCAAGTGAATTTCAAACATTAAATTTTCAGATGATCTATTACAATTGGATGATCCAGATGATCTAAATTACAATTTCTATCCTTCCTCAAAAGTTAGCCTGTCTTGTTCGACATTGCATCTAATACTTTCATTATTTTTGTGCTGTTATAGTTGGCATCGCAGGCCATGCGAAAAAGAGAAAAATTTCATCCTTGAAACTGAATTCGTTGAATTCTACATCTCTATTTAAATTTCGCAATTTTTTTTTTTAACATTTCTGAATATTTTTTACAAGATATATATAGAGAGCAATTAATCTGACTTTCTTCTCAGTTTTCTTAGGGAAAATGCCTGCCTTGAATTGAAATCAAAATATCATTTTGTATTTTCAGTAATTTCACTTTCATTAGCATGTTCATTCATTTCAATTACGTATGTCAAAATAGCTGTTATGATAGATTCAGAGTGATTTCAAAAATAGTTAATTTAAATATATCTCATTCAGGAGATAGTAGTTTTGATTCATCCAGTGAAAATATTTATTCAGAGTCTACTGAATCAAGATTTGAGCTCCGTTAGGATATCAGTAAAAGAAAAAAACAGTGTGTCCATTTTTTATGTAATTTTAATAATTTTTATCTAAATATTTATCTTCCAATGCCTAAAAGCAATAGCACTAACATACATGGTATTAGAGTATTTTTTTAAATTTAAAACTTGGGTGCATTGCAGGAGGGAAAACACAGGAGATCAGTCGAAAGGACATATCTGCTTACACGTAAAAATATTTTGCATTTTTGAATTCAGAATAGAACCTATGTTAATTTTCAGCAATAAAAAAATCTTTGGGCATCGAAAACTCAAAAAAAATTCAAACATGAAGGGGTTAAACACCTTTAATAAAACTGCAAATTTTTTGGCAATAGATAAATTTTAGTAAAAAAATGGGAAGGATAAAACATTGATTCCATTTGTTTGTTTTTTAAACAGAAAGTCTACTATGGATTTTTTTTATTATTAAACCTTGAAAGTTTCCCTCCAATGTCAAAGAAATTATTCTTTTTAAAAAGTGTGTGTGCTTATGACCACACGATAGGAAAAAAACTTCAAATTTTGTAAGGTTATTACAGGCATTAGTTCGGAGAATAAAAAACTAGGGGATATTAAGTATTGTCATATAAAATTATTTATTCATATGTCTGTACTCATAAAGTAATATTTTTTGCAAAATATACAATCATATTTGTGAATGAATTGTATTCCAAGAAGAAAACAATAGGTTTATGGTAACTGAAATAGGTTGTAAATACTTCATAGATTCAAAATTATTTAAATTTCTAAAAAACCTACATCAAGCGTTGTTCCATACTTCGTTGAGCTTTCACTTGGATTATTTGACATAGTTAAATTGAATTTTGATTTTACAAAAAAAAAATGTTTGTCTTTTGAAAAATATACATTAAAATCCCCACTTAAAATCATTGGTAATTGTTTGGAACAGCCAATGCGGCTTCAGCGTAGATAACTAAATTATTGTAAATGAATCCCATAATTTTTTCTACACTTTGATTAAGTGAAATAAAAATAGCAATCAGAATTAATTGTCCATTTTCTGCTCTACATTTCGCTGCCTAAATTTTTCCGATATATGACTGATAAAACCAAAAAATTCTGTAGTATTTGATGCTACATCCATTCTCTATATAGTTTTAAAAAATGAATTATAAGGAAGTACATGCACATTGAATAAAATACGAATTGATACTTTAATATTTAAATAAATAAAACAGAAAAATATAAAAAGCAAACATTAATTTAATTAGCCTCAAATTTCTTCCTTTTTTGATTATCCTTCACCGTTAAAATTTCTTCATTGTGCTATTTTGCATTATTATTTAAGCATATTTCTCAAATTTAATGAATTTTTTTTTTAATATGAAAATGCAGGTGTGTTACAGTTAACAGAAGATGAATGAAACAAATGCAAGTCATTCCATAATTCGTTTAATTCTAGATATGCTTCTGTTACGCTTGTAAAGCAAGATAATTGGCAATCAATTGTAAGGTATTTTGACTTGAATCTTTTTGAAGTGAACAAATTAAAAATAAAATGGTGCATTGAAACGATTTTCATAACAATATCTGTGGGCATTTTTAAACCTCCTCTATCCAGAAGACTCAACTATTTTGCCCCTTTGACATTTTCTGAATCGAAATTGATTTTTTATCTACAAAAATATATTTGCAATTGGATAATTCGAACCTTATATTATGCATGCAATAACCTGCTATGTACATTAAAACTTGATACTCTTCTACATAAATATCATCTGATTTATTTTAAATTCCCTAGGAATTGTCTTCTTCGAAGTTTGTAGCAACTGTTCATCTTTTGGGAAACAAAAAACTAACTATATCAGCACACAAGAGGGAAGGCTGAGTATTACTCAAAATCCGGGGAAAACACCCTATCTTTGGTCGTGCGATTTTTTTTTTAGGAGTGTGTGTTACGGAATATTCAATCTTGACCGACCTTGTAAAAAAACGGTTTCCGATGAAAGATGAAAAAAGCTGAATGAGGTTACATTCCCGAGCGTGACACGACATTCAAGTTCACTCTTCAGCAAACCCCCCCCCCTAAAGAAGTTATCACTTCAAAAATATACTTACGATAGCAGATAAAAAGGCATGTTCTAATTTGTTCAATTCTTTGACATCCAAATTAAGTACTTCAGCCCACATTTGATTTGTTACAATATCTTCCTCATCTTCAAATAAAAATTTTGATGCAACTAACTGAAATGCAAATTCATTGATTAGGAACAAGAAACCCAAAACATGTGTTATATAATTCATAAAATGTCTTTTGCACCATACCATAGTAACAACAAAAAGTCCAGGTGGCGAAACATTTTCCAAATATTCACTATTTTTTATTTGAAGCCTTTCCAAGTATATCATAGCAATAATCATAGCACAAGGGGAAATTCTGGCAGCCCTGTAAAATAGAATTTTTTTTTCAACCAAAATATTTAAAATTATCATTAATAGCATACAAAATAATTTCATGATTTTCATTTCCTTTCAAAAATATTTATATTTAATTTTAAAAGTAAAAAAAAACTCATTTAAAAATTCTCAGTTTTACACTTCTCAGAAAATTCTTTAGCAGGAAAACTTATTTTCATCTTAAATCTATTTGAATTTAACATGCACAATTACGAAAAGATAAAATTAGCACATACTCTGATGTAGTAGATACAAAATCCATGTCCAATATGTCCAATCCATAGTTTGGCACAGCTTTTGAAAATAATTCCAAAGCTAAACCTAAAAATTAAAATACACATTGAGACATGTCACAATTGAGCTAAGTCATTAGACAATTTATTCAGACTAAAAATTCAACCAACCTGTCAAAGCCAATGGAGGGTGATCGGGTAGGTCATCTAAGTCATCGAAACCACCAGCGTATAAGGTCTTTTGAAGCCGTTCTTTCATTCGCAAATGGTCCGAAAAGACCTTAAAATATTCATATTAAAAATTTATTAATTTACAACAAACTTGAATCCATTTTCAAATATCACTAGTAAATAATTTTAAAAAATTATTTCAAAAAAAAATATAATGGAAAATTACAAATATAAAAAACAAATATATAAAATATAGAAAGTATGGTACCCCCTTGGTATTAAATACACTACAGTCTCGAAAACTCAGCAGTCCGGATAATTTGTTCACACCCTTGCAGGTTGAAGTTCGGAACACCAAGCAAGACATTAAGTCTAGTACAGACATTACTGCTGCTGTAACAGTTAATGAAAAAATGTCGGAAAATGACAAGAGTGTTAACATTGAGGAAACCCTTAAAATATCACATGGTAAGGGACTAAAGGCTGTAAAAACCACCCTTCAGTATTTTGAAAAAGGTGCAGCGATAATGAACTTTCTGTTCCTTCGTGATGGAAGCAGCAAAACACTGAGTGCAGTACACAAGACAGCAGGTCATTATGCATTTCTTTAAAAAAAACATAGCCAGTTTTTGCAAAGTTGGCTACTTAATTTTCATTACACACAGACAGCTTTATGTCATTATAAAGTATTCTTCTGAGGTGTCTCATTTATAGGGTAAATTACTGTATACTATGTATTCATTCATTTTCATGTAGTAAATGCTCTAAGTCTTTGTAAAGTACGTACTTTTCCATTGTTTAAAAGGTATTTGAGCAGGTTATTTTGTTGTATTTTTAAGCAAACAATATATATAAGTGCAGTACAATATTTCCTGAGGAAATACTCGTACTTATTCTTTTCTAATCCCATTCAAGATAACCCGAAATTTTCACAAATTCAGCTACCATTCGATCCACATTAGGCTAAGTTTTCAGGATTGTACTGTACTACCAAGAACTAAGAGAAAAAACTAATTCTTTAATATCAAAAAGCCTTAGTTCCAATTCATTTAAAATATATAACAGAATATTACAACCACAAAAATTTCTAAAATAAGTGAACAAGCAAACAGCATAATTAACTCAAGAAAATATTTACAATGAATTGAATTCCATTAATTTAGTTTGAATTAATGTTGAACAATGACTAGACATGAATTGTTGGTAACAAACCTCATTATTTGCAAGCATAATCAGATATTAAGAAAAAAAATCTGAGCTGATACCTTGTTCACCTAATTTCCACAACATGTGAAGACTGGTACAATAAGGATAAGAGGACTTTGAAAATCAGTTAAATTTGATGTATCAACCTCCCCTATTTCATTCTATAATCAACCCAATAAAGCCTACCCAATTCATTAAACAAACAGTCAAGCAAATTGGTAAGTTGTATGAGAATTGACAGACTCAACCAGGTTAACTAATATGACTTTGAAATTTCAGAAAATTCTCAATTAAGAATTTTAAATCCCAGGATAAAACAAAATTCAATTTAGCAAAAATACTAGAGCATCAAGTTAAAAAAAGTCATGTTATAATATAAATCATATAATTTGATGTATAATGCTCCACCTAAACTTTCACAAACTGTATTTTTTAAGTTTAATGTATATTCACAATATAACATGCACCTTCTTTTATGAAGAAATCTGAAATGAACAAGTGCAATGCTCTTATCTTTTGAAGTCCAGAAATAATCAGAGTGGATAATTAAAGCATGAATGACAATAAACACCTGACATGATAAAATCATTTAAAGTATAATGTATTTAATGATATAGATAGAACGGAATATGATTACTTATTTAATGGGTCAGAATAACAGTGATGGTGAAAATGGAACATATGATGATGGATGCACCTGAAGATATAACGAAAGACAAAAATAACTTTCATGTTATCCAATAATGAAAGTTAAGAAGGTAAAATGTTTCTTTATGATAAACAATATTTGGAAAATTTGTAGAAATCTACTTTTCTAAGGTCATCTTTTATTTTTAAACATATCATTTTTATATCCAACATATAAAGCACGCCCGTAAATTTTTGTCTTACTTTCTGTGTTAAAAGTGTGCATAATATGCCAGTTTATATGGTACCTTCATTGATAAATAAAGCACAAGAAAACTGAACTTTTTAAAAAACTAATTTGTTATCATTATGTTACGTGCCAAACGTCATTTTGGTGTTGTTTTCAAATCGCACCATACAAGATTTGGTGCTAGTTTGATATCCTGGGTCTATGCGCTAAGTTGTTGTTTATGTTCGCCAAGACGGGCGATAACATTACAATATGGTTACCTTGATATTTTTAACATCTGGCAATGTGGTTGCCATGGGGATAACGTATATTAGAAATAATTTTTATTGGCTTTTTCTCGTGGTAACCCTATTAATTTCAGATGATTTTAATTTGATTTCTTTTACAATTTAACCATTTTTATTACATTTGCTCTATCTTTAAAAATAAAACAGTCTTCTGTTTTATTTTGTTCTATTTTCAAATATGGATATTTCTAATATATTAAGTGAGTACTAGGATATTTTATTTTTTAAAGAATGAGTGTTGTACTTTTAATTATTGCTATAAATATATATCATCTATTTTCACTTTATTTTACTTTTTAAAAATTTTTTTTTTAACGTTCCTGGTTCGATGAAATTCGTAGAAGGAACTTGCAGTTTTTGGAACATTGCATGGTTGCAGTACTTTTTGTTCGATATTTATCAAGATTTTTAATAAACATTATGTGTAATTTTTTTTCCAAACATTTCAAAATACAATTAATATTTTGTGATAACCATTTTATATTCGTTATTTGTAATTGTTTTCTAATTATATTTCTTATAATTATTAAAAATGTTATTTATTTATATGTATTATTAAGTTATTTATTTATTATGATGTTGTTTATTCATTATTTTTTTTGTTATTTATAATTATTATGTTAAGTGAATATTCTTATAAACGCTTCTTATTACAATATGATGTGGTTACTATTTTTTTTATAATTACTATTAAATTATATTATATGATAATTATTTTAAATAATTATTGTTAAATCATACTTTTTGAAAAAAAATTACTTCATTGTTATATTAATAGTATATAAATAATTACTATAAAATTATAGTATAAGATTATTATATATTTCAAAATATTACCATTAGTAAATGTTTTTTAGATTATATTGATATTCACTTTTTTATTAATCTTGGTTATTCTCGATCTCTTCCTACATTCTTCATTTGAAATAGATTTTACTGTATTTCAAAAAATTCTTTAAAATTATTTTCCTGACGATTGCTTACCGCTACGGCGCCATCTTGGATTCCATTCCAAAGACAAGCGCTGCTTGCCGCGCTTCTTTATCCCGTCAAGCAGCATTTGGCGCGTAGACCCAGGATAACAAACTAGTTCCCAAGATTTTGACATCCAGTGGTTTCCTATCCAAGATGGTGACCTAGCACTAAGAACTCAACATGAAAATAACGTAAAAGAATGGTTTATTCCTGATGAAAGATTTTCAATACATAGATTTTAAAAGAAGCACACAAAAAAATTATAAGCACAAATGTACTTACTTTCTTTGTGGAAAACAAATAGGAAAAATGTAAGAACCAGAATTTTAAAAAAATAAAATATGAAGAATTTAAAAAGGCTAAAAAAAAGAATATAAAAAACAGAATGTGGGGGAAATGAAAATTATGAGGTAAAGAAAACTCTGAGTTATCTGTGAATTTCATTGAATGAGGATTGAAAGTAAAATTAAAATACAGAAAAGAGGAAATTCACAATTTGCTGACAGTGAAAAAAGAATATCCGATAGATTTACTATTGAAACTGCACAAATTTGCATTACAAGATCCATAATGAAACATACAGCTGTCAAATTTCACATCCTGTCTGTAAACAATTTCCATTTTGCTGGTTTGCTTATAACATTTTATGACAGCCAGAATGAGAAAATCATAATTAAGAAAGGACTGAATAAAACAAAACTCTTGGAAAACAAAAGAAATAGAAAGTGGGAGTTCGGAAATTATTTTGGTTCACAAAAATTTAAAGCAGAGCCCTCATTCTTTTTTTTTAAAAACAGAGCCTGGTAATCACCATTAATGTTCAAAACATCCATGTTAAAAAAATGACAAGACAAAACCTGTAATCTAGACAGTACAAAGTATGGAAATGGTTAAATTAGGGAAAAAATCATTAAAATTGTCTGAAATTATTAGTGTTACCTCCATAAAAAATGGATTGCAATGTAGGTAATAATGATGACAACCACAGAACCAAATGTTAAAAATCAAAGGCTACCATATTGTAGTGTTATCACCTAATTTAGCGAATGTCAACAACTTATTGCCTTTCAAGAAAGACTTACAAAGTAGATTGTATGATATATAGGTAGCCCCCCCCCCAAGAAAAAACAGCTCTCAAAATTCCAGAATGCATTATGAAAACAGTCTGCAAATATTAAAGAAATTACCTTATGATGATGATGGCTTATGATGAAAAGAGATTACCTTACACAAAATGAATGGCAACTTAAAAGAAAATTCAGCTGGTAAGACATTTTTTTAAATATCACATTTATTGGAACCTGCCGCGCCCCAAATTCTTAACACGTTTTTGTGAAAAAATAAAAATATGTGCAAAAAGGTTTATCGATATCTGATATTTACGAAATTTAAAAAAATCAAAAGAACTAACAAGTGAATAATAGTTAACTTATTTTACTAGTATTAAAAACTTTAAGAACAAACATAAACCCGTAATTCCTCTAACCGTCAGTATCATGTTCAATTTCCCCATCCAACGAATTTTTTGCCTTCGTTTCTAAGCCGCACTCAATTTTCAGTAGTATTAACTTTGGGGAAAAAGTGCGTCTTAGATTCGAGTGAGTACGGTATATTTTTTTTAGAAAAAAATGTATGGTTGAAAAAAATACAGGATATGTTGTTTAGAATCATGAAAGTTCTACTGTTTAGACAGCAATAATTTATTTATATTGCACAAGAAAATCCCATAAGCTTAATCCCTGAAAAGATTTTGTAAAAATTCGTACTCCAATAATGATTAAAAATTAACAAAAAAATATCCTTTTCTTGCAATTTTTGTTTATTTATAAGAGTTAATGAAAGACCACTCTTGAAAATCATCAGCATTTTCTATTAAAAGTGTTTTAAATGTTAACAGAACCAAAAAAACATGGCACTAACCTCTTCCAATTCATCATACATGTCTTCGTCGAATTCTTCGCATTTGTTACCAAAATGCTCCATAGGAGAATCTTTGAAATCTGTACATAAACAACTTTTGGATAACAAATTAGAAACACACGGTAAGGACGTATAGTTTTGAGCCCGCATATTTGTAAACAGATTTACTCTGAACAGGAGTTAGGGCACGGTTTCCACACCTACACAGGTTATTTGAAGCGTGTGCGAGCTATGCAATCCAAGTAAAATTTGGAAAACAAGACGAGAATAGAGTTGCCAGAAACTTATGTAGAAAAGTAGCGCGAGGAGGAGGAAAAAGTAGCGAATCGATTTTCACTCCTAATTCATAAACATATTTTTTTTAATTTTGGTAGTTAATTAAAACTGTTTTTAAAAATACGTTCAAACACTTTAACTATTTAATTCCTTTAAACTACATTCAAATTCTTCTTCCTCAGTATCGTGATCTGCTGTGCCTTTCTTATAAATTGCTGAAATATATTAAAACATTTGTGGCGATGGAATAAAATCAAAGCAACAAGTTCCACGTTCTTCCAAAGTCCTTTTGATTCTGAGAATTGAATCCAACAGTTAAAGGAAACTTCAATTCCTTAATTTTGTCTTTGTTGACGTCAGTCTCGAAAATACCCTTTCCTCTGTGGCATTACTTATGGGTAGGCTGTAAAGCTTTAAAGCAAATGTAGCTGTGAGAGTGAGAGAATATTAACGTCGCACTGATTAGCAACACGAGAACTTTTGGTGACGGTCCGCGTAATTTTGAACCATGGTCAAGTGACGCGGTCGACACCCGAGCTGGCCTAAAAAGTATTCCTAAGTGTAGTATTCCAGTGTAGTATTTCTTGTGTTGTATTCCAGTGTAGTATTTCTTGTGTAGTATTCCTAAAAACTCCTAGAAAAAATTATAAAATATATGCCTTATCATCAGTATATAGAGCTCACACATCTTATAAACTTTATTTATTCTAAGTAACTGATATCTGGAGTTGTGTCGAGAATTCTAGTGTAATATTTTGCTTTTTTGACAATACGTATTATCTCAATACGAAAAGATTCGGCTAAAATTTTGAAAATACTTCCGTAAATAGTGTGTAATACGTGTTTTGTTACTTTTTGCATTTACTGGCATTATTAAAGTGTTCTGAAATGACTGAATCAAATTTAGTCAATATCTAAACTGTCTTTCAAATACTACCATTACCTCAACTTCACACAAGTTCTTCTAAATACCAAATTTTGACTGGCTAAAAATTGCACTTCAGCAATCATTCTTTCAATGATGGTACACAATTGCTTTTTTCTCTCGATTGTATACATTTCATTGTTCTGCGTCAATAGTACAATTTTTTTCCAGTCTTATCTTTCATTCGCACCACGATCTTATACAGTTTATGTGTTTCAGAGTGTTTTTCATGATTATTATTTTTAAAAAAATACACTATATTTCTCATTCTAAAAAAAATTCTGTCTTTTAGCTTCCAGCAAAAATGTCCTTTCCGGATATTTTCGATAACATTTAAATATTAACACATGTGCAATCTTATTTGAAAATAAACTCATACTAATTCTACTAAATTTATCTCTCTTTAAATTAAAAAAGAAAGTAAACGTTGAAATGACTGACCTATTATTGACCTAATTCACATACTTCAAATATTCCGAAAGAATTTCTAAGGAATGCCTTTTCGATATTTCGATCAGCAATAACACAATTACTTATAAGAATATATTTATGATTGCAGCATAATGTTACTAAATTTATCTTGATGTACAAAGAGAGAGAGAGAGAGAGAGAAACCATTTAAAAAAACACATGTGTTACTTTGACTTAACAGGGGGATTCAGAAAAAGGGTTCATAATTGATGATACAGAAAAATATATATATAAATTTACAATAAACAAGACAAATAAAACGCATTTTTAATACACGGAACAGTAATGAAGGAGATGTGCATTTCTCGTTCTAGAAGTGGAAATAAAATAGCGTCAATTAATATTATTCCTATTGAATTCAAAAATGAAATGTTACAAACCATATACTCTCTTAACTATAGCTATGTATACGTACATACAAAATAATTTCATTGGCATTAAAATTAGCAAGTCTTCTTTTAACTCAATAATTCTTTCAGTTATAATCGTAATGCACTTATGTGAATTTTTTAATTGCATAAATATATACGAAAGAGATTTTTTTTAAAACTAAAAATGTATTATTTTTATAGTCTGCGCTTTCATGAAGACAAACACAATAAAGCATACTCCTAAATACTTTATCTTAATAGGGTGAAAATATAGTAGTACCTTCCAATTAGAAATCTTGTGTTTGACACAATATGTCCTAGAACCAGAAATTTAAACCCACCAGACCAGACATTGAGTATTTTGTCATTTAATGCTAAACAAATTAGTTTAATTAGAAATTTTTTTTGAGATTCTAGGTAGACTCCTTGTGTGCCAACAAGTATAACACAAGGCTTACAAACGTAAGTCAATACTCAATTAATAGTGGTAGGAAGTTTTAAGTACAGGGATACAAGCACAAATGGGAATCGAAAGGTAAAAAGAAACAAGAAGGGATGCAAATACAATAAACACAGTACAAAATACAAGATTGCTCACATGCAAAAACGGAGACATTCAGTAATTAAAATTATACAATGGTGAAGGTTTGAAAGCACATGTGTGATCAGAATAAAATTTTCAAAATTATAAATTTCAATTTTCAACCTTATTTAATTAGAAATTGAAGTCGCGTTAATCTTTAAATAAATGATATGCAAATAAATACCTTAGTCACAGTTTTTTTTTTAAATTTGTTCATGAAAAATGAAAATTCTTAATAGAAAAAGTTTAATTGCTGTATAAATGTTTGAAACGAGCAATAAAATCTTGTACTTACAGAAATTTATTGAAAATATTCCGTTGTACGAATATTTTTGAAAGCCTGTGCATTGTGACCCCACCTAAGCTAACATTTTTATTTCTTATGTAAACCCAAAGAAAACGTGCCCCTACGAGTCACAATTGCTTTATTACATATTCTGTTTTGTCTCTAAATCAAAGCATTGAATAGGCAATGTTACAATTTTTTTTATTTCTCTGTTCCTTTCCTCTGTTAAATTACATTGATTTATTAGGAGAACATTATATTTAATTTATTTAAAGAGAAACACAAACTTGTCTTTGAAATCTTAAAATTTTATAAAAAAGAAATAGGAAACTTTTTTTAGTGTTACTTAAATAGAATGTTCCTTAAAAAGAGGTAAATACATAACATCCACATATTCAAAGAGACTGGTAGCAACATTAATTGTGCCTTATTCGGAGATGTACCTTACAGGAGGTTGTTCTGAATTTGTGTATTATTTTAAGTCTTAAAAAATACAAATTATTTCGAAATTAAAAACCTCATTACCTGTTACTACTTCAAACGACCTAAATGCAAGAGATTGAATTATGCCAATTTCAGCAAGCCATTATTTTTGAAAACGAGTCTGTTGATGGTAGAGATCACAAGCGTTTACTTTAATTTCAAATAATCAAATTCAAGACTAAAATGAAACATCTCCTATGACTCGCTATCTTCCAAAAATTCTTATTACCTCTGACCCCTTTAAGTTAGCTGACAACGGATTTCCTGTGGGTGGTAAGAATGTCCTTTGGGACCCACTCGGAATGCGGAGAAAGTTACAGAAGAAAATAAGAAAAAACATATCAAATTTCATGATTTAGCGTACTTACCAGCCTCGAACCCTTCAAGGCTCAACACATAAGAAAACTGACTTTAAGCGTATCCATTACAGAATAAGAAAATAAAATACATGAAATGAAATGCCAGATTCACATTGCTAGATACAAACATATAACTGGAAATTGCAAAGAAGATTCATCAAATACATATTTAAAAATAAATTATGTCAGAAATCCAGTGAAATATTTAAATGAGCATGTAAATGCAATTAATATTTTAATATAGAGATATTTATAAATTAGAAAAGTGAACAATAACTTTTTAACAAACATAATTTTCAATTCTACATAGAATCAGAATTCTGAAGAACTGCAATTTGCCGAACGCTGCTCTAAACAAAATATTGTTTTGTGCACATTTGTCACACTTAACGTAGTAATACCATATACAAAAGGTAATCCTTTGTAAAACCCTGTATCCCGAGGTTGGGGGCCCATATACTTGCTACAACAAATCGCCATGCAGTTTAATTTTTATTTTTTAGAAAAAGATATAGGCGTTACAAATTTTACTAGCAGTAGTCGGCATTTTAATTCAGTCTATAATAAAACTCTAGGCATTTAAATAAGGTACCAGCTCTCCAAAGTATAAATAACAACATTTCAAAAAATATTTTCATACCAATTTTTTCGTAACAAAAAAAAAAGTATTTTTCGAATTCGGTCCAATGCCACCCCTAAAATTTTCCGCTTCGAACATGGGTCCAGTTTCCCTAGCCCTAGAGCTGCCTCTGCTGTTCACACAGATACAATCGTAAACACGGTAAAGGGCTAAGTGGATTATATCATATGAAATTACTCTCCAACAAGTAGTCTACATGTAAGCGAGCAAATATATATAGACTAGGATAAGTTTTTAATTTATTTTTTCCTTTTATTTCTATTTTTAGTGCTATGTTGTAAATCACTTGATTCGCCTGTTTGATTATATGGCATCTGGTTAGAATTAGGACTTTTTAAAAACACACACATAAAACTAGCATTTTTTAACATATTAATAAAGAACCATGAAGTTCCTACAACATAAAATTAAATTTAGAACTTCTCTAACATTAATAATACTATGTGAATATTGAAGTGTTTTTCAAACAGGCTTTGTAATGAAATTCATCTACTCAAAAGTCAAAAGAGAAGCTGCAAGATTTTTCTCTCTTATAACTTAATACCAAATAAAACTGCAGGAAACTATCTTCTGATAGCGGTATAACTCACTAAAAAGGAAAATGAGCGTTGCTTATATAAGCGTTGTAAAACCAAAGGCAAAAATCACTTTTCTCTCTCCTATTTTATTTTTCTAAATTGTAAGGTTATTATTAAATTTAAAACTTTTAATTTCCTCAAATTCATATTGAATTTAAACATAATTAGATTAACTGTATTAGATATTTTCGTAAAGCAATTTTCGTAAAAATCCTTTTTGAGACGCCTTTATTAAGCATCGATCCACAGTGGGCCGCTATTAAACAAAAGGAGCCTTTTTTAATGCGGTATGTTGGGTCCAACACGAATTTTGCTATCAGTTGAAGGATGTCTGTAAAGAGTAGACATTTATGGACAATCGGCCAACACACTATGCACTAACATTCTATTTTTCTTAAACTATGCTGTGTTATCGGGAAATCGGGTCTTGATTTTTCAATAACTATTCAAAATTCAGTATATTTATTCAATTTATAATAAGTTTTATTTTGAGAAATTCGTAAACAAATTTGTTTGATTGATAGAGTTATATACGGCCTGCGGCCGCCCCTTGGCTTGGGCGCCCGCGTGCGGTGCACACTTGCTAGGATCAGTCCTGCATGTTTTCTAACTTACATTAAGGTAACAAGTAGAGAGGTGTATGCTGCTTTGTCCACAAACGTGTTAAATAAAGTGTTGCCTATAATAGAAGTTTCATACATTTATTAAAATTGCAACGAAGACTTGTTTTCGTGTTTTTATTCACTTATTCTGGGGTATTTATTACACCGTCGACCACTTTCTTCAAATCATAAAATGTCGCCACATGCCTCAATATGCATTCAGTAGAGAAAATTCGTTCTGCGCATGCTCAAACACAAAATTCTTGATTGCGCATGCTGGAAAATAATAACACTGTTTATAATTATTATACAATAGAATTATTATACAATACTATTATACAATAGTTATAATTATTATACAATAGAATTATACTATCCGAATCAATTGGGACCCGTCATCGTTCGGATAACCGAAAACCGAATGCGATCCATGCAGTATATGATACTGGACACTATACAAATATTGAAAATCATCACATGCGGGAAATGCGCTTGAAGAAAAAGTCAAATAGGTGCAAAATGTTGCAATTTTACCTTGATTGTGGAAAATAATCACTTATTTTTCGCTGTACGATTGTACACCTTCGTTTTTTCGCTGCAAGGTCTCTGATTCTGTTCAGCAGCAGTAGTTGAGTAGGACAGCACTCTGATTGTTGTTCGTACCACTCCATAGCTGTCTCTAACGCAGAAACGCGTCCGAATTTGCTACTTCCGTTGTTGTTGTCCTCGTCTTCATCCGTTTCATCGTCAACAGTGTCGGATTCTTCTTGCACGGAAGTCACAATCTCGTCATTATTTAGCATTTGAAACCCACAGTCTTCTGCATCGTATGTCATCCAGGTTTCTACATCAACAAAGCTCAACAGAAGAGCACGAAAACACTTGGAAACAAGCTGGCCTAATATTCCGCGCAGATGTTTACCAAATCACTACTGAAATTCCCCAAATATCCCTCACCTTGGGTTTTCCGGTCACTTTTGGCCTCACAGGAAACAAATGTTGAGCATTGTACTGTTCGAAAATGTATCTGGACTTTGGTTCGGATAATTGACGCTCCGGATAATAAACGTTCGGATAAACGACGTTCTACTGTATTATTCTTCTCTTATTTTGCTGGGAAAAAATATTAAAATTCGCGATCCATTTTCTGCAGAAGATAATGCAGTGGGGTATTTCCGTTTAATACATAAGTACCCGAAAGACTATTAAGTTTAGCACAAAACGGTAAAACAAGAAACATCATGGATCTTCACGATAGCACTTAGATTCGTACTTGTGCGAACTTGTATGGCGAGTCTACATGAAGAAGATGCATTTGTCACGATTTTGAATGCAATTACGGCATTTTGTTTTCTGAATATTCAGGTATTAGATCTTTGTTTATTTCAAGAGTACTTGTTTGTTTTGAAAATACATAGTTTAATTCTTTTGAATATTCACTTTGTTATGAGGCAACGTGCGCATGTGCGGAAACGATAACGGCATTTGTTGATGTTTTTTTATTTGGCTAAATTGGTGTGAATGGTATATAATACGTAAATATCCTTATTCCTTCTAATTACAATAAATCATTGGTTTCAATAAAAAAATTTTAAATGTAGAAATTTTTTAAATGATTAGCCAGATTTTAATATTAAATGTTCAGAATTTTTTTCCCAATCTTTTTACAATAATGAATAGATTTAACAAAAATGTTCAGAATTTAAAAAAGAAACTTTTCGATAAATAAATATATTTCTTTTATGTCGTGATGTGTTATTTATATGGAGGTTTAAGAGAGAGTGCGTATATATTATACTATTTAAAACAATTTAGTATTTTTTTTTATTTAGCTGAAGGAAGGTTATTAAAAAATTTAAAGAGGATATCAAAAACACTTTCTACACAATGCTTACCTTATAAACTTCAAGAAAATAGGATAAAATTACAAATGAATGAAAAATAATACATTAAAGTTATGTATTTGTTATTCATAAATTTTTAATTCCGTAGATCATTTAGTTTAACTGCAACATTTCATTGATTATGAGTGTAAGCAAATAAATAAGAATAAAAAATACAGCATTTTGCTTTGGAAATTTCAGAAAATTGTCTCTTAGTTGCATTTTGATTAGCGATTACCTACTCGGGGATAAGCGTCCTTAAAATTAAAATTTTTATTATTTAACAAAAATTTTACAAATGAAGGGAAAAAAACCTCATCCCTCATCTTGGGTCATGGAATTTTACTGTCTTTGTGTTTTGTGATTTTCCCTTTCACAGTTGCGTAAGATATCTTTACTTCTCGAATCAAGTGACACAAAAAGATTAACAAACTCTTCTTCTGTATTTGAGAAGATATTAAGAATGCCTTCTCGTTAAACAATATTCTTTCCTAAGCTATAAGACATACGGTTCTTTCACCCTCAAAAATGGCACAAAATAATAACAATGAAGTTCCCTTAGATTTAATATGCTTTAGACTAGCTAATTGCTTCGATATTTTGGGTCTATAGATCTCGAATATCATTTTTCGACTTCATATTAATAGACTGCATGCATTTTACAAAGATGTTTAAAAACTATTGTCCTGAAACAAATAATTTAATGGAGAAAGCACGTTTTAAAATTCAGCATTTCCTTACCAGTATTAAAGATAATAATTGACTTACACCTTCTTACACTGAAATTAAATCGTTAATGAGTACCATGGAATTAATCCTTATGCTCAGCATCGTAGAAAAACAGTTATAAAAATAATAACAAAACCAATGAAGGATATATATATATATATATATATCAGGAGCGTTGCTACTGCCGTATGAATGATACGGGGCTCCCAAGCTACAGGGCCCAAAGTGTGTGAGAAAAACATCGTAAAATGTTACGGGGCTCCAAAAAAGACACCGCAAGGAATTCTGATACTGGTCCCACACAGGACTAGCTACACTAGTGATATATATATAAAGATAAATGGAAAACCTATACGAAAAATGCTGATGATCAACAGAGCTAATTATTCCAACAAAAAATAATAGAGGATTCAGTTTTCCCAATTTGTACATTTTTTAATTTAAATTCAGAGGATTTGGAAGCAAGCATGCATTTTAAAATTAGCTTTCGGAACTTCGGGTTTTTACCATGTAAAATTGGGGGTTATAAAACCTAAAGAGCTCTCTCTATATATAGGACGATATTTTTTTAATGAATTGTTTATCTTTTTTTTTTGCCCTCCGTAATTAGTTCTAAATTATTTCTAGTAGTTTATAAAATAGCTGGAAGGAAATAAAAGTCTAATATATATTAATTCTAGAAAAAAAAATGCATCACACAGTAAGTGACAAAATACTCATGCAGTGGCGGCGTGAGACCTGAACTTAATGTGGGCAAGACATTTCGCGAGGCCCTCTGGTGGCGTAAAAAAAGAGTTAATAACATTTTTAAAAAAAAATTTTTTTTTCATGAAGAAAAACCAAAATTAATCATATTTCTTTGGCACATTAAACAATAATGAAAAAAAGGAAAAATTAAAGAAACGGAAATTTTCCACTATTAGTGTTGCTGAAATCCTTAATGTGATTGGTTCGTAATTTATCTTAGATGCTATATCTGCTTAAACAGATAAAACTGCCAAAGCTGAAAGTCATTCCTGACCTATTGAATTTCGTAAATTTTTTTTTTTATCAGTTTTGATTTTGTAAAGCTCGTCTCAGCAGAAGCGATATACTTACAGGTATTGTTAACAAAATTTGAAAGACAATGTAAATATTTAAGAAAATTTCTTTAAAATTGTTCTCTATGACATATTGGAGCAGATGTTTCATGTCTGTAATGGTATTGGGTGAATTTGGGATCATATTTTGTAATTCTTCATATAATTCGTAAAGTTGGAAGTCACTGCTCTTACCTGATAAGGAAGGTTTCACTTCCCCAACTAAAACTAAAAAATTAAAATTAACTGACCACCCCAACGTTAGTACAGAAAACCCAATTCCGCTATCCAATAAGTTCGATGCTCTCGCTCCAATGGATACCGACCCCCCCCCCCCGATAACTACCCAACAACAAATACCTATTCAAAAAATTCCACCAATAATGCTTAAATACGAAACTACCTACTCCAACTTAACAACCGACCTACTCTCAAAATACCCTGACTTAACCTTTAAACTTGCCGGAGATTTCTTAAAAATCTTCACTTCAAATTCAGAACACTACAGACAAATTACAACTTACTTAACAGAAAAAGGACAACAATACTACGACTCCTCCCCCCCCCCTAGCCTCCCGCCCCAGAAAAATCGTTATAAAAGGACTCCCGATATCCACCGATATCGACGATATAAAAGAAGAATTAACAGACCAAGGTTTCACCGTTGTAAAGGTGGCCCAACTTACAAAATCAAAAACCAAACATAAGCTTCCCATGTTTATGGTGGAGCTTACCACTAAACCTGACTCCCCCGACATTTTTAAATTAAAGACCTGCTGCCACTTAATGGTAAAAATTGATACCTTCAACAGACGGCCGGGGATTACTCAGTGTTACAACTGTAACCTGTTTAATCACTCGTTCAAATACTGCCATATGCGCACTAGATGCCTAAAATGTGGAAAAGAACACAGAACTAAAGACTGCGAAATAAAAGAAAAACTAGAAAAGCCAACGTGCATCAATTGTAAAGAAGTGGGCCACCTGGCCAGCTCATTTAACTGCCCCAAATACCCCCAAATTAAAAAGAAAACCGAAAAAGCTCAAAACCCAAACGAAAATAAAAATACATTCCAAGCAAATAAGGTCACAGTAAAGGATTTTTCCTATGCCAACGCCCTCCAAGGAGCAAATTTAACACACAAAACGACCTCACAATCCAACACACAGACAACAACCCAAATCCAAAATTCCCCCCACCCCACAGACACCGAAAACTCAAATGAAAAGCCCTTCGGAATAATGGACGCCGTTTTCGAAATTAAAAAACTCTTTGCTGATTACCCATTCCTTCTGGAATTGGGGAAGCAGCTGAGAGCGGTCAAGGGAAAAGACAGAATAAATGTGTTCTACGAGCACGTTATGAAAAATTACGAGTAGTTTATCCTACTCTTTTTTTTTCAAGCGAAAAGATGAACCCTAGCCACGCCCCCGGGCACACTCAACCTTCCAATGGGAGCCGAGTTGCCCGGCCAATAGGAAAGCTTGCTCTCCTACCTCTGAAGATTTTACCTTCCTTCGAGCTATTTTGAACCACCTGTCTTTTCCCCTAATTTCCAGGCGTCCCATCGACACTCAAACACCTCCCCCCCCCGACAAAAAGATTTTTAACAATACTACATATGGAAACATACACATATAAAGTTTTTTAAATAAAAAAAGGGCAAACTATAAGACGAAAAGCTTACCACCCAATTCGAAAAGAAAGGGAGATTATGATCTCGACAGAGATCGAGCGCTCCAAATTTATTGGTCAACACCTGCTCTCACCTACTTGCAGGACTGTGTGTAAATCTTGAGAGTTTTTCAGTATTTGCTCTTTTGGAATATTTTTCAACTTGTTTAAGTAAAAGTCATAGAGAAAAACAAAATTTTCAAAATGATTTAAAAATATAAATCTTGAACCCATATTGCTTATCACAGAATCAATCATGGTATTAAAAAAGTCTGTTTCACATACCGGCTTTTGATAGACTCTATAGGTTGATCGCCGCCTTCATAATCAAACATTCTTTTTCTTCTTGGCTACCCTTTTATTTTTGAAATCTTTTGGCAAATCATAACTGCTTTACTCAATAAATTTATGAGCGTCAGACAAGCATCTTCCGAATACCGTTAGTCGATACTCTTTGATCCAGCTACAAAATGTACGCAAATGTTCAAGAGTAATGCATAAATTGAGCTTGTACAATACCATAATTTGCTTATGGTATTGACACGCGTAATAACTCATACCATACATATAATGATACGATAAATTCCAAACTAGACATTTCATTTAAAACGAAATCGTAATGACTGAGTGTGTCGGATTGTTCCGTTTTGTTTTTTAAGTTTTCTATGCATTCAACAACATCGTCAAATTATAATAATGCGGCCTTCCCCTCCTCGATTCCGCTTTCCTACCTTATGTCTGATAACGGCTTACTTCTAAGCTTTAATTTTTCTCTGATAATTTTCCAGCGTTTGCTGAAACTTGAAAATAGCAAAGAGATCTCCTGAATAAAACCAAAAAATGTTTTTGTTGCCACTGACGAATTAGCTGCGTTTACCAATAACAGATTCCAGCTATGACAGCCGCAAGGTGTGAAAAATGCCTGGGATTTATATTTAATATTCGAGTTTTAACTCCACTATTTATGCCTACCATATTTGCACCATTGTCGTATCCTTGTCCCCGACAGTTCTGAATATCTAAGCCATTTTTTTCTGATTCTCTCGGTATTGCATTGGTCAAATATTGATTCGATCTATTGAAACTAGATCGAAAAATGAGTTATTAGGAAAAAGTCACCCCAAAAAATTTGGTGACTTGAGTCGCCAATGAAAACATGTGGAAACTGAAACGACACGGTACGCTGTAGGAAGTTGATTTTGGCCACGTCTTTAATAAACTGACAAGTAAAAGTAAAATAATTTCTCTAGAATAAAAATAAAAAAGAAATCTATCAACATGTCATAATTTTCTCAAGACTTCATGTGAGCTACTTTTAAACAGAATCCCTTCACACAAATTATGTAACTTTAAAAAAGAAAATAATCTTTCCACCTGATATTTTTTTTAAAAAATTCAAATCGTCCTTCTTTTTATGATCTGCCTTTAGAATTAGCAGACCAATCTAAATTGGATGCTCTGGAGAATCAGTGGGGACAAATTTTTAACATATAGTTGATGGATGTTTTTCATTCAGAATCTGAGCTTTTAGATGATGGAGCATATTCTGGTGTCACATTTTTAATAGAAAAGACGTAGTTGGAAATCCGTTTTTAAGAGATTTAGCTACATTTGCTTAAAAGCTTTACAGCCTACTTATAAGTAATGCCATTGTGGAAAGGGTATTTTCGAGATTGACGTCAACAAAGACAAAACTAAGTAATGGAATGTGCTTTGAACTGTTGGATTCAATGCTCAGAATCAAAATGATTTTGGAAGAACGAGGGACTTGCTGGGTTGTTTTTATTTCATCGCTACAAATGCTTCAATATAACTCAAAAATTTGTAAAAAAGACACAGCAGATCACGATATTGAGCAGGAAGAATTTGAATGTATTTGAAATAATTGAAGCATTTTAACGTATTTTTTAAAACAGTTTTACAGAATTACCAATGTTAAAAAAATTATATTTATGAATTGCAAGTGAACATCGATTCTCTACTTTTTCCTCCTCTTCGTGCTACTTTGCTGCATAAGTTTCTAACAACTGTGTTCTCGTCCAATGTTGCCAAATCATGCGACTTTCCGTAAATTTTGCTACTTTTTAAAACTTTTATTTTTTTTATGATATAGCTACTTTGCAAATTTTGTGCTACTTCACTTGATGATCCCGCTACTTTCAGCCATACATGAAAGTATTTCTTAATGAAAACTGTATTAAGTAAATTTTGGATTAACCTAAAATCTAATTTATGTATATGTATCCTTAGCTATAGTTAAGAGTATATGTATTGTAAAATTTTACCTTTGGGTTAAATCAGAATAATATTGTTGACGCGAAATTTTTTTTCCGTAACAGAGCTTCTACTTCCGAAACTAGACATTACGCAGCCTTCATTACTGCTCCCCAGTATTAAAAACACGTGGTTCATTTGTCTATTGTTTATTGTAAATTTTGATTTTTTTTTTTGAATCATCAAACATGAATCAGTTTTCTGAATCACTATGATGTTATATGAATGCAAAAGGTGTGTTTTTAGATTTTTCTCTTTTTTATACATTAAGAAATAAATTTAATAATATTGCTTTGTCATTATAAATAATTATTTTATTGCTGATTGATTCATAAATTGTTACCCCTCTAAAACGCATCTAGTAATTTCTTGCCATATGTATGTACAGTAGAAGTCCATTAGTCCGGCATCCAATAGTCCGGAATGCCCGATAGTCCGGCATCGCTCCGGAAAATTGTAAAAATTTTGGTTTTCTCCAAAAGTGTGTCTTTAAAGCAAATAAAAACGCTCGAGAGCTATTCGGAAGTTTTCGGGGTAGTTCGGGATCATCCGGAAGCACTCGGTATTGTTCGGAAACAATTAGCGGCCGGCTAGTCTCAGCTGTCACAACAAATTCAGGTGCAGTGCAGCACCGTTAATCAATCACGAAGCGTCTTTGCCATTTTTTTTTGTGCGTTGTTGTTTTGTGTCCTTTCACATCGCAGTAAACGTAACTTTTGAAACTGTTTATAAAAAAAGTGATTTTCGTTCTAACTGTACAGTGACCATGTTTTCAAAACCTAAGCCTTCGAGTTCAAAAGGAGAGAAACGAAAACACTTAACACTGACTCTCAATCAGAAACTAGAACTCATCAAACGGCTAGAAAAAGGTGAGAATAGAAATGTTTTAATGAATGAGTTTAATATTGGCTCATCAACTATTTATGACATTAAAAAACTAAAAGATGACCTAACTCTACAGACTGATGAGGAATAAAACCATCAAGACGCTCTGACCAAAGTTTTGGATGTCGTTAGAAGTGCTGACAATCCCTTGAAAAACCTGCCTGAAGATGAGGTAGAGGAGTGGCTTCTAATCGACGAGAATGAGCCTGTTGAAGAAGAACTAACCGATGAGGACATTATCAACATTGTAGTAAACCCTCAGCCTACTCAAAATCTTGAAGAAAGTGACTCAGATGCCGAAGCTAAAAAAATCAGCTGGGCAGAGGCTGCAGAATCACTAAATAAGTTTATCTCTTTTGCTGAGGCTAGTACTAGCTACAGGGCTTCAGAAATTATTGATTTCCATGTCATTAAAAATAAATTTTATACTAAACGCCAAAAGAGAGTCAAGAAAACAAAAAGACATTCGTGACTTTTTTAAATCTAAGTGAAATATGTTTTACAGTACGTGTACATACATTATATGAAATGTAAAATAAACTTTGTTGTATGTATTTGCATACTGTATTTGTAGTTTAATTATCAACCTAATTGTTCTTATAATTACCGCCCGATAGACCGGAATTTTCGGTAGTCCGGCACCGAACAGGTAGCGAACGTGCCGGATTATCCGACTTCTACTGTAGTTTAATTATGAATAACGATACTTAATAGAACTGTTGAAAGCTTCATTCATACTTCATTTTTTGCGATTTGGAGTATTATTTTATTTTAATTTCAAGTGTTTCATCCAAAGAATCATCATGAACAAAGTGAAAAAAATCCTCCTATCAAATACCTTGGCTTGCAACTCCCATGTTTGAATCGTGGTCGAAGAAGTGAAAGGTAAGACTAAGGTGTACCGTAAGATGTACAGATCTGAATTGAGAGCACATAAAATTGCCTTAATTAAACACATTATTTCGATAAAACATAAAAAAAAAAATTCTAAAATAGTCTTATTCTTAAAATAATATATATATATAAAGATTTTTGTGAAAATTTCAACCAAATAAATGTATTAGAAATAAAACTTTGTGTGCGTTTTTGTTGCTTGCCATACAGCCATTCAACCTATCGTTCATTTAAGGGAAATTTTTATTAAGAGAGATGCCGAAACCAGTTTGTCAGCTTCAGAGGTTTTATTTTTACTCAAAACTAAGTGCTCAGCTCTGATTAAGAAAGTGATTTCTCCTGAATTGCTGGAATAACAAGTAGCAGGAATTAACAGGTTACAGTTCTCCTAAATACTGGATGAATCTACAGATATCGCATGCTGTAAACATCTTTGTTTGTGTGTTTGCTACTAAATGGAAACGAGAATATTATAGTATTTCAATTCTTATGACTAGTAGAAGTTGTAGAATCTACAGCTGACTCACTATATTAACATGTGAAAGACTTTTTCAAAAAAGTAGGAATCATCCTAGGAATATGTTTTGCTACTAGGACTGACGGAGTATCTAATATTTTTGTGGGAAAAATCATTCATTTCTTACTCTAATGAAGAAATACATCCCAAACCAAATTTTAATTAAATGTATTTGTCATTCGCTTCAATTAGTGAGTTCCTATGCCTACGAACATCTGCCTTCTAACTTAGATTATATCATAAGAGTTAATGTAATCGGTTCCATAGATCTTCTTTAAAAAGAAACTCTTATATACAATTATATAGGACATTATACGATGGAAAGGATCCATTACGATTGGTTCCACTTTCTTCAACTAGATGGCTGACAAGAAGCAATTGCATTGAAAGAATCCTTAACAATTGCGATTCCTTAAAGTAAGGCCGATCCTAGCAGGTGTGCAGGGCGTGCCCCGCACGAGGGTGGCAAAAACTAGGGGCTGCCGAATATAGTTCTATCAATCAAGCAAAATTTTGTACAATTTCTAAAAGTAAAACTTATAATACGTCGAATAAATACGCCGAATTTTAAATACTTATTGAAAAATCAAAATAAGTCTCAATTTCCCAATAGGGTAGCATAGTTTAAGAAAAACAGAATGTTAGTGCACAGTGTGTTGGTTCAAAATTATTGTCCATTAATATTTACTTTTTACGTACATCCTTCATTTCATAGCAAAGTTCGTGACAGAGCTGGCTATATATACCGCAACAGAAAAGGTTTTTTTTTTTTTGCTTATTAGCAACATTGTGGATTGATACTTAACAAAGGCATCTCAAAATTAATTTTTGCGAAAGCTGCTTTACGAAAATATCTAATATGGTTAACATTATCTAAGACATAGGAATGTTTAAATTCAATATGCTTTGGGGGAAGATAAACGTTTTCAATTTAATAATAGCCTTACAATTTAGAAAAACAAAATAGAGGAAAGAAGTAATTTCCTTGCTTCTGGTTTTAAAACGTTCACTAACAGCACCCATTTTCTTTTTTAGTAAAAATGTTACACTTCCATTAAAAGGTAGTTTCTTGTAATTATATTTGGTATAAAAATATTTGAGAAAAATCTTGCATCTCATTTTGATTAAATAATTTTCATTACAAAGCCTGTTTGAAAACCACTTCAGTATTCGCATAGTATTATTAATGTTAGCGAACTTTACCGAAGTTCTAAATCTTTTTTTATGTTGTAGGTACTTTAGTTCTATATTAAAAAAATTGCGGGTTTTTTGTTTTTTTAAAAAAATCTCAAAATGTTACAAGATGCATATAATCAAATAGGCGAATCAAAGGATTCACAGCATAGCACGAAAAACAATGAGAAAAGAAAACTTATTAAAAGCTAATCATGATCTACAGTGCAATACGTTTAACGCGAAACAGCTTAAAGAGAAATATTGGATAACACGAAATAATGCAACGGTCCCGACAAACTGTTATGTGTTTTCATGTATTTTTTTTTCCATCTGAACATGAAAAGATTTCTCTTCTGGGAATGAATAAAATACGGAAGACATCAGAGATTTCAGAGGAGGTGTAAAATGAAAGAGAAGTGGCTTCACATTAGTTTAACTGTATTATTGGACTGTCCTACCATATCATCGGAAGAATTCGTTGCAGTACATGATGATAATGTGTGCACAGCCCCAATCATGACAGGCAAGACATTTTGGAGTTTGTTCAAAGCTCAAAAAAATATCATTGATATAGATTCCGAAGGTGAAAATGAAATGAATAAGGCACCTCCTGTTCCCAAGTCATTAGAAATGACGAACATCAGGAAAAAAGTATGAGCAGTTATTTGGACGCACATTCCATTGGTGAAATAAATAACAAAATGGACGACATCGAACAATTTCTGGACAATTTAATTATAAAAAAGACAATGCAAAGAAAAATATCGGATTATTTTCCAAAAACTCAAAAAAGGTTTTCGATTTTCAAAAAACTTGAAAATTTTGTATTAAATTGCATTAAGTTCTTGTGAATGTTTTTTTCATTGATTTTTATTAAATGCATGCATATATACATATCTATGTAAATGAAATGCACTTAAATAAGCTTAATTTTGTTGAATATACGTTTTTTTTTTTTTTGCAATATCCTTTAATACGAAATTTTTTTAACACGAAAAAATATTTCAGTCCCCTCAGTTTTGTATTAAAAGATTTTCACTGTACATAGATCTACTCTCTTATATGTATACCCCATCTCCTAGTTGAAGAATAATTACATGCAATCTTATCCACTTAGACCAGTGCTTCTCAAATTTTCAACATTTGCGATCCAATTTTTTATCATAATTTTCATCGCCCCCCCCCCTCCCACCATTCAATAATAATGTATTGAACTGAATAACACTATACTCTGACGTTAAAGCTACAATGCGACTTAAACCTCTTAAGTGCCGCTGGCTTTTTATAAACATCTCGCGCAACCAAAACGTTAATTTCCACGGACATATATGCACTTAATATTTTTCTGTGCACTGCTATCCATAACATTATTCCAAAAGGTTTGGAATGCAATAAAAGGACCTTTACAGTGCTTGCTAAGGATTTACTTATTTCAGGTAATTTGCGCTCATGCATTCCTTTTCTTACCACCCCCTAATACATCACAAACGCGTGCCTATGTGGAAAAAGGTGGCATTGGGGAGCGAACCATGTAACTTTTTAATCGACAGTTAAGGGAATAATTATAAATCGTACAAATTATCAAGATAAATGTTAATTTTTGTATGTATTTTTATATGTGACAAGCCCATCGGATCACTTGTAATTATTAACTTGTTCTTAGCTTAGTATTGTTAAATTAACTATAAAATACATTGTGTAGTGCTGATACATTTATAAGTGTATTATATCAGTGTAAATGTGTATTTCATTTTTTCTTATGTCAAAAGTTATTTTATTTGTTTACTTTCAGTAAATTAAAAACATTTTTAAATAATCTTTTGTTTTCGACTTTTCAATATGCTCGCACCCCTTTCCTAGAGTTGTTACGCCCACCCCCAGGAGGGCACACCCCACATTTTGAGAAACGCTGAATTAGCCCCTTACCGTGTCTCACCGTGTTTACAATTTTCTCTATATTAGCAGAATTTATCTTTTCAATAGTTCATAATATCTCTTGTGTGCATCACGTTTATGACTGAATTGATGAAGCCGTATTGAATTGTTTCCAAATATATAACTTGATACATTCATTTATAAATTATCAAAATTTTTTATTACTGTCAATTTTAGTATTCGGCAAGATCATTTTTTTATTTTATTCGGTGCTCTAAGAATTTCAGATATATTTATTCATGGAACAGGTTTATAAATACTTTTCAAAAATAATTTTAAAATTTTTTCCCCTCATTTAGATATTGGCTATAAATATGTAAGAAATAATATGTTGATACAGTCAACTTTTTTTTAAAAATCAATTCAACATATTTCGGATTTACTATTTGATGCTTCGGTTTAAAAATTTGCTTTTCAGATATAACGATAATTTGCAACAAAAATTAATTTCTAATGAAAAATTATTTAAAATTAGTTTCTTGATTTTATTATTTTTACCTCTACTTGGATACTTGTATATTAAAAATAAAGTGACATTTCTTAAATTTTGAAAAATAATTTTAAATTAACGTAGAGAAGAGAAGAAAACAATATCTTTTTGTGTGTGTGAATTTCAAATGGATTTTTTTACTGAGGATTTTTAATCTAAATATCACACAAACACACTTTTAATATAACAAGCTATAATCCGTTTCAATATTTGACGGTAAATATAAAGTCATTAACACGAGATAAATTTTTTAATACATCAGTACCTAGTTGCATTGATAAAAGAGGGAAAAAAAGCCTTCACTTTATATTGTACGTACGTGTTGTATGCGATTCATACATTAAATCTCTTCGTTAATGGCGCTGCCTGCTCCATTGGAGAAATTTCTGTTTTTTATATGGTACAAAAGGTATGTAATTACTTTTCTGCGTCTCCATATCGATGGTATTTACCAAATCGTTAAGGGAAACAAGGAATGAAGGTCGTATCAATGCTATTAGACCTCTTAAACAAGACCTAAAAAATTATTACCTTGTTAAATGCCTTAATTGAAGATACCATCAGAGACAAGAAAAAAATTGAAACATTTAAATTTGTGTTCAATTTTAATTTGGAGTAATTTTTTTATCAAGAATTGATGTATTGAACAAATTGTTTCAAAATCCTAAGCTAAACATCATAGAATGCATTGAAGGCTTAAGAAATATTTAGTTTCCCAAAGATCTGATGATAACTTTAAGATATCTGTCGATTCAGTTGCAACACTTGCTAGAGATTTAGGTATTGATCCCGAATTTCCCGTCTCGAAGCTCAGCAAAGTTCTATTTATTTGTTTATGAGGGCAGCTTCAAATTCCTTCCAGCAATTTGCGATATCTTCAGCTAATGGACAATTTACCATATTATCTGAGTCATGATGGTTGGTCTGCCCCATCCATCAGTATACGAGAGTTAGAAGAAAGATAAGCCACAGTCAAAACAAACACAATTTATTTACAAGTCTCAACAACCTAATAATCCTGAACAACCATGTTAGGAAATGCACCTTTTAACAAATATAGGAGCAAAAGCGAGGAAGACGATTTATGTAATATTTAATTATAAATTTAATCACTCACTTTAGGAATGTCTTAGCTATATACACATTCCAACTAATCTAAGCTACGTCTGAGTGGATCTGTTTCTGGACGACGCTAATCCAATTTTAATATCTAATTGAAAAATCGTCAGTCTTAAATATTAAGCAAATAATCTACGGAACCCTGTCGCCTAGCTTTCTATTACCTTACGTAAATCACTCACTGCTATCATTTAGCTTCTAACCTCTCTCCCGAACATGAAAGTTAAAGTTTAAATATAAGCCTTGATTTGCATAAGTCACATCTTCTTCTTCGGGAGAAAGTTTTCAATATAAGAATATTTAAATAAAGTGTTTTCCCAAGAGGATTAGTAGAAGGACCGCAAATAGATCCATTACAGTGTGCGATTTGATATTTTGCTTTTTGTATGAGTTTCACATTTCTGACGATGATCTCATGAAACCCTGAAATGGACTTGGATATTAAGTTACAGATACAGGAGGAAGGAAGTATTGTGAAAGATATAGACGGCATACACCCCTCTAATGAAATGACTTCATTCAAAGATATTTTTCCAGGTAAAAACAGCCAATTGAGGTATTAGAAATTATAGCCAAGAATGATCTCCAAATTATACTCAAGCAATAAAATTTTTTTAACATTACCTGTTTCTCTAGTTTCAGGGCAAAAAAAGTTTCAGTAAATGAAAAATTATTAAAAATTACTCAGGAAATAATATGACACAAGAAAGGCTTTTAGATTTATTTAGATTTTAGATTTTTTTTTATTGTTTAGTTAAAAGTATTTTGTCGCTATTATGACATATTAGCAGGTAAAAAAAGGGGGTTCTGCTCTTAGAATTGTACTTACAGTTTATTAATGTTTTACTTTGATACAGATAGATGAGTTTATAGCGACAGTTAATTATTAGTCAAAATATGAAAAATTCTCTAGAGGGGCGGCAGATTAGGTCTTTCAACGAGGGTCAACGCTTCCCTAGGATCAGCCCTGCAACCGGAATTAACATTTGACCGTTGAAATTATTCGAATCATGATCTAATTAAGGCTGAATTGAGAGCGAGATGAGGCCGTTATTGTGACAAAGGCCCTGGGCCTGGGCCCAGTCAGACGACCCTGCATATATTTAGGTAGTATGTAGCTTTGCTTTTCTATGTTCAGCAGAGGACGATAAAGAGCTGATTTTATAGTAACTTTGTATGTTTAAAATTTTCATATATTTTTACTTTCTTACTGGATAAAACCCAACCAAGGTAACCCTAATTTTTTTTGGCACCAGGGCCTTTGGATACCTAACAAGGCTATTGCCTGCTAAGTCAAGTTTCGGGCTCCTTGTTGGATCTTACAAAGGATTGGAGAACCATATTATCAGACTTTTGGCCCCCTAGAATTCTGCCCTCCCCGCGATGTGGGGGCCAGAGGCCGTATGTTTGTTCATAAATGCGTTTTGTCCTCTAACTTACCTTTAGGGAGTGATCCCAATCAGAAAGTTAGTTATATGTATGGTAATTTGATGAGTTACTATCTTGTTTGTGAAAAAATTTTCAGCTTATCTTTACTTTCTTATAAAAATGCTATGCATTGTTTTTGAAGTTTTAATGTATTTTTTTAAAGAAAGAGGAACATAATTTTTCAAGTTTGTTTTCTCAAAATGCAACTATAATAAATTGTTTCAAAAGTTTCTATTTTAAATAGATGTTTCGTATGAAGCAGAAAAAGGAACAGTTCTTTTGAATGATGCAAAAAAAAAAAAAAAAAGGAAAAAAAAAAAAAAAAAAAGAGAAAATATATGATCTATTAATTTAACCCTTTGATACGACTGACAAATATGATAGAAACGAAAGTATCTTCATCCTCTCTCCTGACCTCGCAAATCTCTCACTAGAGGCGCTCGCTCCGTATTTCGCCGACTCCTTTTTTTAACCGTAACAAGTATGTCTACTGCAGAGATGGCATTTAACAATAGCTTACATTTTCTATGATGTTTATAAATAAAAACAAAAAATGATTGCGATATCTATTTCGAATTGCTCAAGTGATTTGAATGTATTAGCCCTCGTATAGCGGGAGACCACATTTCAAAATAGACCGGAGCATTGCCTAAATTTCTCCAGCGTCGACTGCTGTATCAATCTCTGTGTGTTGTTAATAATTTCAAATTTATACTTGGAGATTTTAAAATCGTTCTATTTTGGTAATCTTAGTGATGATTTTCAAGAACTGTAAGCTGATAATGCGGTTGTCAAAGGCACTGTCTTTGTTATAATACAAACATTAAAGGTAAATTAATGTTCAGTAACTGACAGAAAATTTTGAGGGACTGCACGGTTTTTATATACGTCATGACAGATCAAGATATAGACTTTGAAAGTCTACCTGGAGATGTGAGAGACAAATTAGCTGAACTAGAATTAGAACTTTCAGAAGGTAAGATTATTAGTAATCTTTTTAATATTGTTTCATTTTCGTTTGTTCGATAAACTTACTGCATTCTGTATTTTCTTCATCACTTATCGATGAAATTTTGCAATTTTTTTTTAATTTTGTGATATTAATATATTTATCCTATCTCTTGGGGGTATATTATTTTTACTCAAAACAGTTTGATTTGTATTTATTTTTTTACTTAATGTGATCGAATTGGGGGAAAACCTGAAAATTCTTAATTTACCAATCATCTCTGTTTGCAGTCTACAAAATATTCCTAGTTCTAAAATTAAGTATTTATTCATTAATTCTCAATTTATAGATCAGATTGTTTTCTAAAATCTGAAAAATAGTTTGATATTTTTATGGAGAATAGATTTCTCCCTATTTTCTATTTCTTTTAATATTAAAATTAATTAAAAATTTAAAAGAAAATTATAAAAATTATGGTTTTTTTAGCGATGAAAAACTTTATTTTTCAACTCAAATTTCAGGAATTCTTAAATAGTTCAATGATAATATTATCAAATATTATTTTTTGCTGATTTATTATTAAAAAAAAAGGGGGGGGGGTGGATATTTCATCATTTATTTATGATCTCTAAGGCTATTATGATCATGTAACCCTTATCAGGAAAATGTAATAATTTTTCCTGTGATGATAAACTCAGTAAAAATATGTTTTTTTATTCTAGAAGAGATTGTAAGTAGGGATTTCTTTCCATTTTTTAATTTCCTTTGTTCTTTTTCCTCTTTATATATTTATTATGCTTTAGTTTTTAACTTGAAGGATTCTACATTTAAAATGTCTATTACTATTTTAAATAATACGTTAATATCTTAAATTATTTATGTTAAATTAAAGAATTGAGACCAGAAATTTTGATTTTAGCTATTGATGGATGTTGACACATATTTACTTAAATCATAAGGAGACAATTTTTCCTGCATTATTGATGTGTCAGTTATTACATTCGTCTATCATAAAATCTCTTAATCATACTCTTTATTATTTTAGTTTCAGCATTGAGAATTTTATATATTTGATATATATCTTAAAAATAAATTTTATTGATAATTATATTTTTAATAGAATTTTAAATTGAAAATTTCTGTATTCTTATGAGGACATGATCTTATGAAAAAATTCTGATAAAATTAAAATTTTGATTGCTCTGATCTGCACATGTAATCTTGTTTTCTTCTCCTTTGGCTTTTATTTTTGTTATTCATTTGTTTAAAACCATCATTTGAAAATTTTGTTGATAAAAACCTTTCGAATGAAATAATTTTTGAGGCTTTTACTATTATGTATACAATATAAGCTGTATATATGTATTATATATTAGATAAATATTATAGAGATGTTTGTGTATTCTGTATAATACGTATATACTTATATAAGAGTAATTAAGAATAAATTTTATTAGAGAGAATTTAGAGTAAATTTTATTAGAGTTCTTAATATATATTAGGGAATACTTATAGTGTGAAAAGCCAATTCTATGAAATAAGCTCATTTAGACATAAAGGCTTAAGCTGTTAAGCTAAAGGTTTTAAGCTGTTTTGTATTTTCCTCATTTAGTATGTTTTGTTACATAATAAAACATATTTATTGTAGTACAAGTAATAAATTATCAATTATATCAAACAATTTTACCTGTGTTTTAAGGAATGTATCTAGACGATATTTCCTTTCAAGAAAATATTGTCAATGTTTTACTGTTCTAATAAATTCTTAAATATTTTGTTATAAAATCTTGATTTTCTTGACTTTAATTGGCATTTTCAGTTAAAAATGGAATGGAATTTTTTTTTTTCAAATAAGAGGAATATGGAATTTTTTTCAAATAAAAATCCAACTTAAAATGCTAAAAATGTTAAATTTTAAAATTGTTTAAGCAAAATGTACTCCAGTCATGTATTTTAATTATTTTTAGTGGTTTTTTAGAGAAAAAAAGGTAATTTAGAACATTTAATTTCCATGTTTATTAAGATTGGTGGGAACTGAGGGTGAAAGTCACACATTTTACAGCATTTGATCATTTTACTTTGGTTTAATACATTTTTACTGGCAAGGAAATATTACTATTTGTTTTGAATATTTTTCAAACATGCTTAAAGAATCAAAGATCAGGAAAATGTTTTTTTTTCATTTTATATAGTTAATTTTATTTATTGAAGTCTTCCTTTAGATATGACTTTTTGATAATGTTCTGATTCTGGAATTTAAAATTACTTTGTCTGGGTGAGTGAGTGAAAACATTTTTATTGAAGTAGTGTAACAGTATCTTTCAGTTTATATTCATCATTAGTAGGTGTTTTTAAAATACTGAAGGTTATGTTTCCAAAAATATGAGCTTCATATTCTTCAGAGTCATTGTATATTATTTGTTAAACTTTTTATGATAATTCTGAATTTGACCAAGAAATATTTATGAAAATGTTTAGTATGGGAATGTAAAAAAAATGTATTGAATTCAAGTCTTGACTCATTTATTCCTTTATTTTTGAAGAAATATGGAATTGTTTGCAAATATATACTTATTTTTTTATAAATGCAATATTTCAAAATATAATCTTTGCATTTTTTTCTTATATGATTCAATTTCAAGTTTGAATGAATATGTAATTTTCATTTTACGAATGACTCAAGATAAAAAAGTTAATTTTTTTAACACGCTTTTATAAGTTTCACTTGCATGTAACGGAATCTTGGAACTCGATTTTTACCTACTTTAAAAAGTCAGATTAATTCGAAATTTTGCACACTTGTCAAGGACCGATGACAATACAATAATTTCATAATTTTATTCCATTGTCCTGATCAGGACATCTGGAATAACAATATCCTGATTTGGCGATTAATTTCATATACCACTTCCAGATTTGGCAATTTATTGTATATACCATTCTCAGATTTGGCGACTAATTCCATATGTCATTTCCAGATTTGGCAACTAATTCCAGATTTAGCGACTCACAAAGATTAAGGTGCAACTCCAAAAAAGAATACACTTGCGATTAAAAGAAATAAAACAAACTAAGTGTTCTCTCTCTTTATGTGAGAAAGGGTAGGTTGGGTGAATCAGCTATTGCTTACCATAATATAAACAATTGTCTAGTTTTTCTGAAAATGGAAATACAAAAAAAAAAAAAGACTCGTGCATGTGAGAAAAAAAAAATTTATGTTCTAGCTGTTAAATATTTTTTATTTTTATAAAGCAATACGTTTAGAAGTGATGATACGAATTAACAGTATAGCAATATGTTTAAAAGGTTTTACGATTAACACTTAATATTACCATGTGTTTATTCTCTCGCTTTCTTGTATGGCTGCGCGGGTAGAATTTTGTAATTGATTTTAAACTGACTTCACGATGAGCTAAGGACTTGAAATTTGGACCATAGCTCAGAAATGGATGACAATGCATGAAAATGTGAAAAAAGAAGAAAAAAAACGAAAAAAGGAATTATATATTTTTTAGTTCGTTATAAAATCACGGTACATTAAAATTTTTTGTATCTATAGAGAGGAATCTTTGTGAAATATAACGATACGGGACTGATCCTATCCCTTAAACGGAGAGAATAAATACACTTCAGACCCATTAACTAATATTCATTGAAGAGCAAGACTAATTCCAGCAGCTACGTAATCCCCACCCCCGGCTCCAAATATCAAACTCAAGAATAAATTCAACAAAAAGTAAATGATAGTTTGAAAAACTAAAAAAAAACATGCTTTTATTGTGGATCGAACTAAAAAATGAAAAGTAAATTATAGTTTTAAAAAAACTAAAAAACATGCTTTTAATAGTGAATTGAACTAAAAAGTAAAAAATAATTCTTAATATAAGAATAAAATGATTTATGAGAAAGTTAATGTCACTGGGGTAAAAGCGTGGGGGGCTTTGTACTACATTAGTGCACTAACTCAGCATTTCGGAATAGAACTAGTAAGAAATTATAACAATTAATATAGAGCGCCCCACGCTTTCAACCCAGTGACATTAACTTTCTCGTTAATCATTTTATTCTTATATTAAGAATTATTTTTTTACTTTTTAGTTCGATTCACTATAAAAGCGTGTTTTTTAGTTTTTTTTAAAACCATAATTTATTATTAAAGAAATACTTAAATGATTTTAACAGTTTTAAAGTTTTGTTTGTGATCCTTGTGTGGCTGAAGCTTTTCTTTTTTGTATAAAATCTAATTAATGCATATTAAAACTCAAATTTAATTTCAAACATTTTGTATTGTTTTAGTCTCATTAGTTTTAACTGTTAATTGCATGCATTTTTCAAAAACGAATTTACTGTCCATCTTTACAATGTTTTTGATTTTTTTTAGTAGGTTCTGAAATATCTTTGAAAAAAAAAAAGAAGTTAATTCTAAAGTAATAAAGGGATATTTTGAATATATTTGTATTTTCTTTCAAAATATTTCTGCATGATCAGAGTTCATTATTTTTCCTTTTCATTTCTTTAAAAAGTATAACACTTTCCTAAGTGGAAACTGTTAATTTTTTTCTTACCCAGTCTTGCAGCTGTGCAAATCAATGGGCTCTGACAAAATGGCTTTATAATTTTTGTACTGTGTTTGATTGATTTTGATTGTTAAAAATGGTACATATAATCAAGATCCTCTCCAGAGGTTAAACTTTCTTCACCAAAAATCATCAGTTAGTCTTCTGATTGTTAAAAAAATTATTTAAATTTAAAATAGCTCTTTTATATCCTACATAAAGAGAACTTTTAAAATCATATTCATTATACTATTCATATATATGTTTTTGGCACTCCTAGACTTCATGATGATATAACTAGTAATTTGTAGATTGATTTATATCCAAGCTCAAAACATAACCCTCTTAACCAATACCTTATTAAATTATCGATGTTTTTGTTAAACCTTTAAATCCCAGGTAAGCTGAAATATTCTCATGGCTTCTTTTTCTGAAGAAATAAAGGTTGAAATGTAAATTAAATTGGGGGGGGGGCAATGTAAATTTCTTTTGGGAACCGAAATCGTTCGCCAAAACCTTTATAAAAACCTTTATATATTTTTTATGATAACACTGTTTCATTTCTTGCTTAAAGTGAATGTATTTATCATTTAAGGGAATTTTATGTTGCTTCAAACTGTTTTATTGATATACAAAAGCATTGAACTCAAAAACATCTTTATTTATTTGACATACCATTGATGGTTGCAAAAATTTAAATAAAGAACTATATATTTCCTTCATGTATAACTCTTTTATAAATTAATTTAATGTAGAAATGAATGCTTATGAAATTTAAAAAATCATTCTGTTGTATCTATATTATTTACCTCAAATTATTTAGTTGAATTCATTTGTCCCATATCAGTCTTATATAAGCATGAAAATCTTTGTCTAATTATTGTAAAAAATAGCCTTATTTAAATTCATTATTCTGAAGTTGAAAATAAGATTTTGATATATTTTTTTTGTATGTTAACTCTTGAGGAATGAATAATTTAAAAATACAGAGTATTTTAATATTGATTTAGTGAGTTAATTAATATTGGTGAATGATTCAGAAATATCAAAGAATTTCAAATATATATATATAAATATATATAAAATTACATTTTTAAAGAAAATAATATATATTTACATAAAAAGTTACCTTCAAATTTAATAGATGTGGCAGTGTTATGTTTGATTAAGTAAGTGTTGAATTATTACATAAAATAAATGTCCATTCTGAGTGCTTTAGTAAAGTTACAAATTAAGGCACATTTTTCCTTAGCCAACTATTTTAGATTCTTAAATTATCAGAAATAATAAAATTTAATAATATTACTTATACGTTATATACTGTTATCAAAGCTTGAAAAAAGGCCTTATTCTCAATTTTATAAATATGTAATGAATAAAAATAAATCCCAATTTTTTTTTTGTAGAAATTATTTTCAATGACAGATTTTTTAAAAATCATATATGCCTCTCTGTACAATTTTAAGAAGTATGTTGTATGTCTGATCAAAAAGTATTTTATAAGTATTGCTCATATTTATATACTACATATGTGTGTGTGTAAGCATGTGTGTATATGTATGTTGTGTATTTAAATATATATATATATATGTATGTACATATAATATTTATGTGAAATAGATAAAGTGATTAGCCTTTCATCCCTTCAATGGGTCGATTATAAGTACTAAACTTGCTTGGAAACTAAACGTTAGGGGTTTCGCATCAGACTGACCACCTGATTGGAATATTTGCTTTTGCACCTCAGGGCCCATAGTCATGAAAACTGAGATGGGCACAGTAGGCCTTGGCCCTGATGTACTGTTGCATCACTGAGTTTAGTTCAGATAAAGTGAAATTAACTATGCAGAATCAATGGCACTTTTCAATCATTTTATTTAATGAATGTCAAGAGTAAAAGAGTAACTTATTTTCAGTTCTGCATCATACTTCAAAAATTGAAGAGTTTTATTTTACATTCTTGTATTAACCTAAGGTTGTTGCTGCTGAAATCTTTATGCTGTTTTAGACAGTGTTGAAATATATTATTAATTATGAAAGAAACTTCACAGAGAGTACTAAAATTAATATTAGATTATTTTTTGAGAATTTTGGAAGTTCAATTTTGAAATTTTTGATTCATTTTATTTATTTGGAATATATTTTGCTATGTAAAAATTGAAAATAATTAAAATAGAATAAATTCATAAAATAATGCAGTATAGTTTCTGTGTCTTGCAATTTTCATTTTTTTATGATAAAAATTTTGCTGTAAAATATGTAACCAGAGATCTATTAATTATATTTTGTAACCACATTTTGTAAAACTTTATTATGAGGTAAGAAATGATAGGTTCTAAAATAAATCACATTATTAGTGCATATAGCAACATATAATGTAATTGTACAATAAATTAAAATAGGAAGAAAATATTTCTAAAGTACATTGAGAATTTACACAGCATTTTGGTATTAAATGTAATTATTTAAAAGTAATATTCAAAATTCTCATTTAAAGTAAAGTTATAGTTTTAATGCTTGCTTATATATATATATATAGTAATACTTGCTTTTTGCTATTGGAAAAGAAAGTGTTCTCATATTGATTATATTTGTAGCTCAAATTAGTTAGAGATTTAATTTCTGCATTATGGTTCCCAGAATTTTTAAATGCAAACAATATTGTGTTGATATTATCAAAATAAGTTCCATTGCGTTTTGAAATCAGACATCTTTATTTTGCTTAAATCATGAATTTAATTTAAATGTAAGCTTCACACACACAAATGTGAATTTGCAGCTTGTTTTGGTTTGTGTGCTTAAAACTGCAATGTTTTACCAAGTATTCAGTATGAAATATCCAAATCCGTCATATCCTTATAATTTAATATTTTATGCTATGTATAAAATTACCCCAAAAGAAAATTGACATGAAAATGAACATATTTCTTTTTGTCCCATTGAGCTTATCGATCTTGTTTTATCTCATCACTTTTTCTTAATTGCTATTGTATTCTAATAATAATTTTTCCAGCATAAAATTCAGTTTAATATTTTAATTCTTTAATCCCCCTCTGAAAAAAAAAAAGAAAAAGAATCAAAATAACCATTGCTAAAGATCATACCTAATGATAATCATTGAAATTAATTATTCCATTTAATTAGATTTGAGTAAAGCTTGGTTTATTTGAATATTTTTTAATTGTAATTGATAAATCCTTTTTGTAAGCTTAAATAATAAGAAATTGAAAACAATTTAAGTAGTATATTTATTGTTTTTGAGAACTATATGAATTATTGCAATATTCACACACATTTTCTTAGACTAGGTTCCAGGGCCGATCCTAGGATGTCGGCCTCCCGTGTTGAAAGACCTAATCTGCAGCTTCTCTAGAAAATTTTTCATATTTTGACTAAAAAATTAACGTTGCCGCTATAAACTCATCTACCTGTATCAAAGTAAAACATTAATAAAATTAAAATACAATTCTAAGAGCAGACCCTCCCCCCCCCCTTTTTTTTGGACCAGCTAATATGTCATAATAGCAACAAAATACATTTATTAAGCATTAAACAAAAATACTACCTTTGAAATAAAAATGGACAGTTTATAAATAGAAATGCATAAGAACTGTATTTTCTCAGAAAATATAATCCAATAAAAAGAGTACTAAAGCATAAATCTTGTGAAACGAAAAATATATAGATCAGTCCTTCTACAAAGACTGCCTAATAATTAATTATAAAATTTTTTTTCCTGGCTTTCTGAAAAGTAAATTTGTCAATACTTACGGTGAAATCCATTTTTTCCGAGATATCGGATTCAATAGAGATGATGGCGAAATCTGAAGGCCTTTCTTGTGTCATATTATTTCTCGAGTAATTTTTAATTTCACCTCACACACACAATGGAGCAGGCAGCTCCATTAATGACGCGATTTAATGTATGAGACGCACACAACACGTACATACACTATAAAAAGTGAGTTTTTTCTCTCTTTTATCAATGCAACATAGGTGCTGATGTATTAAAAAATTTATCTCATGTTAATGACTTTATATTTGCTGTCAAATATTGAAATGAATTATAGCTTGTAATATTAAGAGTGCGTTTGTGTAATATTTTGATTAAAAATCCTTAGCAAAAAAAAAAATATCCATTTAAAATTCACACACAAAAAATTGTTTTCTTCTCTCTTCTACGTTAATTTAAAGTGATTTTTCATAGTTTGATAAATGTCACTTCATTTTTAATATAGAAGTAGAGGTAAAAATAATGAAATCAAGAAAATAATTTTTCATTAGAAATTAATTTTTGTTGCAAATTACCGTTATATCTTAAAAACAAATTTTTAAACCTAAACATCAAATAGTATATCCGAAATATGTTGAATTGATTTAAAAAAAAAAGTTGACTGTATCAACATATTTATAACCAATATCTAAATGAGGAAAAAAAAGTTTTAAAGTTATTTTTAAAAAGTATTTATGTAAACCTGTTCTATGAATAAATATATCTGAAATTCTTAGAGCACCGAATAAAATAAAAAAAAATGATCTTGCCGAATACTAAAATCGACAGTAATAAACAATTTTGATACTTAATTTATAAATGAATGTATCAAGCTATAACAGTAGAGCGTCGTTTATCTGAATCAATTGGGACCGTACACTGTTCGGATAACCGAAAACCGAATGCGACCGGACACTATACGAATATTGAAAATCATCACATGCGACAAACGTGCTTGAAGAAAAAGCAAAATAGGTGCAAAATGTCGTAGTTTTACCTTTATTGCGGAAAATAATCAATTATTTTTCGCTGTACCATTGTACACCTTTGTTTTTCTCTGCAAGGTCTCTGATTCTCTTGAGCAGCAGTAAATGAGTAGGACAGAACTCTGTTGTTCATACCACTCCATAGCTGTCTTTAACGCAGAAACGCGTCAGCATTGGATGGACCCTTGCTACTTTCGTTGTTGTTGTTCTTGTCTTCATCCGTTTCGTCGTCTACAGGGTCTTGCACGGAAGCCACAATCACGTCACCCATTTAGCATTTGATATCCAAAGTCTTCTGCATCGCTCCGCTTTATCCCTTCGTGAAACGGTTCAATATTTCAAGTTTTGTCTCTATGTTCAAGACGTTGCGCTTCCGTTTTAAATTCGAAGCCATATCAGTTCACAACTCAACAAAAGAGCACGTATACACCCCCTCAATTGGAAACAAACTGACCTAATGTTCCGCGCAGATGTTTACCAAATCACACAACTGAAATTCCCCAAATATCCCTCACCTTAGGTTTTCCCGTCACTTTTGGCCTCACGTGAAACAACTGTTGAGCATTGCACTGTTCGAAAACATATTCATAAACAGTACATGCAGTTGACAAAAAAAAAAAAAAAAAAAAAACTGGTTCGGATATTTGACGCTCCGGATAATAAACGTTCGGATAAACGATGCTCTTCTGTATTTGGAAACAATTCAATACGGCTTCATCAATTCAGTCATAAACGTGATGCATACAAGAGATGTTATGAAGAACCCCATTGAATAGATAAATTCTGCTTATTTTGAGAAAATTGTAAACACAGTGACACGGTAAGGGGCTAAGTCAGCGCTTCTCAAACTGTGGGGCGCGTCCTCCAGGGGCTGGGCGTAACAACTCTACGAGAGGGGTGCGAGCATATTGAATAGTCGAAAACAAAATATTTAAAATTTTTTAATTTTCTGTGTAAACAAACAAAATACGTTTTATCATAATAAAAAATGAAATACACATTTACACTGATATAATACTTATAAATGTATCAGTAGTACACAATATGTATTTTATAATTAATTTAACAATACTAAGTTAAGAACAAGTTTTATAATTACAATTGACCCAAATGGGCTTGTCGCATATAAAAATACATACAAAAATTAACAATTATCTTGATAATTTGTACGGTTTATAATTAACCCCTCAACTGTCGATTAAAAGTTACATGATTCGCTACCCAATGCCACCTTTTTCCACACAGGCACGCGTTTATGATGTATTGAGGGTGGGAAGAAAGGAAAGCATGAGCAAATTACTTGAAATAAGTAAACCCTCCGCAAACACTGTCAAGGTTCTTTTATTGCATTCCAAAGCCTTTGGAATAATGTTATGGATAGCAGTGCACAGAAAAGATCGTACTTCGGAAAGACGTACATATATGTCTGTGGAAATTAACGTTTTAGTTACGCGAGATGTTTATATACGCCGGCGGCACATAAGAGGTTAAAGTCGTATTGTAGCTTTAGCGTCAAAGTATAGTATTATTTAATTCAAAACATTGTTATTGTATAGAGGGAGGGGTTGCGATGAAAATTATGATTGAATATTGGGTCGCAAATATTGAAAGTTTGAGAAGCACTGAACTAAGCAATTAAATATAAATGTCTGGACTTTTTTGTATTAAAATGCTTTGTTTCACACGGGCATAGCTTACGGGAAACTTTTTTTGAAAAACAAATCATCTCATTTATTATTTTTTTTACTTTTAAAACAAAATTTAGTGGAATTATTGCCTGTGCAGAATAGTCATGGTTCGACGGTGCGAAGTTAGCCAGACGTGTTTGTTGTGGCTACAAATTCCTGACTTCTCAACTGTTTCGAACAATGGGCAAACCTTTTCACAGATTTTTTTTTAAAAATTAGAAGTAAATGCATATTGTTTAAGTAAGGTGATCGTGGGAAAAATGCACTGATGTATGCAAATGTTTAGGCACCAGTGCTTCAAAAATGACAAGATCTTACAGGTTTTTTTTATAAGATCTATAGTGTGTACAACTGCACGTATCATTTACTCCTTTTTGTAAAAGGTGCCAAAAAGCGTTTGTTTCCTCTGTTCCTCAAAACATTGGTGGTCGCCCTCCCAAATCTCACCCCCCCCCCCCGCTACTTTCTCACAATACCAATACGACCTCTTCCTTTGATCTTCAAACTGTGTTCCACCAAGCATATCCAGGGGCTCCACAAGTCAAAATAAAAATTCGAAAAGAAAAAGTAAATATGCATGCAAAATAGACCCATGTTCTCTTTGAAGGTTATACGATCACTAGAATTCCTAAAATTGTGTTTCTCAAAGAAGATCCCACGAGGAAATTCGGCGCCAGACAGCGTTTTTTTTCCAGTAATTTCCTGCAGTTTTTATTGTAAAAAAAAAATATTAAAATATTTTTTTCTTCATATGTACTACCTAGATTATAAGCATTCTGTTGCTTATGATCCAGGGTTCCACAAAATTATTTTATACTCATTAGTACAATGTTTTGCACACCTAACACCTGTAAAATAATATTTATCAGAGGAGAAAACTAAGCTAGAATGCATAAATCAGAAAGCTTGTCAATGAAGGGAGGGAACAATTTATTCACATATCTACTGATTAAACGTTAAAACTTACATTTAAATAGGAACAGCTTCTAAATTTTGGGCTGCGAAATTTGCAGAATACATAGAAGTTTCACACACAGTTACAAACATTTAAATGCCATTTTGAGCAACGTATTTATGTTATAAACATTTCTCTCGACGCGTATGTGGCAACAAAAACAAAATGTAAACAAATTAACACATAATATTAAATGCGACTGTAGGCAGGTTCAATGGACTTGGATTTCCACATTTGTGTTTCAAAAAATCAAGCACACACATACCCTTGTTACTAAATATAATACAAGGGTTGAAATGACACCGATTGCGCGAATTAATGCTACAAATGCAGCGTTTCTCGAACTGTGAATCGCGTTCCCCTAGAGGGGCATAATAACTACAAGGAGGGCGCGTGCATATTAAAAAGTCGAAAACAAAAGATTATTTTTAAAAAAATATTAACTTACTGAAAGTTTACAAACAAAATACATTCTGACTTAATACCAAAGTTAAAATACACATTTACACTGATATAATACACTTATAAATGTATCAGTACTACCAGGGACGTCTTAAAGCATGGGCCCAGGGCCTCGCTCTCGATGGGGGCCTCGTTTCGTTCTCGACTCCGTCTTAATAAGATCATGAAACGGATAAATTATAAATGTGGTCAAATATTATTCCCGTACATATTCTCTGAAAAACAGGGAATTTCAAACAGCATGTCAATTGGCTAAGGTGGTAAGATGCAGCCATCGGTTGAGCCGGTTTCTGCCTTGGTTTTTGAGCGTCGTGCACATTTGTTTCAAATTACCGTTTGAACGAGTATTTGACAATGCATGCTGTATACTGTCTACTTTTAAAGATATCAGCCAGGGCCTACTTTTGCATAGGGGCCCAGGGCCTCAAAGAGTCATAAGACGACCCTGAGTACTACACAATGTGTTTTACAATTAATTTTTTTTACAGTACTAAGTTAAGAACAAATTTAATAATTACCAGTGACCCAATTGAGTTTGTCATATACAAAGTTATATACAAAAATAAACTCTTATCTTGGTAATTTGTACGGTTTATAATTAATGCCTGAACTGCCGATTAAAAATTACGCGAATCGTTTTCCAATTCGGACTTTTTCGAAACTTTGATACATGTTTCACAAAATGATGTGCTTATTGATATATTCAATTTAGCATTGCTACTTTTGGAGTAACCTTAGCAATTGAATCGTGTTAAGGAAATTTGGCGTGTATCTCCAAGGGCAAAATAAGTAATCTGTTGTTTTCTTCCTTCTTGCACCTGCACCCCCTTTTCTCTTCATGACCCATCGTCGTGACGCACCTTACTCGCCTAACCAGTGCGTCCTTTAGCGAACCGGATTGAATGGTCAAAAAGTACTCCGATGACCTAGGTTACATAAAAAAGTAGAATATCTGAATAAATCAGACATTTTGTTCATAAATATCGACATAATATCTCCTATGTTTTGTGTAATTTGTTTATATGTTTAAGCATTAAAACGCTATTGGATTGTTTCACTTTATACATCTGCAAAAAACTTTTGTATCGAGTAGCGTGACACCAGGAAAGAAAGATAATTGCTGATATGTTTCTGCATTAAGTCTGTTTTTATTTACTGAATATATGAAAATACAGAGAGAGAAATTCAATTTAAACTTTTCGAATTAGTGTAACATTGGAAATTTTAAGGTGGCTACTAAAATTTTTTTTACGTTAAAATAATCAATGATTTTTTAGAACAGTTATTTAAACCGTAAATTTAATCATGAATCTGACTAGCCATGTTGTAATTTAATTGAGTTCTATTATTTTTAGTATTGTTTGTGAATTATTTTTGAGATTACAAGAAGTTAAGAAAATGGAAGAGAATTTTCTGGAAACGTACGCACGTGAAAGAAATTTAATTAAACATGGCTTTCAATCTATAACTTCAATGACTGTTCTCGTAAAACCATTTTTATGAATGAATTTTCAATAGTGCTGAGGCAATAAGTTTCTCAGACTTTTACGTAAAATGTAATATTTGGAAAGTTGGAGATATCCGGACCTCTTTTTTCTAGCAGTGTTTAATGACTTTGCTATTGTATTAATTTTATTATATAATTTTGGTATATATATATATATAATCCAAAATTTTTAAACCCGCATCTCAAAACAAGTAATTTGGAGCGTTATATTAGATAAGAGCGGCAATACTTTTGAACTTACTTAAAATGTGGAGTTCTCTGCTACAAATGCTATATAGCATAAAATTATTAGTTTTTTGAAAGGAAGTTCCAAGTAAAATGACTAAATTGAACTTTTTTAAGAGTCTTTTATGGTTTAAATTTTGATTTGTTGGTGTAGAATTGTATTAGAAAAATTTAGATTATATGTTTCCTTTTAAAACCCATCGCAGATTTAATTGCTTTTTCGTAACAAATATTTCCTATACTCTTGTTTCCTAGATTGAGTTTAAGGCTTTTTAAATGCTGATATATCGTTGTTATCAAACCAATATCTGCTATGTGCACTTTTTGTTAATTCCGACATTTTGACTATTACGACTAGTTAACTAACTAAATTCTCGTATAAAAAGACTGCATGTGACTTTTAAGAATTATACTGTGAACTGGTGGTCGCTAAAAATATACTATGGTCCCATCAGCCAGAATATTAGTCAAATAAAAATATCTCAAAGTTATACATTTTACGCATTGCAGATATCGTTTTGACAACGTTGATATGTTATTTATGACCTTAATTTTATATTACTGTCATTAAACTCTATCTCATCTTGATTTCTTTGAGACGTTTTCTGTTTATGTAGATTCCTTTGATAATGGAAAAAACTTTGTGTATATTTGTATATTTTTTCAGTTTGATTTTTTCAGTTTCAGTTTAATAGAGTCGCATTTTGTTGCTTTTACTACGAGGTACTTCTTTCGTTTTGAAGCCAAAGTAATTCATATAAAAAACTGTTTGTTGTAATTTGGATCCATTCACCTTTTGTCAAGTTTATTTTACACTTTACAAGGAGAATAAAAATGGGAACCTTTTTTTTTTCAGTCTTCTAAAGCTTCCGTATGAGAAGAATTTAAATTAATTCTTGTGTTTCTAAGGTCATTTTCTACAATTAAGTTCAGTGATGTCCTTCCTGAGGAATAAAGCGCAATATGTGAAGCGAGTTCTTTGGCCTTGCACATTAAGCGTTTTTAAAGGAACTAACAAGCTTAATGCGTAATGAGCGCGATCATGCGTAACTGCTGTAGATCCGTTAAAAAAAGTATTATTCTCGTCTCGCATGTGAGAAAAGATGATTCTTATTTATTTGAAAAGGCTGGAACATTGTGCTAGCGTCCTTTTCAAAGCAGCGTTTGTTAGCAATTGCTTGCATGATAGTAAAAGTGGCCATTAAGTGCTTTTTCGATATTTTGTGTCTAGTAGTGGAATATCTTTTGTAAGTTAATATTTTCGTGTTTACCAGGTTTCAATAGCTCTCGAGAGCATTCCTAAGAGATGTCCTATTGAATTTAGTAGCAGTATTTAGACTGTGTGTCTCTTCGATAGAAGTATTAAAGATGTTTTATTCTAAATGTTTATAAAGATGCATCGCGGTTCATTACAGAACTTTTTGTTTGTATAATTGTATATTTTATGTAATTCCCACAGTGATTGTTTGTTCTGAATCTTTTTATTAAGCTGACGTTTATTGAATTTTTTGGGGAGCGATGGTCGGTTGTTGATCTTGGTTTTAAAAAACTTCTCTTGCTATAATTTTAAAAGGATGATTTTTTATGTTAATCTTCAGTGAGTTATTTTGGTACTGATAGTTTTATTATATTAGTGCCTTTTAAAAGGGGGACAAGTGAATTTTACTCTAGACACAACTAATGATTAGCAACAGGGAATGCAGATTCCACTTCCCTTTTGAAAAATAAAGTTGATATATCGGTGATGAAATTCTTGCAAATGTAAAGAGTGAGTGGTATTCTCATTAAATGTTTCTTTTATGCATTTTGTACCGTTTTAATAAATTGTAACTGAAGAATTAACTAACTTGAAAAATTGTAATTCTGTTTCAAGAATACTACAATTCGAAGAGAAAACAAGAAATGAGTGCTTAATGAATCAAACTATTTTTTAAAGATGCTCTTGACTGTTGAACGAAATAAAAGTTATTTATTTTAGCTTACAAAAGAGACCTACAGTTGTCTGGGCAAGATCTCTTGTCTTCGAGCCCGCGTCTGTCGCAAGTTCACTAAACACTGGCACTGTTGCCGGAAGCTAAATGTATCTACTAAGATTTGAAAGACATCTGGTGGCTTCCAGATGACTCTTTATAGGGGGTAATACTTAACAGAATCTATTTTTGATTATACGTAGTCTGCATTTTATGCTTGTTTATGATAGCTTAGGATGTTTGCAGACTTAATCTATTCTACACAAGGCATCTGACTATCTAATACGTTAGTATATTTTTTGATTCGTATTTTGATTTCTCATATAAAATGCTTTGCCGTGTCAAAAATTTAAAAAAAAAATGCCTTCAAAAAATTAAATTAAATTTTTATTTTTTACCGAATGGGCAATTGAAAATGTTTTTATTTTTTGTTGTTGGAGTATATTTGTGTTGTCGGATTTTATACATACCTTAAAATGACGACGACAAAAATCCGTAAGTTATTGCGTAAGTAATATGTGTAAAATGTTTGCACTCCTATAATTGCTAAGGAAAAAAAATTTTTTTTTTTACATTCCTTTTTCAGTATTGTTTTAAATACCAACGGGTGCCGCCCATCCGGTACAGTGGTTAGTGCGGTGCCGTAGAGCCTGGGTTCGAATCCCGGAGAAGGCATAGTTGTTTGTGTTGTAAGCCTTCTTTCCTTTGTGATTTGTGCTTCACGCTTACGTCTATGTTAAGCCCCCGTATGATACTTTGTGGTTCACGGGGTTATAAATGTTCTCTATAAAAAAAAATACTATCGGGTTATTGTTTTAGCTACCAGTTAATTCTACATGGTCACTTTTCAAATGTCTGCTTTTATAATTAGTATAGCATTAAAGTAAAACTCATACAAAATATAATAGTTTATACAAAAACATTCATTAATAATTTTAAGTATAGTAGTTCATACTTTATCAAGGGCCGTGGGTAGCCTAGTGGTTAGAGCATCGGACACCAGACCGGAAGGCCTGGGTTCGATGCCCGATGCCACCAAATGCCCGCCGAGTACAAATCGGAGAACGTGCTCGTTAAATCTGTGGGTCCGAACGGTGTCGCCATCTATCGTGTTGCTTGAGCAAAATCGCACTGTCACCCTCTTGGGGGGGGGGGCTCAAATCTTAGGCTAACGACAGGCGTAAATTTCTAGCCCTTAGCCGCGATGAATTTCGTAGACCTTGATCTGATGTTACTGTCGATCAGGTGGCATAAGCAACAACAACATACTTTATCAGGAACCCCAGAAAGAATTGAAGTGGAAAGTTATTGAGGATTTTTTATATTTACGACCTTTGCAAGGCTGCCATATTTACTTCGAGAGTTATTCCTTCATAATTTGGCTTTCTAAGGAATATTTTTGGGTCAAACGATTTATCCATTTTACATTTTTGGTCAAACCGGCAGATGCTTTGAAAATTTTTGCTGAAGTTGCCAATATAGTAACATTACAATGGGAAATAATCATAGTGTATTGACATACGTAATCGGAGCAAGAAAAATAAATTCGATTCTTTGATGTACGAAATATATCGTTTTTTTAAAAAGTAAAGTATGATTTCATTTTAAAAATATTATTGTAAAAATTTTATTTTTTCGATCTACACATATGAGAATCGGACTGCCACTTTTTCACTTAATCGCCAATAAAGCTTTCTTTTGTAGTGTGCATGTCTCAACTAATATTTTGAAAATAACCACTGAACTAGAAAAGCGTTACAAATTAGTTCCACTAGTTGTGTATTCTATTACTCGTCGCGTCTAATTTTAGGATACGACTTCGACGTGCTCTTTGATCTGTTTTGACCTGTGTGATGAGTTATTCTGGAAAATATTGAAAGCTTTTTTTTTTATGATGTGAATCATCGTTTTACTTTTCCTTCACTTGTCATAATCAGTTCTTCCTCGTTGGCTCTGAAACCACTTACGCTTCAAAAAACGCTACCGACACTATCGGATTATTCCGGCGTGGCGGTTGCTTAACTTCATCTTCTGTATATGTGTATGTGTGCACCGGACATTCTCTGCTTAGCCAAGGGCACTGACTCGTGGACAATTACTTTGGAGGAGATTTGGGTCTTCGAATCGAGTTTTCTTATGTTATTAAATCGCACTTCTGTGCGATTTATGCCGGTTTCTAAGATGTCTGCCTGTCTGTTTAGTCTTTGACGCAAGGATTAAAGTGTCTAATCCAGGGGTACTCAACCTTTTTTTCTGCTGAGCCGCATATACATATGTTAGCTGTTTCACGCGGCCCGCAATAACATTATTGCAAATTTTAAAACTCGGAAAATTGGTCAAAATATTATATCTCCTGTTATGCTTTTTTTTAATTATTATTTTTTCATTTTTGTCATTAACACTAAATAGAAAGAATTTAAGAAACTCTACACACACACACACACACACACACACACACACACACACACACACACACACACACAACACACACACACACACACACACACACACACACAAAAGGTGTTGATATAAATTGTGGATGTGGAATTTTATGTGTTGCTGTTGAAGTTGGTAATAAAGATATGGCCAAGTTCTTATTGGACAATGGAGCAAATATCAATGCAAAAACTGAGGTACGTGAAGAAACTTCTCTACACATTGCTGTCAAAAAAGCTCATGTTGCTCTTCAACAGGGTAATATTCCCGATTACGAAAAGTATGTAGAGATAATAGAATTTCTCATAGAGAGAAAACAAAGTCACTACAACAAAGGCAAATTGGGATGGTGCTGGATGTTTGCCAACAATAAAGCAAAAGTTAGCAGATACAAGAGGAATGAAATTTTTAAAGAATAGTACATTTTGTGATTAACACACACACACACACACACACACACACACACACACACACACAACACACACACACACACACACACACACACACACACACACACACACACACACACACACACACACACACACAACACAAACAACACACACCACACACACACACACACACACACACACACACACACACACACACACACACACACAGAGAGAGCTTGCATCAGTAAACGGTTTAATATGATTACCAATAATATAACAAACTTCTTGGGATGTCTTCGTTACCACTGACAAAACATTTTGTTGCTGCTGCAAAGAATATCCAATAAAGCCTATTTATATATCACCTCTTGAAAGAGATCTTCGAGGATAAGTGTCATTGAATGATTCCTGTTTATTGGTATTTTTTAAATACAGCACTTTCGTGACAAATCAAACAAGTACTGATCCATGTTTGTGTTTCTCTTCAAAACAGTCAACCTCCGGATAGTTCGAATATTTTTCGCTTGAAGGTATGAAAGATTGTTCAAAATGAGTTCCACCCATAAAATTATCGCTTTTCCTCTGTTTTCTGTTATCACTAACACTAACCGTTATAAATAGAAAAATAATATCAATTCGCAACTGTACTACATTAACAGCAAAATTGATATATTTGATTTTTTTTTGTCGAAGAATTTCCCACCAAATTTTTAATACATTGTCTTAAATAAAAGAATATCTCAGAACAATGGGTCATGACCAAGCCACTTAAAAAGGCTCGGGATGCCGCAGGTTGAGTATTGCTGGCCTAATCGATTTAATTTGTACGGAGACCGCAGTAGCCCAAACGGCGCGCGAACTTGTGGCCAGCGTTGTTTCTGTCGATTAGTGGACTCGAGTCCTGGTGGTACTAAAGACCCTCCGTGTGGAATAGCTGATACACGTTACATTTATGGGGGCGTGAAGTTTTCACTTGGGTGCGGTGTGAAAGTTTTGAGAGTGGGTGCCAGCTTAGGTATCGTCCTTGCCACTTGTGTATGTGTCCGGAGTTTAAAACTAAGACCCTATCTCTTCTTAACTAAAACCATTACTCGTATTGCTTCGAAATGCGATGTTAATAGTCAATAAATATGTATGGAAATAGTTGAACTGAGCAGTTAAGTTAAAGGAAACAGATTGGATATTGATGATATCAGTCCGATCAAAGTTTCATTTATAATCATTATTACTTCTTTGTTGAAAATAGTTTATTGTAGTGGCAAGGAATTTGTTATAGAATTGTGATTCTTGTTTATGACATCTGCTAAATGTGATGTACCTTGTAAAAATTTGTGGGTTTTGAACTGTATCTTTTAAATCTCTGTAATGTGCGTCACATAAAGATTATATTAATTTTTCCTTATCCTCGTAATTATATCGAATCTTATGATACTACTTGGTATACACTTATTATACCAAGCTCTTTTTATACTATTCTACTCCCCACCACCTCACATGAGTAAATTTAGCACCCTTAAGATATCTCAAATTTCTTCAATTTGTCGCTTTTATAGGACAAAATATGATTGAGGAGGATTGAATTGATTCTGGAAATTCATTGATGAGGCTGCATCATTACTATTGTGGGGAAGAAACGTTCAGTTTATGAATAACGGTGTAGATCAAGTTCACTTAATGGAAATGCATATAAAACTTGTAACTGCTTATGCTTCGATTAGGAAAGTGTCGATTTCTTAAATATGAAATAATTAAATTGTGATGGTGTGAAAGTAAGCAAGATCACATTAGAAAAGAAATGTGTGTAGAATGATTATAATCTGCTGGAATTGGGTCTGCTGTGCATTGAGGTTAACTTATACTATTGCTGTGTTATGAAGGAACAATTCATTATAGTTAACATAGTAAGTTAGTTGTGAACGTGTTATATGACTTGCGTTATACATTCAATAAAAAGCTGAAGAGATCACCCCTATTTTCAATAGAATTCCTTGCTTTTTTTAGTTGGCCTACGCCCTACCTGAAATACGTGATTTTCTTGTCCTATCGTTATATTTTGAATACATTTTAATCGTAAGCTGTTCATGTACACTTCTTTGAAAGTGTTTCAGCTGTTTGACCGGCACGATTTAAATTTTTATCTAACTAACCTAAATTGTAGTGTTCTTCATTAGAATGCAAATAATGATTAATTGTTCCTCAATTGTAGTCGTTTGTTTTCTCTACATTTCAAGAGTTTCGCTGCAGAAAGATATTTAAAAAATCTTGACATCTCATTAATCACGCTTTTTCCCATAAAAGAATGTTTTTATGTGATAAAGTACAACGCTCTCCACAACTCTTTGTCGTGTTGTTTTTGCTTACTGTTTTTGTTTTATTTGTTTATTTTTATACGAACTAATTTTTTTTTTTTGTCATCTTAGTTCGAGAATATTGTATTCCTAAGAAGGGCATGATAGATATTTATGGCGTTAATCATGCGCATAAAATAAATATCGATGAAATTTAAAACAACTTAAATAAAAATTAAGTTTTTCCCTTTATTTTATTGAAGATACTTAAAAAGAATTTTTTATGCAATATAGAGTAGATCTCTCTCCCATTATGGCTAGTTCTTTTTTAACAAATAATTGGTGTCTGCTAGTTTTCTGGAAATTATTCGCTTTCAGTATTGCTTCAAATCTAACTAAAATGGAATTCATTAGTTGTATCTGATATGGTATCTTTTGATTCTTTCGTTGCTTAGCAACGGTGGTGAAAAAAAATTCAAATAAATGAAGATTTATAGCTTTTTTAGTGGTCGGAAAGAAAATGAGACATCCTCGAAGCAAAATAAACAAAATTGCGTTACTGAAATTGCTTGTAAATGGATAAAATAAGTAAGGCATGGATATATGTATGTTCTTTTTTTTTTTAAATCATGTGAATATTCTAAGTAGGATTTGTATCTATTCTGATGTCAAACATCATGTAGACAGGTATTGTTTTACTTTTTTAAAATCATTTTTAAATTATGAATAAAAAAATTCTTAATTTTTCCCCTTCAAGATTATAAAAAGCAGGTCACTCATTTCATTGACTCCTGGCATAACAAATTCATGTGATTGAAATGAATATAAAATTTTGTTTAAGCATGATAAAGTAATTTCAGAAGCGAGATGTATGTTCACTATAGCTATATTTATTCATGTTTTGCAGAATTTTTAAGTGATTATCTTTCTAAATTAAAATGTGCCAATCCATTTTTTTACATATTTTAGGAAGTTATGCTAAACTTTTCACACACAGCTGATTTTTAACGCTTTAATGTAATCACGTTGTATTTAGTATTATCTAAAATTTGTATTATATTAAGTAAAAGAATACTTAACATATAAATAGCAAGATTTAGAAAATTGTCGCTTGAATCCAAAATCTTTGCAGTGATAAATTTGTATTATTATTTTCTTTGTACTTCTGTTTTTTTTTGTGATGTTAATCTTTCAAGCCTTTTTTGTCCAGTCTTTGTATTTGTTTAGTTTCACCTGAAAAACGCGATTCACTTCAAGCGGAGTTATGTGTTTGTGAAATGACTAGTTGTGTGTGTGTTGCTTTGTGTGAAACAATAGAATTATCAAATGGTGAGTAATTCGTTTCGCAGCGTTTTTCAAGATGATAGTTTTGTGTATTTTAGAGTGCAAAGTAAGTCTAATTTTAGGTTTTAAAAATGGAACAATTCATTTCCATTTTCTTTTTTGAATCTGTTTGGAAGAATTTCATTTTAAAGAATATAATGTCTAGAATTAGTGGTTTTGTATGGTTTATTTTTGTTTCTATTTTGATTGTTTGAAATTGTAGTTTTTCCTCTCTTTGTGATCCATATGTATTTTGTTATTTTCGAAAGTTCGTTCTTTTTATGGTTTACATATTTTATCAATTTTCTTCAAATATGTTGTTTTTAAAAATTTTCTGATGCTTTATGACGTTTTTTTACCGATATTTTTACTAGAAATATTGAGTCTTGATTCTGGCGGTTTTCGCAAAATGAAGGGTTAAAAGGTATTTGTGAAAATACAAAATTTATTTTCTCTTTACTATGCTTTTAACTGAAAATCAAATGTTAAGAGTTCATTGCTTCAAATCTAAATACTATTTACATAAAATATTAACGTTTAACGTGTTGTTGAATTAATGTTTTTGTAAAATTTAACTTAAAATTCTTTGAAATCCGCTCTTAAACTTTTGTAATTTAATATTTTTTAGTAGGATTAATAACTATAGTACTATTAAGTAACTATAGTACTATTAAGTAACATTTTAAGAAGAAAAAATACTTTTAGGTATCTTTTTACTTTTAGGAACCTTTATATTTTTGCCACCTTTAGTTGTGCTAGTTTTATCTATTGAACTTTTTTGTTTTATTTAGGGAGCCTTTTTGTTTTTAGTTTCCGATGTCTTTTTAAGCGATGCTAATAAGTGAACATTAAATATCTTATTTCGAAATTATTTATCAAATACACACATACCTTAAAGTATGTTTAATTATATGTATTTTTTATGGTTGCATTTTTTAAGATTAATTTAAAATAGGAGGTTAGTATTATTCGATATTTTTCATAATTTTAAATAAATTCAGCAGGTTTGTTTTGAATTCCCTCTCCCCCGAAAAAATTACAATAGAAATAAACAAATAAAATATACACACAAGTTAAATAAAAAACAACAACCTGGAATGTGAGCATATCTATCTTCAAAAAGAAACAGTTGTAGAAAATTCCCTTTTCTGTTAGATCAATCAAGTTAATTAAATTGAATTCTCTCTTATTGATTTCAATTTATTTCCAATCTCGTAAATTAGATTTATTCATTTTTGATGTACTTGCATATGTAACGATTTTTTTTTAAAGGAACATCCATTACTTAATGAAATTTACTATAAAATTACATCAAGCGCTAAAAAGACCGTGTTATTCTATGCTTGTTAATTTTGTTTTAATGTATTTTTTAAATGTGTGTGCTACTGCTTTGATGTTCACTTCTTTTTTCATCAAATACGCGTATCGTGTTTTTACTCTTCTCTCTCTCTCTATATATATATATGTATGTAATATAATTTATATCCTATTGTTTCAGTGGATGCTACTTAGCTTTCTCGTATGGTAATTTTGGAGCGGAAGTTTTTAAAAACTTTTTAAAGAAAATTAGTGTTTAGTTAAAAAGTTTTTTTTTGTTTTTTAAGTTAGAATTCATTATTAATTAAAGCATCGACATTTTAGATATTTTAAGGCGTATTACTTTTTTCAACGGAAAATTAAATTTTTTTCCCTTCGATGCCTGCAATATTGAGATACTAAAGACATTTAGACGTGTATTTATCAAAAATGTAAGGGATAACTCTTATAGAATGAATCCAAAGTATTTCATTTTATGTATTTAATGTTCTGTGCATTCTGCTTCTTTAATAGAGTTAAGAGTTCAGTTAAGTATTTTCCCCATTTTTTTTTCTACATTTGTTTCTTCTTTACAGAAAGACATGAAGAATTAAAACTATACGGTATCTAAATTCAATGAATTTAACTTTAAAGTAATGTAATTTAATTGATTTGTATATCATGAACAGCATTGTCTTGTGAAATGTGTTTTTGAAACATTTTTATATTTCTTTTGCGTAAAAAATATTATGTTCATCATTTCTCGCTATAAAATCTCATACCACTAGTAGTGACAATTTATAAAAATCCATTATTTCCAACTTTTAATTTTCCTGTGTACGTTATTGCTTTTATTCAATCAAATTGATTTTTCTTGTATTAGTATTTTTTCAATTTACCATTTTTATCATATTTATATTAATTCTCATCTTTGAAAAAATTTAATTAAAACTATTCTATTATTTCATCATAATTTTGCAAATTTATTAACACATAAATACACTTAATCCAGTGGCTTAACATACATCCCCGCATTGTGGAATGGTCTAGGATTCTAGGAGGCCCAAAACCTGACTCACACCAAGTTATCCTTTGTAAGATCCGGCTTGGGGCCCCTAATATTTTCCATTACGCCACTGACTTAATCGTGTTATCAAAAAGGGGAAGGGAGGAAAAACACACACACACATAAACGCCACTCATCATAATTTCAAGTACTGCCAGAACAATTTCTTGAAAACGTATCTATATTTTTCTGTGTGTATAACGTATTTGATTGAGTCTTTTATTAAATATTTTCCCGATTTTAATAAGTATTTTATTACACATTTCACGTTTTGATTTGTCAAACAATGATTTGTTTTTGTGTAATTTATTTACTTATGAAAACATAAACCGTGTTTTTATTTCCCTTCCGAGATGAAAAAAAATTAATCCGTTCGTTTAATCATTTTAAACGGAAAAGCTTACAAGCGCTATCTTATCATAATTCCAAGTACTCTGACAGTTCTCGTAATCGTTAGATAGATAGTCAGCCTGTGTGTGTGCTCCCGAGTCTGTCGATTGTCATAATCGCAACAGCAGAAGCTTTTCTATAATGAAGAGAAAAGACGGATGTGTGTATCGGAGACTAAGTCAAAGGTGAAAGATTTCCGTCTGTAACGGTTTTCCGAATATTTTCTAAAAACAGGAGCTCTCTGCAAGGGCTGCTTTTTGTATGTCGTTGTCGATTTTTTTGTAACCGGCGCCGCCGGCTGTCTACAGCTGGCGTAACCGGCGTTTCCCTTTTGCTAACATCGATGGATGCGTCATACGGCAGCGCACGTGATGAGGAGATTTAAGAACTTTTTCCCGAATGGAGAAAAAAAAATTCAGGATTTTTACTTTTTTATGACAGAAGATATTTTTCGATTTCGGATACACACTGAAAGTAAATAAACAAATAAATAAAACTTCGAGTTCTTATTCTTTTCGGGGGGTGAAATGCGTTGGATGGATTATCCCAAGGGTTTTTCCGAACCCGGGCCTTTTCATCCAGTGAATCAACTCCCGTAGTGCACTTGCGCGAGAGAGCTCTCTTTAGCGGCACGCTTTCATTTCAACTTGCTGCCGTTGAAATTTGATTCTGCTGTGATTTACGTGAGGGGATGTGTGAAGCAGTGCAGTGAAAGCCGTGTTGGAGAATGTAATGACGTTGTCAACGATCGTTATTTTCCGTTTTTGATTGGTTTTTACTAAGCTGGTACTTAATACAAAATCGATGACGCTTACAGGAAAGCGAAGATTATGGTATTAATTTATCGATACATTAGTGTTGTGCATCCGCTCTTGCATGGCCTCTTTGGGTCTTTTCGATTTGCTGCTATTTTTAATATGTTAATGTGTTCAGATATGTAAGTGTGGAATGCATTAATGTAATACTACATGAGTGGGATTGGATATTTGTAATAAAATAGTGTTGCACTGATTTTTTCCCCTTCAATATGCTAGAATATAGCTAATTTTTCCGTTACAAAGAAAAACGTACAGAAGCTTTTCACACAAATATTGCACAAAAAGTATTTATTGTAATACATATCTTTTTATTGTGAGATATTATTTCGATTTTTTCATTAAAAATCGTTAAATTGTGACTAATAATTTTTAAACACTAAAATAACTTTCAAATCGGGCTCATTTGTAACGCAACATTGTAATAATATATATAAAAACAATTCTTCCTAAAATTAAGTACATCAAAACCGACACTAACCATTCATTCTTATGACCATTTCACTATGGTCTTAAAACTTCAGTAGATATCTTGTTTTCATTACTATTGGTTTCGAAAGTAGAAATTCTCAAAAATTGTTCAGTAATTGAAAGTGCTGACTCAGACATGTTGTAATTACGTTTAATATGTACTGGAAGTTTTATTGTGCCTTGATATGTAATTTGTAATTTAAGAAGTGCATTAAACAAATTTCAATTTTGATTTGGAATGTGTGTATTAAATTAAAAATAGTAATATATTTTAGATTCACTACTTATATTTTACTATTTGTTTTTAAAAGAACTTAAAAGAATAAGGATTTAATTAAAAATGTTTAAAAGTTAATCTCATAAGCTCATTTAAAAACCATTAAATATATTTTAAAGTCTTTAATATAAGTATTTTTAATATAAATAAGGAATAATAAAAGATTTAATTTTCTTTATAAATGTCTCATCGATTTTTATTACCATTTACGTGATCCTCCGAGACATACCTCCGTGTTTCTCTCTAATGCAAATTCAGTTGATTCAACATTACACTTTTCTGTTTAGTTCCAAGCTTTTTATTTCAACTTACCGGTGAAATATGATCCCCATATGGTTTGCGTCATTTTTGAGGGCGGATTTATACAGTAGAACCTTGATCCATTGTTTCTGAGAAAAGGAAGTTACACTAAAACAATAAAAAATAACCAAACTGGGCTTATGATAATGAATTTTGGAGAATTACATTATCTTTGTGTGTCAAACCAACAACAAATACAGGGAAATGTGCTTTGAAAAAGATAAGCAAACTTTAATTGTTTAGAAGAATACATGATTTGCATAAAATAATTTTCATTAAAAAAAAATCATTTTTTTTTAAAAAAATTGAAATAAAAATGTTTTATTATATTCGAATTTGGTTTTTTGTTTGTTGTTTTTAATATTTTATGAACTGATATAGTTGAAACAGGAATTTTTTTAAGGTTTTAAAAAAAACAAAAAAAAAAAAAACTTTTCGGTGTGTTAAGTGAGGTGTATTGAAATTTATTGGTTTAAGTTTAATAACGTAAGAATTGACTCATGGGAGCTACAACTTTATAAATACATCGCATTTAATTAAAAGTGTTATTATTTATAAATATAATGTGTGTTAATCTAATGTATTATTTAATTTTTTAGTTAATTTTAATTAGCTTTTAAATTTCTTTGTTAAATTGGTACTTGGTTTTTAGTTAAACCAAGTTTTTTTAAAAACAATTTTAAGTAGTTATAAAAACTCATGCACACACACAAAAGAAATGAAAAAAAGAAAAAAAAAAACAAGCCTATCACTAAAAAAATATTAAATGCAATTTGAAATAGACGCCCCTTCAACTTTTATCTACCCTTGACCTATATCGCACTCAACGTAGTCCAGCTTTTGATTTAGAGCCATTATTTTCCAGTAGAATTGTTTTTAAATGACCACTAATGCATTCAGGCGTGACTAACAGTTTCGAAATAAACTTACCTAATTTCCAATTTCTGAAAACTGGTAAATTTATCCGGAGTGTATAAAAGAGAAAACAATCAACATTTATTTGAATGACTGATTTTCTTTCCTCATTATTCAGTTGAAAATACCCATAACATGTTTTATTTCGAATTTTCTTAAAGGAGAGAGAGAGAGAAAAAAAAGCATTTAAAAAAGTGTAAACATTACGTGTGAGAATTCTCTTTTCCGGCATGTCCAAAAATATCCTGTAGCGCATATATTTTTTAGGTGAAAATAGAGGTCATTGACTTTTACAGAGATTTCTCTTGCATCTTAATATTATTTTAGCCACGTAATAAGTTCCCTTTCTCGCTGAATATGGAAATGGGGTGAAAGAAAAACAGTACCGAATGGAGAAAGCGTCAACTTTTTGCATAATGTAATTAAAGTTATAAAAGATAACGCGCCTCTGTAATTTTTCCACAAAGGCAACAAACAAATGAATAGTCTTTCAAAAAAATTAGAGTTAAGGGAGAATTAGATCTCTGGAATAAAGAAAATGAGGAAATATAGAAGTATAAATAAATAAAAAAAGATGTTTGTGTGTTAGTTCTTGTAATTTTAAAAAAAGAACTGTGTAAATAAAAGGTTATGGCCATTTTTCCTTTTTATGAAAATTTTTTCTAAAAATGTTTTGTTTTTCTTTTTGAGTGTTATGAATATACAATGAATGAGTTCATTTCATTATGAATGTATGAAAATACAACAAAATCAAAAACAAGAAGTAATTTTTTTTCCATAAAAATGACAATGCCGCTGCAAAGCTTTACTTGATAATTTAAATAAAACTATTGCTTTCAAGAAGAAATATAAAATTTTTTTTCTTCTTTGCTCTAATGCCTCTCTAATTTATAGAATCGATATACATCAAATCTTTTCGCCTTTTCTTTCTGATTTTATTCATACAGTAGATTTTTTTTTACTGTGACCACTCAATGGATTGGAATAAAGTGTATGGATCTGGGCTTAGCGTACTGATTCATGCTTACACTTTCATAATTTATGAGATTGCATGAAATCATACATTATGCAAACTTAGTAAAATCACTCATACAATATCATTCAAAATCAATTTCTCATAGCTTATTAATCCCCCCCCTTTTAAAAATGCTCATTTCTATACTTTTTAATGTTACAAAGGAAATTAGTTAAAATCTTTTGGATCTGCACATTTCCACAAAAATATTTAGACGTATCAGATGTTTGCTATTTTAATGCATTTAATATTTTAAACATGGTAAAATGTTACTCTCAGTATTTTTTAAAATTGTACATGTAATTTGTAGGATAAAGAATGCTCACAGCTCTTGACATTAAAAAAATCCTTTACGTCCATGATAAACAATTTAATTATACGCATGATTAAGCAGTCGGAAAGAAATTTATAAAAGAAATTAAAAACCATACGATTAAACAGTAAAATCAATGTCCGGTATTTCCTGGTCCAGAATGAAAATTATTAAATTTATGAAAATAAAATTAATCACTAGTTAATATTGTGTATCATAGCTCAAGTTTTTAACATGAGAAGTTAGTTTCCCATTGAATATAATGTAGTATTATAAGGTCTGAAAATCGAAAAATTAAATGAAGAAGTTCAACTATGAAAGCATTCAAGAATAAATTGTAAAATTTTATTTATTGTTATTCGAGCAACAATAACAATTATTTTTCTGTACAAAACGTGGTTTGAAATTGTTAGGTGATATTTTATTTTTCAGCATATTAACGTAACAAAAACTGTGGAGAAACACACACACACCACAATTGGATAAGTATTTAGCTATTCTGCCTAAAATTTAAAGAATAACTAAAATTTAAATATTTTTGTGGCAAATAATTTTTTTCTGTGCGTTTTGTTATACAATAAATGTATTGTACATTTTTCAAGATGCTTTCAACTCTCTAAATTATAAATAGTCTGTAAATTGGATAAATATTAGAAAATTTTCACAATTTTTGCATTAGCTTCTTTTGCAGCAATTTGCATAAGGGGAGAGGGGAGTATGTTTGCGCGTGTATATATATATATATATATAAATAAATAAACACTTTTATCAAAAAGCAATTTGAAGAATATTGTATCCTATATACCGTAGTTTGTTGTAATCTTTCTTTTTTTTCAATCCACTTCATTTTTATCACCACTCACAATGCTTTCTTTCATGATCTGAAAAAGAAATTTCTATTATAGAAAAAGGAAAGGATAAAAAAAAAATGGATGCATATCGTGTTACGGAAAGGCGTTTTTACACGTGCAGCAACAGAGTTTAGGGCTTGTGCCCAACTTAGAATCCCCCCCCCCCCCACTGCTGAAGCAAGATCTTTTATGAGAAAAATAGCTCATATTACCTGATTGAAAGAGATTAAAGAGAGAAAGACACACCGGGTGAGAGTTTCTTTCTAAATACAATGTGCTACGTTATTTTTGTAAGATTTCACATTGTGTGTTGGATTTAGCAAAATTTTTGACGCTATTGTGAAAGGTGAAAATTACACAGTGTATAGGGAAAAAGCTTTTAATTTAAATCTATGTTTATTTATTTTTCCTGGGTGTGTTAAGTCTTTTTCTTTCTCTCTTTTTTTCCACTTTTTATTTCGAGTTAAAGCTTTTTGCAAAAGCTATGTATTGGGTAAAAATTATTTTTTTTAAAAAAAATGCGTTTTATAGAAAGGAAATGTGCATCATTTTTGAAACAAATCTCAAGAATGTTAGAACAATGTCTAGAAGTTTTAAGTTCAGATATATTAACACTATCCTGTATTTTTATAATTATCGATTTGAATATCGATTAAAAAAAAATTTTTTTTTTAGAGTAGTGGTTATAGAGGAAGAGAACTTTTTTGTTAAAAAGTACAAAATTAAAGGTATATTTAAAGTCGATTGCACATTAAAAATTTAAGAGAAAGAAAATATAATTAAAAAAAATCCACATTTATTTTTAAAACCTTTTGTAAAGAGTTGGTTTTGGCTTATTTTAAAATCATTTTTTGTTAGAGAAAGATTATTTTTGACTATATATATATATATATATACTTACAAATTTTGCCTGATATATTAGTGCTTTATTATGTAACTAAATTTTTGACTTTTTAAATTAATATATTCGGCCGTTTTTTGGGTTATATTGTGATATAAGCGTTATTTCCGTTTGCCTTTGTTATTCTCTTAAATAAGAATATATTCAGTCTGGTGTATCTCTCAAGAATGACATCACGTCTTCTACTAACATGTCATTATTGCAACCAACAAAAACTTTGTTTTCATGACTTGTCTTAAATTATATAGCGCAATCTGTTGCTAATTAAAATTACTTAATCACATCATTCTTAAATATAATAGCTGTTTAATTAGGATGCGAATATATTTTTAAAATATGTTTTATTTTCTTCATGATGTCGGTTACTTGTTTAATCTTTGAATTGATGTTGCAATGTTTGGCTGCTTGTTAAGATATTCATTTCATCAACAATGGTTTAAAATATATGTTACGGAGAAGACAAGTGTCATTTACATCAAGATACGCTAGTAAATTATTTTAAAAGGACAATGCATATATGTATATGGAAGAGGGCGTAGCTTTTATATAACTAGTTTCTAACATTTTTTTTTTTATCTATTAATCATAAGAAATGTGTTCCCTATCTACTTGATGAAAAATTTATTTCGTGAATCGAATCATTTTATTTTTTTCATCTTTTAGATTTAAGTATTTTCTTTTTACTGCAAAAAATAAGAACTATGTTTTATAAATATAATGGAGCTCAAACTCTTTGTCAGCTGATGTTATACAAAAAAATTGAGCATCAGTACCAATTTGTTTTTGTAAACTAACATCTCTTTAAGAATAAAGACTACTGGATGATGGTGAAGTACTTGGAAAAGTGTGACATTACACAGTAATTAGTCTTTAAGTGACTCGCGAGACGTTCAAATTTGATGGATTTTAAGTTTCTCTTCGCTTTTTCTTCACTCAATACATTTCTAATTGCACACTTTATCGAATAGGAAACCAACTAAGCAATCGAAAATACCCAGCTGTTCTTTTAAATACAAAAAAAAAAAAAAAAGAAAAAGAAAGAAAACTAAAACAGTCTCCTTTTAAAAATTAAAAATACATCTTTTGGATGAAAATTGTTAGTGATGCATCTAGTGATTACAAAAGATAATATAAATATAGATATAAAATTGTTTTGGGTTGCTTATATAGATTAGTTGGTATTCAATTTTTGTTGTTTTTAGTTACTAACGGTAACGATTATATTAAAATTAATTTCAGCATTGCTAAGTTTCGGAACTTTAAGTAAAATATCGTTTTATGATTACATGGAATTTTATATACACATATATTTTTAGAAAAATTAATTTTAGTTTTCATAAAAACAGTTTTAAAACTGCCCCCCCCCCTTATTTTAGTCTAATAATATAAGCAATTTAAGGTGGATGGTTTTCACCTCGAAACTATGCTTAACCCTGCGATTTTATTCCCATGGCTAAGAGTTTGCTGTTGAATTACTAAGTTTATTATAATTTGACATGTACTGTCTTGTGTGTGTTATATTCTTTTTCAGTAAGTTAGAATTATAGCAGTTTAATGCATTATTAATGATATATACATGAAGATTATTTTATTTCAATTTAATATTATTGTAGCAGTTTAATGTATTATTAATGGTATATACATGAAGGTTATTTTATTTTAATTTAATATTCGTGTAGTTATATCTTTATTTAAAGAAAATGGTATTTATATAATTTTTTTATTTATTGCTTATCGCTTAGGTTTAATTGCATTGACTGAATAATCAGAATTGTATCCAATATAAATTTATTTAAGGATTCAAATAAAGCTGCTTTTTCCTTTTTAATTGTAATTACATATTTTTATTATTTTGTAAAAAGAAATTGAATTGAGCTATTAATACAAAACAGTAACTCTTTAATGTCTGGTCAATAATTTGTTCTACATTGTATAGAAAATGTAAGAGTACAATAATTTTTGAGAAAGAATTTTTTTTCTTTTTTAATGTGAGAAACGATATAATTTGTGTTTATTCTATGAGATTTTCTCCGTCTTAATTTTATTCCTTTAAGCTTAAAAATTACAGTAATTTCATTTTAAGTGCATATTTAGGACAGCGTGTTGTAAGGCATATTATTAGACTGCTATGATTTCAAATGTTCATTTTTAATTGCTAGAGATTGAGTTATTTCTCGGATAACTTTATTTCTGTGAGGGGGGATATACTTGTTATTCTTGTATAAAACAGAATATATACGTTTTTAGAAAACTCTAGCATTTTTAAATAATTCAGAAGCAAAAAGTAAAATTTGTTTTATATTCTCTTAAAGCGTTGTTTAGCTTTTTTGTCTACCATTTTATGCGTAAAAATGGTTAAAGCAAAGGAAGTATCCGCTTTGTCTACACTTCTGCAAGTTCTCAATGGAATGCATTTATTTTGGAGCATGTATATGTTCTGACATTAAGCTCAAGTTATTATAATGACGTCAATGCAAAAACACCTTCTCTTGACTTACGACCATCCGCACTTGGATCTTAATTAATAAATGAAAACAATTAGTAAATAAAAGAATGTAACTAAATTGACAGATTCCTGGAAATGATGCAGTACATACAATAGAATACATATTATATATTTTGCACATTGTGTACAATAATTATACACTCAATTGATATAATGTTTTATGTTTTTAATGCTTATGTTTTCTGTATTACGTTTTAAAGATATAAATCCAATTTACGGGTCAAAATCGAAAACCCCGCATGACTAAAATCCCTAATCTGTATCAACCGCAAAACAGTTATTCATAGCATTTCTAGACATATAATTGTTTCTTTTACTGTATTATAACTATACATAAACATAAGAAATTTAGTAAAAATTCCACCCCTTCTGTTACGCTCGCGTTGCTGTGCAGAATCTCAATTAATCATTTCCATCCTTAGGCCTGTTTTGCCGTTTCGTTTGATTGTTCGAAAATTCGGTAATAATTTCACAACACTGTGGTCGCGTAAATGACTAACATTTATTCCCAAGGTCAAATCCGCAAAGTTGTTTTCTACAGCTGGTGTTTCATACGACGTGACATCACGTTACATGTATTTTCTATTGTACTGAATTATGTTTATTAATACTCGCCAGATGTTTCCGAAAAATTATTTGTTGTAGTTTTGTGTTCTAGTTGTCAAGTTAAGAATTTATGTTCGTGGCCGTGTTCCGGTTTTCTGCTAGAAACGCGTTATTAGTTGTTTCTTCATCACTCTTTCAATCTATACGCATGAAACGGTTAAGTGTTATAAAGGGATGGATGACTTGACTGGGTCAAATAAGTTCCTAACTTGAAGCGTCCCGAGCAAAATAGTCACTGTGCATAGATTAAGTCAGCAATTAGGAAGTTGTTTAAGTCTGCTTCTCATCCATATAAAAAAATTAATGTCCTGTCACGCTAGACGAGCACGTCGCTTATTTTGTGAAATGCGCCTACGAATGAATAAATTACTTAAATACGTGTGCATCATAATATTAAGCTCCTTTTCTGAGCTATAAGATATAATGTGCAGTAATTCCCCTCTTTTTACTATGCTAAATTATTGTCAAGTCAATAGGAATATTTTAAATTATATAGTACTCTTAAATTTGTTTTTATTTGCCCCCTTTTTTTATTAAAGGGCTTACTTTAAGTTTTGAATGGCAGGGCAGCGAAATAAAGAGAGCCTGACGCCTTATAAAAAAAGACATTGAGTACATTGTTAGGAATGAAACTTAAAATAAGTGTAAATATCGGATTTTTGATCAACTATTCATTTATACTTCGATACATATGAAATCGAACTTTCGGATTTGAAAGGCAAGCCTGATCCTTGCAAAACGTGCGAAGAATGAACATAGTCATTACAATGGAATATTTTTTTTGTTCCCTTCTTTTCTTATCTGTTAATATTTGAAATACATATATTTTATTTATGCTTCTAAAGATTTTCTTCTAGAACAAAGAGTTAAGTGATTACGATAGGAATTATGCGTCACAAATATTTTTTTAACGAATTTTGTTTGAAAGTTAATTTTAAAAAAGATCTCAGTTTGTTTTATGTTAACCTTTCTGATTACATATATGGTTGATCATTCAAAATTAATATATTCTACAAAAAACTAATTTATTAATCATCGTAACGGAAATTGCTCGTATAAAATCTAGTGATATGCAACTAAAACTTTTGTTAGTCTTCTATTTTTGTTCCATGTAATTTACGTTAAATCAAGTTATTTTTGTATGATTTTTATTATTTGGGGTAATCTTCAAGGGAACATATCAATGCCTGAACCCAATTCAAACTATTCATGTCAATTTCTTAACTCCAAAGAAGTTGGTACTGTACTATATTGTTACAAATTTTAATATACGACCCCCTTGAAAAATTTTTTTTCTATTTTCATTTGCCACACTGACATCTTTAAACAAGTTTCGAAAATCCATCTTAATTCTGTCACGATTTTCTTCACGGAGCATTAGAAATAATGAGGTGTAGAACAAAAACTCCCTCGACAACTATCCGTTTTAACCTGTTCTTTACACAACTCTGCAAACCTTATATTTTTCTATTTCTACTGTGATATATGTTCTCGAATTTAACAGTGTGAACCGACCTCATGTGGTTCTTTGGAAGTTCTTGTAGTATGAATTATGGGTTTGTTCTTGCTCTTTAGGATGGAGAGATCATGGGGGGTATAACCTGAACTTACTGCCACAAGCAAGAAAGATCACCTGGGTACTAAATCTCTCTCGTCATTCGCGTACGTTTAAATGCTCGTAACTTTCTCTGATCGCCCATATTTCAAGCCCATTGTTTCAAAGGCCTCTCCCTGATGACAAAGAAAATGTTTCTTAGCGACACGATAACCTCCTCGAAACATTTTCTTTGTCGTTACATAGAAAATGTCACGGGAGGAATTGCATCTTTGTTGTTTTGATGTAAGAATAAAAATGGGGCGGCATCGATTTTTCTTTGTATGTAAAGATGTTGAAAAGTAATTTCTTTATTCTAAACTTTTTAGTGTTTTTTGGACCTGAAAATGTCAATTTTATCGATTGTGAAGTGAAGGTACGTTACAGTGAATTGAAGTTAGAAATGAAATGTAATGTCGTAAATTTTTTACATTAAATAGAGCAAAATGTTTTCTATAAACTCATTTTTGAAACGAATTACTGTTTTAGTATGAACTATTTCTGCTTGGCCATTCTGAAAATCCCTCCTACCTTTCCAGAGTTGTTACTTTAGTTTTATGTTTATGACGATGGATTAATAATGAAGAATGCAGAAGCTCTTAATTGGAAGCCAGTGCAATGTGCTTGTGTGCGCTTCCAGTCTTGCTGCGTCCAGCATTTCTTTCCACTAAGAAATCCGAGCTTGGTTGGCTTGAGTTCTAAAATAGCCCTAAGTGGTATAGAAGTACTTGTGTTATTCTTAGCGATTGTCTTTGTTTTATGTATGGTTTTTGTATGTGTTCGCACGATCGTTTTCTTAGCAGTTCGAATTGAATATCATTTTATAAAATGTTCTAGCTCTTTAACCTCAAGGGGAAATTGATGTTTAGATTTTGAAAAAAACTTTCATATTGATAGGATTTTTAAAAAAAATAGAAATGGGGACTTTATATAAATTTAGTGAATGTTAAAGGCATTTCCGGTAATTATTGGATTATCGTTATTAAAAGATATTTGTCACATTACTTTTTTTTGTATTTTATTCCAAATTTATTCCATGTTACTTTTAGGAAATGTTTTTTTGTTGTTGGAAAGATGTAACATTGGAAAAAATTGTGATGTGTGTGTTTAGAGACTTATATAATAATTTTTTATGGACTTTTTTTTTTATGAAAAGATATTTAAAAAGGTAAACAAACATGAGACTAAACTTAAAATAACTCACATTATGGTTTAATATACAATGCTAGAAGCTCCTTAAAATTGTTTTGTTTATTAAATATTTCATACATTGTGTGTGTGCTCTTTTGTTATCTGTTCTTTTCATTTTCTGTATTTCATTTGATTTATATAAATACAATTTTTATTTAAAGCGCTGACATGTTTCCCTTTAAAAAATATATCATTTTTATTATTCTCTCAGTATATACTTTATTTTTAAGATTTATTTAGCAAAAAAAAATTCTCTTTCTCGAATGAAAAGTAATTTCGTGCCTGTCAACACTAGCAACTTTGTCTTGTTTTAAAATTTCTGCAGAACAATAGGATTAGAAAAGTCTCACGACAGTGTGAAATGACACAATCGATTTCATGTTTGGGCTCCTCAGACAATTGTATACGGGCGTGAGAGATACTTGAAATCATCCTATATGAGAAAGAGAACTCCGAAACAGTTCTGAGTGTTATTGTCAAAATCTTTATGACTGAATCGAAACTGACCCTTTATTTAATTTTCTTCGGAAGTTATCAAATTGTGCAGCAGAATTTATACGTTCAGCTAATACAGAGCATTTTATTGAGTTTCAGGTTCGACATTGACAAATAGATCAGGGAATAGCCTGTGAAAGGCATTCGTTTCAGATATTCTCCTATTGCGTTTCTATAAATAGTCGAAAGGGACAACCCGAATGTATTCGATGAATTGTGTTGGAATGCTTATATAGTAATTACGGCCCGGGAATGTGAGAAGAATGCGTGCTGACTTTCTGTTTGTAAGAAGACGACATTTATTTTTAGGTTTTATGACGATTAGTTCTCTAATTGTTTTGACACATTTAAAACATGCAGCATACAAATGTTATTTTATGGAATCGATAAAAATTTATTTGTAATATCTTTAAATTAATGAAGAATATAACAGTTGTTGAAAAAAATTAAATGTCATGAGAAGACTGTTTTCAGCTACAATGTAATCATGGAAACACATTTCTTAAAAAATGTAAACTTATCCGTATGTAAACGTATTTTTATAAAATTGTCATGTATCTGATTAAAAGGATAATTTCAGTCTAGCATCGACATCCTTCAATACAACGGTAGTTTTTCTTTTAAATGAAAAACCCATTTGGCTATTTTAAGCCCAACTAGCCGAATAATCGTAAATATTTGTGTGCTTTTTCTTTGATGACATTCTTCTATCCCTGGATACTTGCAAGATCAAATTAATGTTCATTGTTCGAAAATACCATTAAATAACCGGCAGGGAGAATAATAGTATTAATACAATCAAAACACTGTTGTATAATATGTTCCTTCATCTGTTTTCATATTGTTTAAAATAAATGCGAAGAACCTCTTATCATACAACATCTATGACAGGCAGTTATTTTGCAAGGCCAAGACTTGTATAATTACCACGTTTACAGGAACTTCGTTTCCTTTGCCTTTGAAAACCTTTGCCCTTGAAATTCCTTACTTTTGATTAAATTACCGATAATATCTATTTAAAAGTGTCATTTTATATGTATGAAGTCTGACTGTACATTAGTTGATCATCCTCCAGTATTTTGAAATCCAAGCATTGAAAAGCAGTAACATCATTTGAAGATCCCCCCCCCCTCTATTTTTGTCACATGATTCATTTAATAAAATAAATTCAAAATTGGGAAACGTTAAATTCCATGTACAAATTTTTGTTAAAGTCTTCTAGAATATGATAAGGCAAATCTTGTTAAAATGCAGTGCATCATCCATATCTGGGTGACATGTAAATTCAATAGGGCTTTGAGGAATTTAGGGTGTCGTTTGAACGTTAGAAAGTAGCACAATAATATTACCTTTTTCTTTATGAGGTGTGAACATGACCTAATAAAATATCTTAATTTCTTGCTCTTTTGCTCTAATGCCTTAACCTCTATTTTAAAAACAATTTCATAGAGTTTCCTATTTTGTGACCTCCATTGAAAAGAATACTTAAAGAACACCGGATTGGTGGGGGATTTCAAAGCAAATCTAGTTATTTTCTTGGCTTTGTCTTCAAAGAATAGACGAAGGAAAACAAAACGAAAATGACTGATTGCGTCATAACAAGTGCAAGGAAAAACATGCATAGAAATGACCATAGTTTATTTGAACATTTCCTTGTTTGCATTTCCATAAAACTCTTTGTTTGGGGTTGAATCACTGTCATGTTATCTACCTGAAGTATTCTTATGGCGATTGGTTCGCTATTTGGGTTGTTATTTTTCTCAAAGCGACAGATTTGCGAGGCATTATGTGGTGGAACTTTTCGGAAAATAGTTGCTAGTAATAGTAGGGAGGGGGAGGAGTTGTATGAAAATTTCTAGTCACCCATTCGCCGCAGATGTATGTTATCTTTCTTTTGAAATACTACATTATTTTTTCGAATGAATTAGCTATTTTCACATGTTCCTGAGCTAAGTGTTGCTATTAATTAGATCATTGAAATAATTTTTGTAGGAATTCATTTATCTGGATATTGTGAGTGTTGATTGTTTTTCGCTGCCTTGAACAGAAAATTTTTTTGAAAAATTTATAACTTGGAAAAACCAATGTATTAATTAAGGAAAGAAAGTTTTTACGGAGAATCTTTTCCGCATGCGTTTTGTAATTCTGTTATAGATGCCTTATATGTTTTATTTATTTTTATTTATTGCAAAATATGTTTAAACGTTTTTCATAGTATGTTTGTTGAAATAGTTTTAATGAAAAATTATAGGAAAAATGCAACTAATTTTTTCCTCCAAGTTTCATCTATTGTAAAGTAAATTATTCATTTAAGAATTTAACAAATGTTTTATCTTTCAAAAGTAGTTATATTATGATGTACAAATCTAAATATTCGTAAGTGAAAATTTATTCACAATTCAATTGGTAACAAGTATTATGAATCAGCGATTATTTTCTGTTAAATGAATAAAAATATACTATTTCAATGAATATGCTTTCTGCAAATAATTTATTATTAGAGTTTAGTTTCCAATATAACTATCAAGTAGCTTTTGATTATGATAGAATTGTCGTTTTATTCGAACAGAAATATATTTTTGATTTAAATATTTGTTTTAGTCAGTTGGCAATTTTTCTAACTTCTGATTGCAAATTTCTTAAATGCATTATGTGGAGATGCTTTAAAGCAAGAACAGACTCTGTATTTTTCAACTTTTTTTAGATTTAATCGGGAATGGAATGTAGTTTCTTTGTGCCAAATCCCTCAAAACTTAAATTAAATTCTATTTCGGATAGAAATTTGGTTTGAATGAGAAAAGAAAACTCACTGCTTCCACTCCCTTTTTAAGGAACAAAATTGAATTTATTATTTTTTAGCATTTCCGAAGTTAAACACTTGCTTACTGTGTGATCTGTACCATCATTATGGTTGTATAAGTGATTTTTCTTTCGCCAGGGGAAAAAAAGCCAGGAAATAATTGAAATATTCATGTTTGCATATTTAAAAAAAAAATATGCTGGTTGCTTTTGAAACTGACTGTGCATTTAGAAATAGGAACTATTTGGTGACGCCCTTTGCTTGAAAAGCCCTCAGTGATTAATATTAATTTGTTTTCCAACTACTCGGATTATTTGATTAAACTACATTTGCGTAGAGAAATTGAAATTGATTCTTTCTTCTGTTGTGTTTGCTTTTAGTTATTTGTTCTGATATTCTACAATTTATTTTAATTCAGGTCTCGGTTATATTTAACCGATCTCTTTTTACTTATGTTATATGAATCATTAATTCTTTCCCCTCTTTTTACTAATTGTTTCGTTGGTTATTACAAATTTTTCATTTTATTTTAATGCTTTTTCGATATAATTGCTTTGGTACACTGCATTCAAATTATAATTATTATAGATATGTTACTCGTTTGTTTCTTTTCCATTTTATCACTTTCTTTTAGCTCAAGTATTTCTGTTAGTACAGTTTTTCTCTTATTTATTGATATTTGGTATTTTATTAAGAATAATTTTTATTACGTTAGGCAAGCCCATTTGTAATAAAAACGGTTAAAACTTTGAATATTAACCTGCTTAAAATTTCTGATAGTTTTTTCATGTAGTAGCTTAATCTTTCTTTGCATTTTTTTTTTTTTTTTTTTTTTTTTTTTTGAGGAATAAATTACGGTGATATAATTTATGCTCTTAATTAAAGGGAAAAATGTTTTAAAAAATCCTAGCATAAAGAAAATATAAAATAATTTAAAAAATGTGATGGAAATGTATATTATGTAAATTTATATTCTAAGCTCAGTACAAAATAAATAAAAAAAATACCGTTGTATCATTTTTTATTTCTGATGACAATTAAAAAAAAAGCAGTTATTATTATTATTCTAATTTCATCGCAGTACTACACATCGTCAGAATTTTTGTCATCAAGGCCATCTTCTGATAGCCAACCGCCTGACTGGTCCACGCAAGCTTCAATGTCCCTCTCTTCTAAGTTTCTCAGTAAAAAACATTTCCGTCATTCGTTAGAAGCGAAAAAACTGCATAATGATGTAAATTTCTGTTACATGGTTTTGGGAAGATTATTTGGGGTATTTGATACATAAATTGCTCAGAAAATAACAGAAACAAAAAAGAACCTTTTTCCCACTCGTTATCGCTTTTATTAGCAAAAAATCTCAGATTAGTAAAAAAAAAATATTCAAGAAATTGCACGTTTCTTCCAACCACAACAAACAGCGGAATGACAAGTTCTAACCCCCTATGAGGATTGTGACTTTTAATTTTTTTTGACAACTACTTTCCTTATTACGCAATAATCGCGAAAAAAAGTTGCCAGCAACAACCAAAATACAGTACACCTGTTTTGAGTACATTTTTTTGTTCACCCAATGTTGTGATGGAAATTTCCATCATCATGCAAAGAAGTGTTAAATGCTTATTAAGAGATGGCACAGCGGCGTTGATTTTAGTTTCAATGCATGTGACATAAATTGCAGTGGGATGAAAAAATTGCAATGGAATAAATTAATCTACACTTAACTGTATAATAATTTCTATTTGCTCTAGCGAATGCTTTTGAATTAAAACTCGGATCTTAAAAAATGCGTATAAAATGAAAGAAACATTTTTAAAGGTGTTGAAACATCTGTCTTCTTGATTAATTCCACATTTCGCACCTAGAAACAATTGTGTCGGGAGAAATCTGAAAGGCACTTTATTTCTGTCGCTAAAGTCGAGACATTTGAGTGCTAACATCACGCATGTTTAAAAAAGAAGGAATTTTTCTCTTTAGTTTTTCGGGTATCTCTATCGCTTTGCTTAGCTTACGTGTTACGCATTTTCTGTATAGCAAGCTAGCTTGTCGTGTCTCGACTGCTTAAAATAAATTTCGACTTCGGCAATCTGGAGCATTCATATCGTTCCAAAACATTCTTTTTAAGAGCGATGGAAAAATATTTACTTCATTTTTTACTTAACCATAACCCTTGTTTTATTTTTTTTAAAAAAAAATTCTAAGAAACATCATAAATTGTGTAGTTTTGCTTTTCAGAGGGCTGGAATTTATTTTCAAGGGCGATTTTTTAGCATTTGCGGGAAATCATTGGAAAAAGGGAAGAAGTTAAAAACGCGCGAGTGGGATGTACTAAGATTTATTGTAAACCATTTGTAAGTTCAAGTTCTTCGTGTTTTTCCTATTAAAATAAAAACGGATCTGGTGTTGAAAGATTATGGTATTTTTAAATGGCTTCCGTGAGCATATTTAGGGTTTGTGGGAAATCCCAAAACAGCCTGTATTTCAGAGATCAGTATGTTCGCTTACACTAGCTGCATGTATTTGCTGTGTAAAAAGATTGCTCTTATACTGATACTGTAAAAGTTTGTTTCTTTGTTCCCATTGTACCCAAATATATTTATAGAATGTCTCTTAGATCAAATCGGGATGCTCTAGTATTTTTTGGTAAGTACATTTAGATGTTGTGTGTGTGTGTAAGATAAAATTTTCCTCCTTTAAGTAAAAAAAAAAATTATGGGGTTTTAAATAATTATTAGCGATTATTTGAATGCAGAGTTGACTGAGGTAGCCAGGGGCTTATGGTTCTAGAACTCATAACTGACGTTGTTTCTGTTGAGTCTCGTGGGTTCAAGTCCTAATGCCACTAAATACTCAGTGTGTAAAGGTGCTGATGCACATTAAATCTACCTTGTGTAGTGTGGAAGATAGAAGAGTGAGGTGACAGCTCAGGTGTCATCCTTGTCACTTGACTAAGACTCAAAATTACGAAGTTCGTCGCCAGTAGCCCCTGTGTTGCTTTGAAATGCAGCGTTAATAAATCAATTAAATTGAATGCAGAAGTGAGGCTGGCTGGGCTAAAATTAGCATTTCGGCAGAATAAGGAACTTGGAAATCTTTGACATAGAATTTTCTCTTTCAGTATTCTTAAAATGTGGAAAATAGCCTGGTCCTCTGATCGTAAAATTTAGCTTTGGGCATTTTATTTTTTTATTAAATCTACCGTGCTTTGGAAAGTGTTTTTGAATTTTCTTTCAATAACAACCGAAGGGAAATGGTGTTTGTGTGAAAAAGATTTAAGTTTGATTTGTATGTAGTTTCTAAATATTTTCTTCTTCTTGTGGAGTACAGCAGATATCATTTAAAATATTTTTCTGTGAACGAATTAAATTTGAATTTTTAAAAATCCCTCCGTAATTACCGTAGCGAATGAGGTAAAACATATTCGATAAATAATTTCGATTCAAATAATAAAAAAAGTTATCCACAGATGGCGCTGCTGTTTTAAAAGCAATTCATTTTAAGTTATCTATTTCACTGTTATGGATGTTCCGACTTGTGTCTGATTTGAGAATATACCATCATTTAATTAAGCGAAATGAAAAAGATTAGGTGTATTAGGTGTTCTAAAATAATTGGAAATATATATATTTATATACTCTTTATACGAAACCATGAAAAATGTCACTTGATATATTTGCAACTTATTGGGTCATTTTTTTTCTGCTTTTAAGAACCAATTCAGTTGAATGAACGTTTAGTTACCGGGTATCTCACGTTATCTAACGTTTTTCGGTAAATTTATTGTATGTTTTTAAATAAAACGAATCTCCAAATAGAAAAGGCATTAGATTGCGTGTTTGTCGTGACATTTGTATTTGTCTGTTTACCTAAAGTTGGTCTTATTATTTTAAAAAAAATTTTCTTTTTTTAAAAACATTCTTGTGTGAAGGCGGCTTTAAAAATATTCTCTTTCGTATAGAAAGAAAAACGAATTCTTAGAAATCTCTTGCTTTTTTGTTAGGAATTTAATTGTTTACATCAATTCTTATTTATTGACAGAAGATTTATTTTGGGCGCTATCTTAGCTTTGAAATTCTTTTGAAAGTCCTATTATTTGTCGCATTTCCTTTTCTCATTTCTTCACCAAAAGACGTAAGCTAAATAAATATCTTTAAAGCCGTATCTTTTGTATTTTGTTGTAGTTTTTAGTTGCAAATTTTTTGTTGACTCTGTCGTGATATTTGTTATTTGTAAAAACAATTTTTTCTCCAGGAATTGTTTACGATTTCACTTCCGTTTTTTTTGTGGGAAGATTTTTGGATTTCTATTAACAATTCTTTTTTAGTGTTTCTAAGAAAACTTGAAAAGAAAATACGTTTTGCGGAAAGCTGATGTATGTCTTGCTTTCCTGTTGATATTAATGTAAAATGAATTACATTTAATTTGAAGATAAATTAGAAGTTAATTTTTATTCTTTTGTATCTAATTCTATTTATTAATAAAAGTATGAAAGCTGTATACTTCTTTGTAAATAATAATAATAAAAAAATTGTCACGATTACTTACTGGTAAACTGTTCCCTCTCACGCACGTTTTTAAAATGCCGTAGTTATTTCGAAATATAAACATTTTTTATATGCATATTACATTAACGGCTGCTAAAAATAATCTTTTCATCATTGGGTTTTTACAGATATCAAAAGAAGATTCATCATTTCGTTTGAAACTGTTTTCATTGTTATTATTTGGAGCAATTTAAATATTCAAATGAAATAATTGAATAAAAAAAGTTTTTATGCATATAATTTAGAATTATTTTCTTCTGGGGATCTTTTGAGTAATTTCAATAATTTGCTTATTTTAAATCTTCCACGCTTAAGTATTCGGTAAAACATCTTTATTGATAAAATAAATGAAATAATAACATTAATAAAGTAATAAAATATAAATATTGTTTTATTTCTCTTTTTACCAAAATAAAAACTGCGGTATTAAAATACCTTTCAGCATTTCATTCGTCACGTTGAAGTTCAATAAACGTAAGAGGTAATTTAGGACAGTACCTCATCAACCAACACCTTTGCATCAACACACGCGCCCTTGAAGCAATGATAGCGTTATGTAGGTTTCACGGACCCATTGCTACTGGGGGTGTTCTAAAAATCGCACGACTAATGGAGGGTTAATTTTTTTTATTTTGAGAATAATTTCCTATACACGCGCCCCAAAACGATTTTCCATCTCATTGTCAAAACTTGAATATTCAAAATGTATTATTACGCATGTACCTTGATTTTTATATGCTTTTAAATTACCTTTTTCATTGCCTGATTTTTGTTAAAAAAAAGTTGGTGCATAAGTTAAGTCGTAATGTACCTTCTTTTAATGTTACTTTTCGAAAAAGTGACAAATTTGCTTTGTTTCAGTCAGAGTTTTGCCTGGAAGGAAACCTTCTACCTAGTTTCGTAGAACAATGATTCCTTAAACGTTCGATTTCTTTTTAAGGTAAAATGGAATGTCTCATTCAAATGGTCATTCAACTCATCTAGCTTGAAGCGTGAATAGATTTATGTTGCTTGAAGGATTAATTATAAATTTCTAGCTAACTGTAATTTTCGATACTGTTCTGTAATATTTTTACACTGTTTGATTTTATCTTTGATCTATAGTTTTAAAAAGAGCGGACCATAAACTCGTAACTTTGTTAGAAAAAATATCCTAATATTGTTATAAATAATTCATATGGAGGTAGAACATATTCCACCCGTTTTTCGCACATCTCCTTGAAATTTAAAGTAGGTTTTTGTTTTGTAAATTTACAGCATGTAAAATTAAAAATATTTTTTTATGTTACAGCATTGAAGATGAAATATTGAACGTGTTTCATACAAGAAAAATTAGATTGATTCAAGCAAAATGAGAGGAATAATAAACGTTATGTGGAATTGGAATACGATATTAATTTTGCGCAATTTTATTTTCTGTAAAAGTTTTCCGAGTTTTGTTCTTATTCTTCAATATTTAGGCAAAGATATTTTTAAATTCTCTACTTTACAAATAAAAGGAATTGTGTGTGTAACTTCATTTTTTAGTATTTTGCCGGAAAAAGCTTAAAACAGTAACTGTTTTCCTCTTTTTTTATTTTTTTTATTTTACTTTTGAGTCTTACTAAAACTTATTACATTAATTCGAGCAAGTCCTGTAAAAAATACCATTTTGTAAATTATTGAATTGAAGCAAAACTTGACAAAATTAGTGGACACTATTATTGTTTTAAATCCCTTATTTCAGAGGTTCCCAAACTTTTTTGTCCCATAGACCCCTTGCCATGTTAGTTTTGTTGTAGATCCTACTTATCTAATATTAAATTTTTGCAAATGTATCAGCTTAAATGTTTTTGACAGTTTGTATAGCACTACTTATTTTAAAAGTTTTATGCTTTTAACTGTAGTTTAGAGTGTTTAAAACTTAAGAAACACATGTGAATTTATTAAATTAAAATTTAATTAATATATGAAATAATTGTTATATAAAATAACTGAGCAATAAACAAATGTTTTTAATGAGTGGGATGAATCTGTGGTTTCAATAAAAAATTTTCAACATTTGACTTTTTAATCTTTTCAGGTTTAACCCTAAACCTCCTCGGTTAGTAGTATCCAATCTTTTTTTATTATTATTTCTGTTTTTATTTTGGAGATTAGTAAGCGCGCTGAAGCTCCTCCTTTCTGGGAAAAGCAATTAAAAACTTTCTTGAGATGTTATTTGTGCCGAATTACGGAACATGTTTATCTTTTTAAACAAATTAACATTCGTTTCTAAACTTTACTTTAAGATCGTCGTTAGGACTATTAAAATCAGTTCCTTTTGAAATCAGGCAATTTTTTTTAATGTGACAACATGAATTCATTACTTATTGTGATATTACTATATATATATAGTCAAAGCATACTCAAACCTATTTTCAAAACCTGAATAAAGGGCATTTAAATGTTGAACATAGGTTAAAACGTAATTTTTCTGGCAGATTGTCTGTGACAAATTGAGAAACTGTTAAAATTCGCGACGTCCAATTTTATATTCCTTTAGCTTGATTCTGGCAAGAAAGAAACACTGAAATGATGGTCCTTTTTTAATAAAATTTATGCTGTCGCCTTTAATTGCAAATTAACCCCAGTAAATTTAGTAAATAAAGTTGTTAAATAGGTAAATCGGGTTTATACTTAAATAAATTTTCTTTTTAAATTAAAGTCACGATCTGGTTTAGGTTATCGTAGACTTCTATTTACCCCCGAATTATTTTTCGCTGACGTGGACATCTTTCAGGTCGTCATAGACCACTTTGGGAATCACTACTGGAACAATTTTTGACTTAATTCTTTAAAAATATTAGAACACAATCTTTTTAAATTTTTTTTTTTTTGTCATGAAATTTTGATGATTATATGTTACATACCATTGAAAAGAGCTTTCAGAAACTTAATGTATTGAATTCGCAAATTGAAAATTAAAAAAAAAGTAGTGATAGGTTGCTTATCTTATAATCTAACTTAGTTATATTATTTTCAAAAGTAGATTTGGTGTGCGAAATTTTTTGCATGCATATCCCTGTGCTAATAAAATTTAAATCAACAATTAAAGACCTGTCAGTTGTAAGCAATACATTTGTTTGCTACTGTTCTTATCCCATTCCCTTTCTCTCTTCTGAATAGAAATGTCACTGTATTCTTGGTTTTACAGGGAATCATTTTTATATAATCAACGAAAATGAATATACTTTTCAAAAATCTTAATATTAGTTTTTTAAGTTTTAAGTCTTTTGAATTCCTTGAAAAATCTCTAGATCTGCGTTATTTACTGAACATGTAATGTCGTACAATTTCCCCTGTTACACCCCGTATCTTTGGAATTTCTTCCATATCTATAGACATTTGGAATAATTTACCCCCTTTTTTTTTGTCCGGTTGATTTGTCTTTAACAAAACCTACACATCCCAGTTGACTATTCTCTGTCTATTGAATTTCAGGGAATGTATAATATTTACGAAAATATGAACAATAAAATAGTCTTGGGCAATTCTCCTCTGGCGGCATTAACTATGTGTTGATAACAAAAGCAACAAGATGCACGTACTAGGGAGTGACTTGCAGGAAGTGTTTCGTACAGTCTGGATTGTTTGCTTTTGACGTGTTGCATCCTAGAACTTTTTCTCATTCGAACTCCCGATTCAAGTCGTTGTACTTTTTGCAAAATGAAAAAAATAGTGATAAAACTAATAAAAAAAGTCATTCTCCCAAATAACAATCGTTATCATACTGAATCGCGTATTAAAGACCAAAGAGTCAATGCTCCGGTCATAAAACGAGAAATACGAAGCTCCTTTGTGTTTACTGATAACTCCGGCATTTAGGAAATAAGTTCTTGCGGTCACAAAAATGATGACCTAATCGGGAAACATCATCATCGCATAGGTAATGTCCTCTCCCTTCTTGCTACTTCGTGCTTTACAACCGTTAGACTGCATTTCATGCTTCTTTCTAGACAGGTTTGACAACATATGACTATCAATTCTGCTTGATAGCTATGTGTCATTATCAGATCTGGGAACTGAGGGCTTTGATTTGGGCTTAGGGTTGGGTTATTAAAACGAACTAGAGAGGTTTTATGACATTTTTTTTCCTTTTGAAGAACATAAAAAGTGACTGGTTAATTTTATTTTTCACCTTGAGAGGAGATTATCATTCAGTTTAGGGGGACAAATTTCGATGATTAATTGGAAAGTTATTCGTGAAATGGATATTTTGTTTGCTTCTAATTACTGTGGAATTGGAATATGATTATCTTAGTCTGATTAAAGCTTCCAAAAAGTGTCCTGTATTTTTTTTTTTACATGGCTTTTTGAAAATTAGCTTTTGATTCGTGAAAATATTCTTAGTACTGTAAAAGAAATTTACAACCTGTTTAGATTTATTTAAATTAGATTTCTATTTTAAGTTTTAAACTGATATATACTGTCGGACCTCCATTTAACAAACCTCTTTATTGCGCGAATTTTTCTATTTTGCGAACTTTTTTTTGGAACCAAGAACATTTTATTATTTTCTTCGTGAAATAACCTCTAAATAGTGAAGTATATTTTCCATTAAATGAACTTTTTTTCTTGTGATTCGGTTTTTTTCTCCTTATTTTAAAAACATTTCTGGACATTTCAAATTCTTTACTTTCTTAACACATTTTATGGTGATCAATGGACTTGAACTGGTTTTACCAGAACAATAAAATTGCCGTTATTTTTCAAATAAAAATTCAAACAAAATTAACAGATTTTATCAGTAATTAAATTTAAGGCCGCATATGGTAATCTATGCTTAAAATTACTGGTTACAAAATGTATGTATGTTTAAAATTACTAGTAGGCTTAAAATTAGAAAATATCCTTACAATTCATTAATTTTAATATAAAATTATTTTTTAAAGTTGATAATACAGTGTATTCCTGGTCAGTGTCCCCCCCCCCCTTTGTTTTCCTTGCAGATTTCTTTTTGATGGTAAGTTTTATAATTAAATAGGATATTAATTTGCAACAAAAGTGCGAATAATTACTTTTTAAAATAATATATAGTGTTTATGAATTTACAATCTGTTTTATGTAGTTCCTAAAGTGCATTAAAAATGAATTTTTATTTAACGAATTTTCCACATAATGAAGTTTTCTTCCGGATTTTACGACTTCGTTAAATAGAGGCCCGGCTGTATTAGGTTGCAGTTAAATACAAAATAAGTAGGCAAAATAAAAATGACTATTGTTTTTTAAACACATGAATTTTCTGAGAAAAATATGTAAATTATTAAAATGACTTTTGTTTTTGATCTCGTTTAATATTGCATTAACAGTTAACCGAATTCTAAAGCCGCATTTTTCTTCAAATAAGAATTTAGATAACGGTAGGGAAGTCTTAATATTGTTTAAAACTACTCTTTTATTATGTCGTATTATTTATTTGCTTTCATTTAAAACAAAACTATGTTTAGGTTATTATTGTTGAAATGTAAGTTTGCATCAAGTGTTCATGCTATTCTACTTCCTGTTAAATCGCTCTAAATTTACTTTACAAATAACATATTTTTGTTATAAAATATATTTTTCTTGTAATTGTTGCATTAGCTTATCCATCCGATAAAAGCTAACACTAAAACACAATCAAATTAGTTTATGTTATCTATATATTTAAATGTAATACGAGATATCCGTTGTTTGAATCCGTCATAAGTTTTGACTCTTTCTTTGTTAACTTGCACATTTTTATGTCATATTCATAGGTAGTAAACATCATGATGAATTATGGTGTTGACGAGTGTATATATATAATGAGTGTGTGAGAGATTTTTTTTTCGGGATCATGTAGTGAATATTATTTAGACAGAAATCTTGCACACGCGTGCAAATAAAGGCGTACGAACAATGTGCTCAATCTTCTATGTAGGCTCGAACAAAGAATGACGTTTATATTCTCATCTTGTTCGTTATTTTTTCTCGACATGATCATAAATATATGTAATTAGTTCGGCTGCAATACATCATATGTTTTCTGGAGAGTATCTACGTTCCTTGCTTAGATATATAATAGGATAAAAATTGGTTTTTTATAAGCGTTTTAATTACTGTAAAGCTAGCTTTGAGAAATATTAGCTTCCAGAGTGTGGGGTCGAACACTCTTATCTCTGCTGAATGGGAAATATTATCTTTGTAAATATAACGTTTATCTACTTTACGATTATTTTTTGCAGTTTTTTTTTTGTAGCTTTTTAATGAGTTTTTTTTTTATGTTCTTATTTTGACTTTCTCCGTTCTTAATAATGGTAGTTCTGCTATTTGTAAATAAGTTTTCCCCCCTGCTGAGGAGCTTAGCTCAGTTTATCTTGTATTATCTTTTGAACTTTTTCTATGGAGGGTGAAAAAAGCTTTCTGAAAAGAAGCAGAACCTTTTTAAAAAAATATATATAGTGTGACTTTCATCATATCTTCTTGTTAGCGTGATGACAAAAGTAACATTTTTAGTCTTAATTCTCAATTTGCTTTGCCTTTTTTTTCTGTGGGAAGTGTAAACGTATTGAAATATTAGTTCGATGAAACTCAAAAGAATGATGAAAATGTATGAAGCTATATGCTCTTTGAAACTATATGCAGTTTTTCTTCTTTTCGTTGAAGGGAGATATGGAAAACTTTAAAATTTATATTAATGTATTTTCACAATTTATAAAGAGTACTTTTTATTTTTTCACGCAATGTATTGGTAATTGAATTGTGTTAAAATGAGCTTATTCACATAGTTGCCTTTTTTTAAATAAATAAATTAAAAATATTTTTGCGATAATTAGAATATTTCGAACGAATGGCGATTTTTTATAGCATTTTATTTATTTTTTTCAACAGGTCATGAAACTCGGAAAAATATTTTTCTTGTGAATAAATCTGAAAAAAATGTTCTTTTTTATCTTGAGAATTTTTTAATGGATCAATGAAAACAGAAAAACACACAATTGGAGATTTTAAAAAATTTAATAAATAGTGAGGTGGAAAATCATTCCCTAAGACCATCTTGGAAAGAAGTGTAATAGATTTTTTAGAACTATTATATATTTTTTTCGATTTGATTTAATAACATTCACTTTTATTTACTTTTATTAATTTTTTCAATTAGTTTATTATTTTTCTGAAATCTTTTTCCATTTTGGTAATGATGACATTTCTGTTAGTAATAAAAATTAGTCTTCAAAATACTCCAAATAATTTTTAAAATGTCGTATAAAACTTGACAAAATGACCCGATATAACAAAAACAAAATTATATTTATGAACTAGTTAATGTTATGATGTCATTTCTGAGTTAAATATCAGTATGCACCACAAGTATTTTTTATGCAGAGATTCTGGATTGCTAGTGCCCAACAAGAGAAGAAAATAGAATTGTTATTGAATCTGATATTTTCGCGATTCAGGAAACATGTTTTAAAATACTAAAAATTGCTTCTATAACGAAAATAGAAAATACTGATAATTTGATAAATAATCGTAAAATGCTCTCATATAAATTTTAAAAAATGACGCAAAAGAAAGAACAAAATGTAGTTGAAAACACAATTTTCCTTAAAACTATGCGTTTTTTAAATATGACAACCGTATTAAGGAGATTAGTGTATGAGCTAGCAACATCTATCTACAATGCTTCAATCAAATGATACTTGTGATCAAAGTCTGGATAATGTAGTTTATTTTTGCTCTTTTTTTTTAAAGATAAATATTTTAATGAATCGGAAAGGCCTGTATGTATAGACTGTCTTTTCCTTTCTTCATAGAAGAGAAAATGTCTATTTTTCTCCTTCGTGACATAATAGTAGAAATGATTTGAGCTCATATTTTTTTTATGTTCTGGTTTTGTGGACTGACCTCACCTGTGTAAACGACCTCATTTCAGAAACTTGGGTTGAGTCTGCTTCAAACCTACATAGATGTAATTTTTCTCTTCTCTTGATTGAAAATAATATAAAATAATAGTTGGAAATATTATTTTACGTCTCAAGTGACGGTATTGTTATTATAACCTTCTTATTAGGTTTTTACTGTCATATTATTTATGATTAGTTGCATTAGCATAAACAGGTTGTATAAGGTGTATGATAAATTTCTTCGTATGTGGTCTTGTATTAGTTATATATATCCCTTGAATTTCTTTTATAAACCTTGAATCAGTATTTTGTATGCTTTCTTATAACCAATCGTATATTCGGTTTAAGGACCATAAGTCTTTTTATCAGAAATCTATAATAATTTATGATAGAAGTTTTGGTGTAGCATTGGAGCTTCAAAATTAAAAGAAAAATTGCTTTAATAATTCATTAAACATAAAAAAAATTATAAGTTTTATTCAATTATAATAATTGAATTGTTTATCGCATTTGTTTTGAAGGTGTTAAACTTATAATTAATTTTAGACTCTGGACAGGTGTTATTAGGTATTTCGCTTCTCACTTGGCAATCGGATATTCGTGTTTCGAATAAATGTGCTTAATTTAATTTTCATGTTCTGTCTTGTTATCTGTCCTATCACGCAGAGTTATGCATTTCAGTTTATGTACTTATTAGGCTCGCCTGAGTGCATTCGATGTATTTGATGGTCGCTGTCACTTGGAGATAAAGGGGGCTATATATATATATATATATATATATATAGTATGAAAGCCATCATACACGAATTTCACTATGTAGTGCTTTTAACACGACTGCATGAAAACGGTATCATGTACATTTAATTTATTTATAGTGTACCTGAGAGATATTTATGTTAAGCTCTCTATGGTATAAAAAGTACCAACGAGTTTTCTAAACAACAAATTTTGGCACGAAGTTATAGATGGGGGAAATTATATATCCTTAAAAGAATTCCTAAAATTATCTATAATTGAATAAGACCTCGCAGTTTTATTGGAAATCAATAAATTCATATAAGAGACACTTCCAAGTGTATATTATTTTGTAAAAATATATCTACCGTAAACTAATTTAAAAAAATAAATAAAGTACATTACTATTTTTCCTCTTTTCTACTAATTAGTCGTAGATAATATTTAATAAAGGGGAATCGACATTAGAGAAATTATGCAGTTCTAATTTCTAATGTTCTAATTTGGTGAAATTCATAAAAGTACAAATATTAAACGTAAAAACATACTTTAAATGTAGACAGGATTAAAATTGAATATATATATATATGTAATGACTTCTTCTAATTCTCCTTAACTGTACCCCGTCAAATTATTTTCTAGTTCTTTCGCCTCTGACTGTTATAATCTTAATCTAATTGCTCCCGCTCATTTGCAGCCAATCACGACTCCTGTTATAAAAGAGTCGTACGACCTTCACCGCCACTATAAAAGCTCTGAACACACGGTTACGCGCGCTCTTTCGCTTCGTTTTTTGTCATCATGTAGTCTGCCGCATCTAGTGTTTGTGTATTGTGTGTGTCTTTTTGTGATTACGTACATCTATGTGTCGTCCTTGTCTTGCGTAAATGTTTTCAAGATGTATAATAAATCGTTTTAATTAATCACCGGAATGCCTCGTCAATATCATCCAAAGAAACCATCAACAATAGAGATCATATTATTAAAGAAATCCATTCAACGGCCACGTCTATTACATATATATGTATAGGGTGGAAAAGTTTTAACTCTATCGGGGGAGAGGGACTCCTTAGTGAAACCACATATCCATACGTTATTTTCAAGCTTAAAGGTTAGAGCATTCTAATAAAAATTGGCATGTAGGAGATTTTTGACTTTTAAATATAATTATCCACATTTAGAAATAAAAAGACAAATTTCTATTAAATTGCTCTGATTTTTATGTATGAAAGAAATGTATGAATATGTGGTTTCACTGCCCCTAAAAGAGTTAAATGTGATTTTTATTCATACAAAATTTTGTAATCGAATCAAAGATGAACAAAAATGTATTCATAAACTTGAAAAAATTGTTTCTGCAAGAACTGCTTTTTTTTAAAAGAACAATCGAACCTTTCGTGGTCTAAAATTAATTATTTTTACGATATACTTTTGTTAAAAGTTCCTTCGATTTGCATATAAATAAATGGTAATATTTCCATTTTTCGAATTGAGCCAGTTTTCCCTGCTTCATTAATAAATCCATCTGCAATTCCTTGTTTAATTTAGTTTAAACGCATCTTGAATAACTTACTGATCCGAGACGCATGTTTGCATATGATAGTTCCACAGTAATAACCAATTAATGATTCGAACTATATAGTCTAGCATGATAAGTGATCACCGATAAAAGATGTTCCACGTTACTGATGATTGATTTGAAATAAAACAGGAGATTCAAAACATCGTTAAGGGTTAAATTCCTCCCCTCCATTTCATGCGTTTGATTTCATTCTTGATAACCAACCTAATGTAGTTAAAATTGGTCTTGTCTAAAATCCTGATTTGCAGACACATCAACCTAGTTAATCATTCAATGCTTTTGAAATCGAAATCGTGGTTAAATATTATATTATTAACTTAATTTGATTGTTTTTGCTTTTCATTATTTGGATAATAAATACCTACTTAACTGAGTGGTTTTGACCTAGTAAGTGCCGTGTCTATTTTATTTACTTCTATTGTGAAGTCGATGATTGAAAGGGAGAACCATAACATTCAAAATGCCTAAGTATACTTTGGAATATGCTATTGTAACGCACGGTATAGTTCCAAGACCGAAATGTAGGTGCCATCATTACAATATGGGCTTGGACCGGAAGTGTGACTGTACCAAACACTGCAGTACCGTCAGAGAGAGTTTGGATCTGGACAAGCGTGCGTTCCACATTTCGATGTCCAATCCTGAACTATATAAACTTAACTTATTTTCTCTAAATGTTTGTCTTGTAATTGTCTAAGTGGCAGTTACACTATTAGTATTTTAAATTTTGTCTTTGTTTTCAAGATTACCTTGTTCACCTTTTTTTTGCATGCAAAATCAAATCGGCGAAAGCTTAAACTTGATGACATACCAAAAAAATTAGTACAGTTGAGTTCCAATAGACCGAGTTTGTGAAAATGCCAGGTTATCGACAATGGAATAAAAACAACAACTTAAGTACGAGTGTTTCTCAGGAAAGGTTGTACTACACTTGTATATATTGTTTACTTAAGAATACAACAAAAAATGAACTCCCAAATATCCTTAAACAAAGGAAAAGTATGTACTTTATGAAGCCATACAGCATTTACTACATGAAAAGGAAAACTAATGAATATATAGTATACAGCAATTTACCTTGATCAGACACTCCTCAGAAAAATATTTAATGAAGTCGTGAAACTGTCTATAATAAAAATTAAGTTGCCGACTTTTTGCAAAAAGTGGCTTCTTCTTTTTAAAAAAAATGCATAATGTCCTGTTGTTTTCCGTGCACTCAGTGTTTGCTGCTTCACCATGAAGACGTCGAAGGAACAATAAGTCTATTACCGATGCACCTTGTTGTGCAGAATACTGAAGGGTGGTTTTGACAGCCCTTTAATCCCTCACTATGTGATATTTTAGGAGCTGGTGCAGTGTCCTCTCTTTAAACGTTAACGTCTTCATCATTTTCCGGTATTTTTCATTAACTGTGACAGCAGCAATAATTTCTGCATCTGGCATAATGCCTTTGCTTGTAACGGTTTTGCACGTGAGGATTTTTCGACCTGCAAGTCTGTGGCCGAGTTATCCGGACTGCCGGGGTTAATGAGTGTAGAGTTTTTGGGATTCTACTGTATTACTAAATTTTTGCTTAAGAAAACTCAAATTTAAATTGTCTTTCAATTATATATAAATGCTCATTTCCATTGACCGTATTCACAGCTAATACTCAATATTTAATTAAATGATAATTATTATATTTTCATTTCAAAACTTTCGCTTTTTCTTTGAAGTCTTGGAATATTCTTAAATTTTTTGTTTCATCTGGAGCCACATCTTGCTGTAGACTATAGAGTATTATATAGATTTATACGTTACAACCTAAGCAAAGAATTCTCCCACTTTATAAGTTCACAGTTAAATATTAATCTCTGTTGTACAAACTATAAATATGCAGTTATCTTACTTTTCTTTGAAGTTTTTCGTTATTGAATAATTTTGTGAAGTTGTTATCTGTTTATTTCTAAATAGGAACCCATAAAAATGTATTTATTAAAAATAAAATTTAAAATAAGATTTTTAGGCGAGATGGTAAGCGAGTACTCATGCGAAACATTCTTCAGTATACTACTTAATGGTTTTCACGATTTTTCATGCTTCAAATCGAAACATTCTTATCAATAAGGTAAGCGTACACCTTGATGTTGCTACAAGAAGAGCAGCAGTAGTGACACGTTTTAATATTATGAAAAGTCGTTAGTGGATTCTATGAATCATATACTGTGCTGTCAATATATCTAAATGATTTGTTAAAAAATTAAGTTACATTTTTAATGGTTGAGGAAATAAATGTGACACCTTGAAATATTAAAGTTTGGTTGAGTAACTTATTTTTATACTTTATTTTTAACACTTATTTTTAAACTTTCTTTTTAAATTAAAAAAAATTGATATGAATTTTTACTTTATAACACTTAGCTGGATTCAAAAGAGAACAGAACATTGGAATTTGAGGTAGAAAAAAAAATGACAGTTTTTTCAATGTTATATCCATTTTTTGGTGCGTCCGTAGATTTAATGGTATTTGATTTCTGTATAGCTTTCTCTGCCTTGTGCAGATGAAGAGAACTTAAATTTGGTTATACTTTTCTGAATATATGTATGAGGGTGTTTTATTTTTTGTAATCTGTATATCTTATTTTTTACACCAGTGATTCCCAAAGTGGTCTATATCGATCCCCAGGGGTCTATGACGACCATTAAGGGGTCTACGTCAGCGAAAATATAATTTGGAGGTCCATGGGGTGTGTAAATGGGGGTATACGGTAGTTGCTCGCATTAAACCATATCGCGACTTTAAATTTAAAAGAAAATTTAATCAAATGGAAATCAAATTTAATGTGGTTAATTTGCAGTTACAAGGTGAGAGTATAATTTTTTTTAAAACAAGAACCATCCATTTCAGCGTTTCTTACCAGAATTAAGCTAAATGAATAGGCAGTGACTGAGATCTTAAAGTGAGGTTTAGAAATGGATGTCTATAATTTTAGCTTTAAAAAGACATACCTGTTATTTAAAAATCCCGAATTACGGAGTATTCTGAGAAGTTTTTAATTACTTATTCTAGTGAAAAGGGGTTTCAACATGATTAGCAATCTCAGAAAAAAAAAATACTGGACATTACTAACCGAGGAGACTCATGGTTAACCATAATCTGACGAAATTGATGCCAAATGTTGAAAATTTGTTAATGAAGCACCAGATTCATCCCTCCCATTGTAAAAGTTCGTTTATTGACAAGTTATTTTATTGAATAGTTATTTTACATATTAATTAAATTTTAAATTAATTAACATGTATTTAAGTTTTTAAACACTATACTTCACTATAGTGAGAATTTTAAATCTTTTATAATAAGTAGCTCTATACCAGCTGTCAAAAAGTCATTTAAGTTGATAAATTTGCAAAAATTCAATATTAGAGCTGGGGTCTACCCAAAACCGAAAAACATAGCAAGGGTCTTTTTCAACTTTCTCAAGGCAAACTACGAGACAAAAAGTTTGGGAACATATTTTTTACACTATTTTTTTTAAAGATATTTTTTACTTTAATTAGTAAAGTTTGAGGTCTGTTAGATATTAAAATATAAAATTTGGCAGTATAATGTATGCGAGGGAATAAAGTGAGCCATGATCTATAACAGTAGAAAGAATGGAAATAATGAAAGGGATTTTTCAATAAAAGTATATATTTTCTCTCTCTCTCTCTCACTTGAATTTGAACTTGTAACGAGAGTATAATATTCTTATCAAAATTCAGAGATAAAGTATGAAAGGGACTTCTTTAAAACCTTTCTGAATCAAAAGTGAAATTTTTAATAAAATTTTCATTTTGAATTAAGAAAGGGAGCCCAATTTACACTTTCTGTCCGATTTTATAAAGCAAGTTATCTCTTTTTTTTATTCAGGGTCGTCAGTATTCTTTTTTCTACGCCTAACCAGGTTGAAAATTGTTATAATGGCAGCTGGAGGGCAAAATAGTGACCCGGGATTAGGTTTCACATTGCCCGAACCTTTTAAAATGTGATTGCGGAGTGTGACGGGGATTTCCGGTTTTGAGTGACATTCAGAAATTATTTTGAGCCTTTTTTTCCGTCTTTGCCTAAAAAGAGGGGTTTGGGGATGTGCGGACGAAAGAAGAAACTTAAGCTTCTCACGAATTTTGTGTATTGGGTTTTGTTTGACTGACAGCATCACTGGCCTGTAAGGTTGACTCATCACATTTGTAAGGTTTGAACGGTTCGTGAAAAAATATTGATTGTTTCTCTTTTGCAGTCTAAACGTCTGGGAATGATATATATTGTAAGATTTCAGCCTTAGTGTATTTGTTTTGGGTGTCATGCTTCGGTCCAAGCTCAAATTACTGGGAAAAAAAGTACAACCATATTAAAATTATGGAAGTTGTTTGTACAATATATATTTAAAAAAGTAATTATTCACACTTATTTGTAAATTAATATCTATTTATTTTATATATCTTACCTATAAAAAAAATGCCAAGAAAAAAGAATGTCGAGTAATATACTGTATTTTCAACATCAAGGAAATAATTTTATATTAAAATTAATGAATTTTAAGGGCATTTTCTAATTTAAAGCTTACAAGTAATTTTAAATGTACATTATTTTATAGCTAGAAATTCTAAAAATACATTATCACACACTTTCGTCCTTAAATTTAATTACTCATAAATCTGTTAATTTTGTTTGAAAAAATGCTTTGTTTTATAATACGCCCCTCACATCTTTGCAATGCACCAAAAGGTTTTCAAGCGTATTTTTCCGTTTTTATTATCCATTGCTAGCTAGATATTGGTCATATCCCAATGCTTTCGCAAATTGAAGAACTTTCTCTATTACGAAAGGTCTAGAGCAGTGATTCCCAAAGGGGTCTATGACGATCTGTAAGGGGTCCACGACAGTACAATAATAATTTGGGGGTCCTTGAGGTGTAAATGGGGGTCTACGATTGTGGCTCTCATTAAACCAGATCGTGACTAATGTTAAACGGAAATTTAATCAAGTGAAACTAGACTTACCTATGTTTAACAGATTTATTTACTAAATTTTATGAAGTTTATTTGCAGTTACAAGACGACAGCATAAATGTGTTATTAGGACTACATTTCACACAGTCTTTCTTGCCAGAATTAAGCTAAAGGAGCATAATTTTGGACGTCGCCAACATTTAAATGCCCTTTTTTTTAGATTTTGAAACTAGGTTTGGGAATGTTTTGACTATCGTAGTACCACAGAAGACAATGAATTCATAATGTCACTTTGAAAAAAAAAAAATCATATTATAAGAATTAAGCACTAACCAAGATCATAAAGTAAAGTTTAGAAACGATGTCAACAATTTTATCTTTAAAAAGATATACCTGTTATTCATTCCATATTATGGAATATCTTGAGAAAGCTTTTAATTGTTTTTTCGATTGAGAAGGTGTGCTTGCCAATCTCCAAAACAAAGAAAAGAAGAAAATACTAGACACCATTAACCGAGGAGATATTTAGAGTTAAACTCTGATAAGATTGATGTCAAATGTTGAAAGTTTTATTATTGCATCCCCAGTTTGTTGCACAGTTACTTTATGTAACAGTTATTTTATGCATTAGTTAAATTTTAATTTAATTAACTAACATGAGTTTTCTTGAATTTTAAACTCTTCTATACTTCACTACAGTTAAAAATTTTAATCTTTTAAAGTATATAGCTCTATACTTGCTGTCAAAAACACAATTAAGTTTATAAATTTGCACAAATTTAATATTAGGAAATTAGGGGGTCTACCCCAAACTGAAAAACCTGCCAAGGGGTCTATGAGACTAAAAAGTTTGGGAACCTATGGTCTAGAGATTGGAACACTTTTATCTCGCCAGAAATGTCCAGAAATACTTTAAAAATAGGAAGGGAAAAAAGTTCGTTTTATAGAAAATGTACTTCGCTATTGGGAGGTTATTTTTTTGCGAAGAAAATCGTGAAATTTTCTTGGTTCCAGGAAAAAGTTCGCTAAATAGAAAAATTCGTAATATGGAGGTTCGACTTACGTATATCTATGAGGACCAATTATTCAAATTCTTGTTTTCAGATTTGATTAAAAAAAATTTTCCCCCTGTATTTGATACAATTTTATGATAGATTTCGTACAAAAATAATATATATTTTTTTAAAAACAACCTGCTGAATTTCTATTATTTTTTTGTGCTTTTAAATATCCATTAAAAATTACAAAATTAAGGTTTTTATTCATATGTCGAACAGAGTGTATTCTCATTTAAATATAATTTTTTTACCTTTAAAAAGTATGACAAATTTTGACTGCAAATGCTTATATTATTGAAAAAAGCAACCCCCCCTAAGACTACTTAATGGTTTTTGACTTCAGATCCTGTATCGATAACAAAGGTCAATGTATTTCCCGTTTTGTGCGGTTTGCGGAGATGCGGCACCACTTGCTTAGAATACTTCAGAAATTATTAGAAAACTGACTTAGTGTACATAGGAAAATGAAACAGATCATTTAGGCGGAAATTCGTAGTTGGTTTTCAACGAAATAATCGTTGCTGGCATTTCTGGTTTATCCGAAAGCGGATGTTAAAAAAACTATTGTAATTAGCCCATCCTGTATAGTTCATCATCATTCTGTTAAATGCAAATTGTATTCGTATTTATTGATCCTGTTTTGGAAATAAAATAACGATTTTTTTTTTTGTACTATCAAAGCTGGGAATGAAGGTTGCTGGGGGCTGATTTTGATAGATGGTGAATTTATTCTGATAAAAAGGAATGCTGTAAGAGCATGAATACCGATAAAAGTACTTAAACGAATGTTTCATTTCTATTCTTTTCTTATCATTATGTTTTTGATTTTGGCATTGGAATCTCCTTGCAGATCTCCAGTTGGAAATGTCATGATAATTTTATTTGAAATTTGACATTTATATAAAAGCTTGATGTAATTCAATTTGACAGATGGAAGTTATGAAAATTTCATTTTTTGTAAGCATTGCATAGTTTGGGATTTTTTCGAAATTCGATTATAATTTTAACTTACAAGATATTATGGTTTATTGATTTTTAAGTTTAACTACTTTTTTAAATTTATTTTTTTCGCCTTTTTTTATTTTCGTATCTTTTTTAATAGTCGGAATTAAATTATGCTTTGTTTTACTTTAAAAAATCTCACCAAAATTTTGAATTGTTCAAATTTAAAAAAAATATTGAATGCAGGTTTTTTTAGATTCTTCGATTTTTTTGGCACGCTTAGTTTTTTAAAAAAAAATTCAAACAAACTTTCAGGATGTATCACTCCTCTCGTTTGGTGAAAATACTGTCATATTTATGATATTCATCATTTACATTTTTGAAGATTTGTTACTTTTTTTTGGAAGTGATAGGAGTGACTGCAAGTAGATTATATCAAAAACCTTTACATATTTCTCGAAAAATAGAGAAATTTCGTAGAAAATATTATTTCACATTAATAATAATAATGTATAATATTAGTAAATCAAAAGAAAACAATTACTTATTAATGTAAGAAATTTTTAAAGATTAATTAATATTCTCTGTATTTAAGAAACAGATATGCTCATAATTTCTTTTGCCTATCCAGAAAAATTAATAAATAATATAATTTAAGTTAAAAAATTACTTGGTAAAAAGTGTTTACTCCTATCAAACAAGGGGAACTGTGAAAAACGTCTCCCCCTCCCCTCTTCTTCTAATACCGTTATGCGATTTTAACATTTTTTAAAAAATATTTCAAAAGAAATTGCGACTATTAATTTTTTACATAAAAAGCAATCTAATATAATATATCATTTACTTGATACGTAGATCAATATCCCTGCACAAAAAGACTATGAAAAACATTCGTTAACACCTACAATACGTTCAATAACCGGTTTCATTCTTCGTATAATTAAAGAAATTGCAAAAGATATTGCATCCGCCTTATGGTTGTATTAAGAATTTTCCTTTTGGATATTTACAATCTCTTCACAAAAAACACCGTGCTTCCATTGATTACGCGAGTTTATCCTTGTTCCGTTTACGCTTAATTGGTCATTAAAACATAATAAGGATACAGCTTTGTATGACATCCAAAGTTATTGACTTTCCAATTTTGGAGAAGAGTTTTTCTCACTTTAATTTGATAAGATCTCTTTTTTTAGAATAAATAAATACTGCTAAATTAATCAGGGAACATTATCTGATTATCCACAGTATAATTTGTCGTAACCGTATCTAGAGTGACATATAAATAACAGTCTGGGCGGAAGTTAAGTATTCTTTCGAAATTTGTCAAGTTATGACCTGACCTTATGTCAACGTTCTTTTGGAATAAAAAACATTTTAATAGGAGTTACATCAGAAAAATGCATTTGCGCATTTAAAAATTAAAAAAAAATCGTGAATTGTTAATTGTATTTAACTAGAAAATTGTCGTAGCTATACATACTTGGATATATAAATGCATATGTTGATGTAAACTATATTGTGCAGGGGAGTTAAAATGCTTTGTCCTTTCTTTCGTTAGTCAAAGTTATGGATTTTGAAAATATAGTTTGAGCACACATCATGCTTCAATTCCTACTTCTTGATTTTTTTTTGTATGTGTTTGAAATTTTTTCTATTACAATTTGATTTATAAAGTTTTCATTTCCTGGTATATGTATTAAGCCCATTTCTACTGGTGTATTGTATACCTTAATGTAATATTTGTAAATTTAATTTCGCAACCATTGATGTTCGTTCTGAAAGGACTTAGGAGCGACTTACGTTATTTGAGTTTTGGATTTAAACTGTATGTCTTTTTTTTTTTTTGTATTGATTTCAAAATGGTCTTAAGTATTTTTATGGTCTATAAGGAGAAGTTATTTTCTGAGGGAAAAATTACTTCAGCATTCTACAAATTTCAAATACGTATGTGCCGTATATTTCGGCGTACAATGCGCACTTTTAACACAAAAAAATAAGATCGAAATTTACGGGTGCGCGTTATACGCCGTATAAATAAAAATAAAATAACTTTAAAAATATAGAAAAGATGAGTGTAAAAAAAATAGATTTCTACATCTGTCTAATTACTGTTTATTTAGGCGAAATGACATACGTTATGAATATTCATTATTAGATAACATGTAAAGTTCCACATAATCGTCTTTCGTTTTTTCTTCAGGCATGTCGTCGAGAATTCTGTTTCATCTTTTCACCATCTATGTTACTCTTATCCATAAATAAATAATAATTTTTGTTCTATCTAAATTGCTAAATATACTACAGTTTGTTCAAATGACTTTTGAATTATGTCAGGTTTAATTTCATTCTATACTTTATACAAATCAGTACTCTGAATACGAGAATGGTACGAAACAAGTATTTGATGGCATTTTTCTTTTGCTTAAATTTAAAAATTCACCTGATAAATAATTTTCTTTGTTCAGTTGCAATTTTAATAAGGATGGTAAGAAATCAGTCATCTTTTATTTTCTTAAATAGTTATTTAATTCATGAAATTCACATTCCTTTTTCCAGTTTTTATCCATTATTTCGAAAATTAAAAACTTCTATGTTCATTAATTTTATTTCGGAGCAAGCGCAATTTTCTATCATAAAACCAAAGCCCGAAACATTACAATGCATGATATGGCCTTTAAAAATGTCAGATGAAAGAATTGGAATTATTATATTTTCTTAACAATTTTTTCTCCCTCGGGATTGGGCCGATGTTACGCGAACTTGAGAGATGCTGTGGTGATTAGTGGTTTTATTTGACGTTAATTGTGTGGAGGAGGGGAAAAAAAGAAAGATGTCGTGTATATCCAAATATTTAGATTTCGTCATGGTAGGTATTGAAATTTATTGCTGGCGTTTTTTCTTTTATCAAGCTGATAAACGAGTCCTCTAATCTTGTGTGTTAAAAATAAAATATTTACGTTCAATGTCAGTAGTTTGGTAATAATAAGTGTCTGTTTATATCGTAATTTCTCATCCTGTCTTTCTCATCTTGCTGTCGAATATTTTTGAATAATTCCGATAGAAAATAAAACATTGAACCATAAGTAATGAAATTTATGTTTTAGTTCGTGTGTTATGTAGAATTTTACCGAATTATTATAAATGATGAATACTGGAAAAGTGGATTACTACCAATTCCGTTCCATTTGTCTAAGTATGATAAAAATATAAGTAGTTAATGGGATATATTTTATGATAGGATATATTACGATAAGCTTTATTTCTTCAAAGAAGCCTCCATGAAAGAAAACAGTGCATAGCTTCAATCCATTTGATCGAATTATTTCAATTTCCTCATTAAAAAAATCTGGCATAAATAGTCCATGAAACATTATGTATCATGTTAAAAGACACATTGCTTTTTTTTATATATATGTGAAGTAAAAGATCAGTTAACTTAAATCCATTTACAATTAATTCCGTTATGTTAGATTTGATTCCGATCATCTAAATCTTTTTGAATTGTCATAAATGGCGTGTTCAGACTTATCGTTAAAAGTCATAAAATAGTCTTTTGTTGCTATTTTTATTGAAATGTGGTGATAAATGTTTGCTCCAATTGTGAGCCAGTATCTGATTTGTTTGACATAATAAACTATTTTATCTATTTCATGGATTTGCTGTTTTGTGTTTCCTAACGGATTTGAAGAAGTTAATATTTTCTTATCAGATAGCTAATATCTTTAAAAGTTTATTCGAATTCCGACTCTATTGTGAAGTAAGAGGATTACAATTTTTAATTCTGTAAAATAAAGTATCGCGTTAACCTCTTATTATTTTTTTACCATTGTTGAAAACTTGAGAGATGTGCTTTACTTATTCTGTTATGTAAAATCAAAATTCATTATTCTTTTGATCAATTTTAACTGAAACATGTCCTATTTTGTTTACAGAACACTCCAAAAAGAGCATTTTGAAAAATTCTGTAGGAGTGCTTTATTTTAGTTCTGTTGAAGAACTTAGTGTAATTTGACCCTCATGAAATCAAAGCTTTGTATATTATCTTTGCGTTTCTTTTGTTCTCTTATAAAACTGATGAAGTCAAACATCATGAATTGACCTTGATTGTCTAAAAATCTTGCTTCTGCATTTCCTGGATTTAAAATAATTCACAATAACACTATACGAAACCGGTTAATCAATTTCATCACTCATCGAACTGTTTGTTGCGCAGTTATGTTTGGAATTTTAACTAGTTTTAAAAATATGTTTTACTAATTTGAATGATCTTATTGGTTAATTTCTTGCAACTAGTTTTGAGTACTAACTACTTTCGAATTGATTATTTAATCTTCTAGACGGCAAAATCAGTTCGTATTAGACCTCGTTAGATTGTCTTCATTCCATATTAGTAATTTGTAATGCTATTTGATCTGATGTGTATATATAATTTAGTTTCGTGTGAGAAAATTAGTTTTGATTGATATTTTGAAATATTAAAAAAATAGTTCGGGAATGTTCTGAAATAAAAATTGATGCTTTGGTGACGAAATACTTTTATAACGGTTAAAAATAAGTATATATTAAATCTTTTGTTATTGTTAGAAAAGCAAATGTTTTAACTATATTGATTCAATGGAAATTATTTTTCCTTTATAGCAAAATTAATCTCGCAAATTGCATGGCAGATTCATGTTTATGTAAATGGAAAGTTTTCTATATTAGGGTTTTGTTTCAAAATATTTGTCTGTGAAGATAGCCATAGCTTGTTACGAATGTGATGTTTGAAAACGTTCTCTGATTATTATTTTCCTTTCCATGCCGCTTAAATTGAAGTCCTTTCGCATTGAAAATTTTCATTGTTGAAACAAAATGCTTAAGCATTTAAAATATTTTAAAAACCATCCTTTCTCACACAATTTAAGATATGAATTTTATGTGCACATGTTCATTTGGGGGGCGGGGGCTATTCTTTACCTCATTTGTTGCTAAGCAAGAGTGTTGGTATAATAACTTCGTAGATTTTGAGCTTTTCTGTTTTGTCAAAGTAATTGCTTTGAAGCAAAGTGCTTATTTTAAAACTGGACTGCTAAGTCGAACTGTCTACTGTTCTCTGTTTCGGTATAAATGGCTCCCATGAGCAATCCTTTCAGACAATTATGAGAAAAGGTTTTCATGACTGTTCTGCTTGGAAACCACTTTAATTTCCCCGTCTTTATAGTTTTTGGTTTAAGTTTTCACATGTATATTTTCTTTCGTTTCATATTTACCTTTATTGTTCTTTTTTCTTCTTTTTTTTTGTCAAGCGTTGTAACAAAAATGCTCTGTCTTCCTGCTTTTATCCTCTTTTCCAAATGAAGGATAATTTTTCTACTAATTAGTGTTGAATTATTATTTGAGTTATGTTTATGTTTTTCTATGTATTGTACTGCTGAATAAACTGAAATCGTATTTTTAATCTGGTTGTGTGTCCTATATTCCTTTATGATTGTGCAGTCTGTTCGTTAAAACTGAAATTAACAATGCAGTTTTCTTTCTTTCTTTCTAGTTTGAAGCGGTTCTTTCTATCTTGAATCTGACCAGCTTCCTTAATTTTTCCCCCTTCATTTATTCCTTTTCTCTCCTAGAATAATCACCTTTTTTAAGTTAGAAGTCTTTTCTTGAAACAAGTGACGACGGATTATTTTGGAAATGAACTTTATGGATTAAGAAGACATGGATATTATTTTCTATGGATAATTTTTGTCCTGCCTACATTTGTAAATCTTACTGCAATTTTGAGTTAGATAAAATATATGTTTGCATTTGCTTATAGTGTCCGTGAAAAATATATAAGAAGTATATTAATTCTTGGAAGATTTGCAATTTGCATGTTTTTGAAGCAGATACGATTTCCTCAAAATTAGTTAAGGATGACGATGTAAGCGGCTTATATGTGCTATTGTTTAACTATCTTTAAATCTTTTGTCCTATTTCACTTCATCTAGTTCATCTGCTTTGGATACGTATTCGTTCAAGGATTTTGCTTAGAAGGAAATGGTGATTCTTTTTAACACTCTTTTATAAGCTTCACCTGTATGTAACGGAATTTTTGAACTCAATTTTTACCCACTTTAAAGGGTAAGATTAATTCGAAATTTTGCTCACTTGTCCAAGATCGATGGCAATACAATAATTTAATAATTTTGTTCCATTGTCCTGATCAGGATCATCAGGATTAACGATTTCCTATTTTCAGATCCCATCCCGCATCTAGCGACTAATTTCAGATCCCATCGCACATCTGGCGACTAATTTCAGATCCCATTTCCAGGTTTAGCGACTGAGAGATTAAGTTATAACTTAGTTTGATTAACTATAAAAGGGTGCTTTTTAAAACTATAACTTATTATTAAGTGATGCATTTTTAGTATGGTAAGCTATATATGTGTCTGGGAAATTTTCGAACATCTTGAACTTTACAAATAATCCTTTTAGCTCATCTATTTAATGTTATCAGAATTTATTTAAACGTTTTCTTTGCGCCGAAATTTTTATCAGTTAACCTCTTTTAAACGACAGCTGTGAGATTCGCCTCTGACACCTTGATGAATACAATCTGTCTATTCATTATTTTTCGCCTGCTCTCATCGAAATCTGTTTAGGGTGGAATTTGTAGTTCACTTATTTTCTTTCTTACCCCTGATTGATGCGAAAAGCTCTGTGCGGAAGAAGGTACTGATAGATTGACAAGTAGTCGCATCTGACTAAAAGTAATCTTCCCAGTGTTGAATCTTGAAAGCGAGTTTACCGAGTTTTATCTTGGTATCATATCGTGTTCCCGAATTTTTCATGTGCCCTTGTTTGTATGTCTCACGTTAGTAGATTTGAAATCGACGTCTACTTATCAGTTCTCTGTATCCATTACAAATTTCTGGAATACTAATTGTGAAAGGACTCACTTTTTGATTAGGATCAAATATAATGATTTATTCTTATTTCTTTTTAAGTTCTTTTACCTCAGTGATGACATCTGTATTTCCTGTCTTGTTGCTATGCCTTTCCTGTATGTAATCAAATAAAGTATATACTTATATATAATACAATATGTGTTTATTTGAAATGCTCCTGCTATTATAATTACCTTAAAATATATCAAACCATTTCACTTTGTGGGAATAGTATTATTAGGTTAGTTATTTTAGTATATGTGAAATGGTTAATTTTTAAAAAATAACAAAGAAGAAAACCTTAATGTAGTGATTTAGGTCTACTGATCAATATCTTTTTATATTTGATTATATAATTTTTCATATTTTTCGCTTTTTAACTTCGAAATGAGCTTTTTGCGACTTAAATGTATCTAGTTCCTTTGTATTTTACTTTAGTATTCATGGCCGTGGTTATTTTCTAATTTTTATTTTTTTATTCGTGGTTAATTATTTTGGATGTTTAGAGTAAACTTGAAATTATGCTCCTTTTTTTGGGCATATATTTGTAAACTGTATTAGAGACATAATTATAAAAAGTTTCTAAAACAGTTGAACTAGTAATTATTTTTGAGAATTTTAAAAGTTTGCCTGTATATATAATTGGTAATTTTCTTTAATTATCATTGGTTTTTAAAATTTATTTTGGTAAGATCTGTTGAACTATATTAAAATGACTTAAAAATTAATAAGTATAAAGGTTTTGTTCTGAAGCATTTTTGGTGAATTAAAATCAAGTTATAACTGAAGGATTTTTCATAATCAATTTCTGGGTACGATTTAATTATCTAAAAGCCGGAGAAAAGTTCTTATTTCAAAAACTCAGATGAGAAATAGAAAATGGCGTGCATTTTTTTGATGTTGCCTTGCGTTTCCTAAATAAACCCCATTTATGATTAATTTTTTGGCCAGCAAGTCTGAAAAAGTTTTGAAAAAGAAGGTTCGTGCGTTGCTTTGCACATCGTGAGAACCACATGCGGAACGAATACAAATGAAATATTACGGCTTCATCCTGAGAGTCACGGGAAATTGGCTGTACTCTTTCTTCCAGCTGATTTTGCAGACCTTACAAACGATGTGTAAAATACCATTTAAAGTTTGCTTGGTAAAACTCACTCATTATTAATAATTTGAAATTTGAACCTTTTGTAATTTAATTTTTTGGTGGATTAAGAAAAGATGAAAGAGCGCATAATTCTAATTATAAAATGAATGAGTTCCCCATTGAAGAAGACTTCGGAACTTTACTCATAGATACTTTGCCTTATTTAATTGTTTTATATGTAAGAGAAGGGGGTGGGGATATCTTGTAGAAATATTATCGATAAATTAGATACTTTTAAATTTTACAAAGAGTGAATATTGTGTTAAATATAAATTTTGATATGTATGTGATTAGAAAATATATTTTTACAGATCTTTAATTTGTTCAATGTATAAATTTTTTTTTTAAAAAAAAGACGCACACACACACACAAAAAAAACCACGCAGGTTTATGCAGAGCTAGATTCATAAGAAGCTAGTTTTATAAATTTCTTTTCTTTTTTTTTCTTCTGAAATTAAGATTTTTTTTCTGCAGTATTTGCTAAATTTTCCTATATTTTTTAAAACATGTTTAAATTTTATTCTTGTATCTTTTTAAATATATTTTATAGAAGACGGCTAAATCATTATAAATTTAATTATTTTCAATTAGTTCATTTATTTTCGGTTTCCTCGAGGTAATTCTTGGAAAAAGTATGCTAATATTGTGAATACCTTATAATGTATACATAGAAATCTCCCTTACTACTACTGACAAGATCTTCAGATAAATTAAGAGGCTTTAATAATGAAAATGAATAATTAGATTTTTTTAAAGTCTTAAAAAATATTGTTTGCATTTCTAAGTTTTTAAACATTAAAAAGGAAAAAGAATGAAGATAACTAAGTTTTCTTAAGTTTATAAAAATATAAAAACGGAGCATTTTAATTTTAAGTAATGTCTGATACAAATTCGAAAGTCTTATAAATATCCTATTCATATTTCTCTACATCTCGAATTGTACTAAAAAAAATTTATTTTATGCTACTTTCCAAATGGCTTCACATTGTGACCATTACTGTTACGGAAACAAAGAAATATTTTAAAAATTCCCGTCTGATTTCGGAATGGCTTAAAATTGCTAGTGCTTCATTTAATTGAATCTTTTTTAATTTTCCTCGTTTTATTTTGGTTTTTATAACTATTTTCCGTATCGGTTTACATTGAAAAAAAATCGTGCCGAATCCACTGCACGAGCCATGATCCTTTTTGAGCTCTTGCTGAAATCGGATGCTGTACACTGTGGCTTTAATCCGAGGACGTCTGCTTGTTGTCTGCGGAGGATTCTGTAAATCGATTAGAGACAGTGCTTTGCAGAGTCTGTCTTGCCTCGTCACTCGTTATTAACGATAGGTGTGGGAGTTCTCACTCATCTATCTGTGTGCGTGGGATTTTTGTTTAGTTAGAAGAGTGTCTGTGGTATTTGCGCTAATTTTCGATAAATGTACGCGTGCTTCATTTCAAATTAATTCAAAGTTTACAAGCTCGTATCGTTAATGGCAAATACATGTAGTCCTTTGAGTTACCTTTTAGACCACTATTGGAGCTTAGTAATTTGGTAATGCTATAGATGGCATTTGCTGAGTAGTCTTAATTGCATTACTGGTTAATAGAGTATATTGGAACGTATTGAAAATCGTGTAGAGTAAGTAAATAGGTTGCTGTGCGCTGCTAATATTTTAATATTGTTTTGAGAAAGAATTATACATTAATCAACTAGAAAAATGATAAAAATTTAAAAAATTGGGTTTAAATTTTGCTTTTATTTGTTCCTTAAGGGTAAGCTGCTTATGATTCAACTGTTCGTTAATTTATAGTTAATATTTAATGAAGAGTCTTAAAAAGAGTGGTTTATCTTCGTGTATAAAGTCGGACTAATGATACGTTAAATTTTGAATTTTATCAATTTATTCTGGATAATGTTTATATGACCGCTATTTCTTCCTTTCTTTTTTTAATTTGTTATGCCCTAATTTTCTCGTAAACTTTATAAAAATACGCAATATTAAAAAAAAGTTTTGTCGATTTTTTAATATCTTAAGTGAATGTTTCAAAAAACATATTGTCAGTTTTTGACTTAAATTTGTCCTAATAAAATCCCATTTTGGCTTCGAACTATGTTTTAACACATGCGCCTATTTTCAATCCACCTTTACAAGATTAATTTATCACTTACAAGGTAATTATTTCTTATTTACCGAAAAAAGAACAGATTTTTTTTATCGGCTGTTGTCATATGTCTTTTGACACTTAACTTCATGCGTATAGCTTTTATCACTTATCGCAAAGGTCGTTTCTAAAAAGCGTTATTGACATTACTACACTGTGAGAACTGACCTTTTGTACGTTGTGTGAACAATTAAGCTTTTTGTCTTAACTTCCAAGCTCGAGGGATTCGTGAGTTTTTCGTTTTGTAACAAAGTTTGTTTTCCGTAATTCTTATCTCGACGGAATCATCGTTCAAGTTTGGGGTTCAAGTCCGTAGATTGGCCTAAACTGGTAAAGCTACGTGATTCTGCCATTTTGGACACACTTAATGAACCTTCATCTCGCGTTGTCACACGTTTGCACGCAAATTTACCCATTTGCATTCTGCACTCAATGCTTTGGCTCATCAGCTACGCATACCGCGCGAAAATCTTTTCTTTTAGTACGATAACGACATTTCTGAGAGTGCTGGTTGGCCGTAAGCTTGTTGCCGTTCGACATTCATAAGCTTGTTTTTATCCCTTATTAAAACAGTAGAGAAAGTTCGTAATGTTGTCAAGGTTTCTCTCCTTGCCTCGGGCATACTAAGTTCCTAGTCACAACTACTGAATTGTCCAGTTTCTTCTGATCCTGTTCAGTTTGTAAACATTTTAGTGGAAGAAGGTTCAAGGTTGAGATGATCTTCAAGTTAACCTTTTTTGCTGTTACTAAGATACATGACATTTTGATCGCTTCTTCAAAAATTAACTCTGTTATCGCTTGAATTTATTTTGATTTCTCAAATTGTGCTGCTGCGGAGTTCTTTGTGATCTGACCAATTTTATCTCTTCGCATAATGATTATCTAATAAATTATAATTTTTTTTATTCGTAGAATAGAAATACTACACATTCGTTTGTTTTGAAATTTGGTAGATTGGCTTTATCAAAAAATTAGCCAACGTCAAGGAGAGGGGGAAAAATTCCCCTTCCCCATCTTTAGAAGCTCAATACATTTGAATTGATTCAAAGCTTCATAATTCGGGATTGCAATATCGGACCAAAAGTTCAATACCGGTATTCGATATTTCTTTGAATTAAATACCGGTTTTTATACCGGTATTAGAAATTTTAGAAAAAGGAAGAAAAAATGGGTGTCTCTTTATTTTACTTGCCAGTTTTATTGGAGAGTGTAAATATCACAAGAAATAATTTGTAACTTGTAAATTATAACAGTATATAAATAATCACAAAAAAATAAACAAAGGAAATTTTTTTAAATTTAAATTACAAAAAAGTGCAAATATTCACTATTCACTCACAGTCTGTGGTACTATTACAAGTTTTTGAAATGTTCTTTATGTTTTAAAAGTTAAATTTTTGAAAAGTGTTCTAAAAACCATAATGCATCAATTGTACTGTTATATATATATATATATATTAAGCCTAGATCATAATTTTGTGCAAAAATTACCAACTGTCGAAACCGCTCTTTCGACATCTACGCTAGTTGTGGTGGTACTATTAGCAATGCGCGATATACTTTTTCCAAGTATATTTATCTCTAAATCCACCATCTTCAAATAAATCGATTTCTCGTCGGATGATTTGGGATATAGCTGATTTCTGTTCTGTAGTTTGGTTTGTTGAAATTTTTTTAGTTATCGCTAATTCTAATTTTTGTTTAAGAGACAGTTTCTTTTTACTATTGACATTAGTGTCATCATCATCTTCGATAATTGTACCGAATTCTTTTGAATGTAGATTGGTTTATGCGTAAAAAATTTTAAGAAAATTTACTATAAACTTGATCAAATTTGATTTAGTTAGTCTCTTAACTTTAGTTCTTCTTAACTCTAGAACATTTTTTTTACATTGTGCCTTCAAATTTTTTCATCATATAAATAATGAAACCAAACCGAAGGATTATCAACTGATTTTTTTTTATGTTCTTTAAAGTTACTCTTATTCATTATTATGAGTTATTATTTATTTTAAACACATTTTGAACCCGAAAGTATGATACAATGTTGATAACAAACTCACCAATTGAAAAAATATCGAAATATTACTAATTTTCTTCACAAGTACAACCTTGATTTCTGAGATATGAATATCAGATCCTGTGCAAGTGCAGTGTCGCTCTGAGCTGTAACAGGATAGTTTTGGCCTTGGATGATTCAGATATTTTTTAACTTCTCTTGATCTTTTAATGCAACTTTATATTCACGGTCTTTTTAACCCCCCCCCCCCTTCCCGTTAAGGAAGCATTTTAGTAACAGGTGTTGATGGATGAAGAAAGGCAGATGAGCTTGGATATGTTATTCCTCTTTCAACCGGAACTTAGGAGTTGTGTATTTAGTTCTTTTTGTCAGAGAAATAATTTGTCTATATTTTTAAGTTCAGATTAATAGTCTTTTATCCCGTTGTATCTGGCAATGAAAAAAGCAGATGATGGATTTAATGAGTTGCCTTAGAACTGTAGAACCAGCTAGGAAAAATAAAAATAGGAATAACGGAATGAGCGGAATAAAGACGTTTATGGTATGTAATATATTTACCTTCTGAAATAGACGTAAAATTATTTCATTTATATTTTAATCATGGTGCAATAATTAACACAACAACATAAACACAAAGACGTATAGTGGCCGCGGTAGCCAAGTGGTCAAGGCATCGGATCATGGCTAGCGTGTCATGAGTTCGAGCCCAGTACCACTGATGACCCGCCGTGCACGTTTAATCTGTCGAGAGCTCAAACGTCCTCCCGTTAATGTGGTAGTTAGGAGAGGGGGTGCCAACTCAGGTGTCGTTCACATCACTTGACCATGGTTCAAAATTACGCGGTCCGTCGCCAAAAGCCCTCGTGTAGCTGAACGTTAATATTCACTCACTCACTCACAGAGACGTATAATATTTTACTATGTTGGCGATCCCTGAACATATAAGAAATAATTTAAAAAATTTCTAGTAAATACCGAAAAACCTGTATTTAAACTTGTGAATACAAATGGCTCAAAATACCGGTATTCCAATCCCTATTCATAATATAATTATTATATATTTTGTGTTTTTTCAGCTACATTAATTGTTTTTAACGAAAAGGGTGCCTTTTTTAATGAAATAATTCTTTTTTCAAAACAAAAATATGAAATCATAATTCAACAAATCAAATACCGTCTTTTTTTAGTGATTTGTGAAAGCAGTCTTTTTAGTGAGAATCGCAATTTTTCCTTAACATATAAGGTTAAGACTATTTTGAATTAAAATTCTATCAACCACATTGATTTTTTTTTCTTAGAGTCAATTCTATTAATTTTGCAGTTTAAGGTATTAAATTTGAAAGTTTTGAAACGAAACAATAAAAATTCCTTTTGTAGGAAATTTAAGATATGTTAGTTTAAATATTTGTGTTGAGAATATAAAACTGATTTTTTTCGAAACTTGATGAATAAATATATTTTTTTTAAAGTAAACCAAAATTTCAGGGGAAAAAAACAAAAACACTTTTAACTTTTGAAATGGGAATGAAACAAAATACATCGTTATTGAAGAAATCATATTTGAAGCTAACATTAAAAATTCTTTGAAGAATAAACTTTGAACTTATTGTAAATAACACTGGGAAAACTAATTTTGAATTAGCAAAATTGAATTTCTCTTCTTACTTATTCAAATTTTTTATATTGTTTGTAAGGTGAAAGACATAATTAAATGCATTTATTTTTTTCGAATGATATAATTTTTTTTAATACAAGGAATTAATTTCAAGGGAGGAAATTATTGAGACCATCTCAGATTTTAATTAATACTTTTTTCTTTTGAATTTTGTTTTACATTCTATCTATAGTGAAATATTTTTTATTGATAATTTTGTTGTTTTTACCTTTTTTATGTCATAGTATTTATGTGTCCTTCATCCCTTTATAATATCAAAGTTTTTTAATGAATTAATTTTAATTAAATTAAATTTTATTTTTAATTCCTGATAAATTGTCTGAAAGTATTTTTTTTCCTCCCTGAGGTATGAATACAAGATTCATTTTAAGTAGAGTACCCCCTACCCCTTCTCGTCTTTTGAAACTGAAGCTGGTATCTGAACTGGATTTTTGCATTAGATGTTGCAGAGCATTTATTACAAAATAATTAAGATAGTTTTTATTCATTCACATCCTATAAATTACCTTGAGACTCCCTCACGAGTTTCATGTCCATTTGAAAACGAATTAAAATTCTATGAATATTTTGAGGGGAAGAATCATCAGACATTGTAAAACTCGGCAACTTTTATTTAATCTATAATCACAGTCAGTGGCGTAATGCGGGGTAGGCAGGGTTCTAGGGGGCCCAGAGCCTGTCTGCCGCCAAGTATTTAACCCTTTGTAAAAACCAACTTGGGGCCCCTGCAAATGTTCTCCGTTACGCCACTGATCACAATATCTCAAATGTAAGTATGCAACAGAAGCGAAATAAACCTCTATCGATCATAATTAAAAATGAATAATGATTCACTTTACTCTCTTAAAACGCTGCTTTGAGGCACAGTCAGCTATGATTCAAGGTTTCTCGAATATTAACTTCACTTAGACGAGTTTATATCCAATACACGAATTTCTTTCTAACAATTTTTACATATAATCACCAATTCACTATTACACCTTACAATTGCAATTCATCCTCTTTACAGTTACATTCTAATTATCTTACTTTCTTACTTCAGATCTATTTAAATAGCGTTCCTTCACAAAATCTCGAATCAAGCAATTTACAGAATAATTTCCCCAGAGGTTAATTGAAAATGCAGGAGAACCTGCTACAATTTGAACAAAATCGTGGCTTTTTGCGCTACGGCATGCTGTTCTTTTTACCTTACTATATTCTACTCTTTTTCAAAAAGTTTAGAGTGAATCTATTGAATTTAATGCGGAGCTTTAAAATTTTTATTGGAGGGGAGGGGAATTGAGGAATATTTCACCTTACTACATTTTAATATCGTTTTTTGAAATCTGAACTCGAAAAGAATTCATTTGGACCTAGAATATTATTGGAGAATCGCAAAATTTTCGTTGAATAAAGCAATAAATATTCAAAAATGTCATGTGAATGGGGAAGAAAACGGCTGGTTATGCGAGAAGTAACAGTCACACTTGTGAAATTTTTCGAGTTGTTAAATTTATAAAGACAGTCCGCGTGTGCTATTTGTAGCTAAAACTCTTTTAACTCCCTATTGGTTTGAAGGTCATGTTTCTAATGTATGTAGCAATCACGTCTGTGTTACGCAAATTGTATGCTGTGAACGTTTCGTTGAAAACTCGTTATAAAAGTTACTGTGTAATTTTTAATTTAGAACATAAATGGGATTTTCCTGGAAATGTTAATTTTTCCTATCTTTAGATTATTTTTTATCTGTGATTTATCTAATTTTGTGAATAGTTTTATATCACCTGGAGTACAATAATTGTATCAGTAAAGATTTTAAATGAAATAAAGATAAAAAATTTTAGAAGTTAACCAATTTGACGGTTAATTTAATTTGAATTTTTGTTGCAGTAAATACAGACGGTTCTTATGAAACGCCATGTCTTTTACAATGTTGTTTTGATACAACACTGCTTATAAATAGTGGGTGGTTTTTGTTTGATGCTTTCTTGATGTCATACACAATATATTGTTTGATTTTCAAACTTTGTATCATTTCTTCCTACACACATTGACTAAAATTTTTTGATGACCAAGTGTTCTCTAACCTGCAGGCCACGGTAATAATACTCGTTTCTTATGCATATGCGAATAGCAACTGATGCATTAAATAATGATATGCAGTTGTCTTGTGGTAAATGAAAATTTCCACAATTTTACTTATTTTTTTATTGAAAAAACCTTTTGTGTGTATTTAATACTCCAGAAAGACTTTTCTAAGTATAAAGGCTTATTATTTTGAAAAATACACACATTTCTGTTATTGTATTAATTTTTATTAAAAAACTCAATCGCCGATATCTTGAAATTCCATAGAAACGGACTCTTCTCAGTTTATGTGCGCTTGGAAACGCTTATTTTTCGCACTATTGTAACATTCTCTCTTTTTTTGTGTTTGATTTTAAAGTAATAAATAATACCTTTCTATACATACTTTGATACAAAATCACTACCAAACGGAAACCTATATATAACAGAAAATTCACGTTATACAAGATGCTTTTATATCAATATTTCAGTGTTGAAATTCTGATATTGAAACATTTTTATATATATATACTTGCTTAGTTGTGTGTTTCTATTAAATGTTTAATAAATGTTTCTATTAAAAAAAACTTAACATGAAGATATTAATTATAATTGTAGTGTAATATATTAAACTGAGACCAAATACATTTTTGACTTGAACTCTTTTATTACAATGCTTTTATAAATAATCTTTGTTATATTTAAAAACATTCTTTTTTCTTTTGATATACTTTATCTTTTTTAGAAAATTTCATTTCCTGCATTATTAATTCTGTTTATGTACTTAGCATAGAACTCTATTATGTTTGATAGCGATATATTTCTGCATATATATTACACAAAATAGGTATGGCCAAGAATTTTCGATCAAAATATCGCTAGGTCTTTGAGAGTTGACCTTGAAACATTAATGTATGATCTTGAGCAATTACTATTGCATCACACAAGATAAGAGTTTGAAGTGTGTTCACATTCGTAGTCGCTCGCTGTCCACTTTTCATTCAAAAAGTCGCCAGTAATGTCTAAAGGTTTCACCTCACCTGACATAGTACCCAATTCATTTTAATGTTACCCAAATCTACTTATGATCCTTTTTTTCCCGTAGGGTTTTGTATTTTCCCCTTAACCTTATTTTAATTCCCTCAAAAAGTGAAATATCCCCCCCTTTCCCCCCCTTCTTTTAAACATCTTGGATTCGAAAGTTAATGTAATAAGTTCTCTGGCAATTTTTTCTAAAAGTGAAAGATCGCAAATTACTAGTTGTTTCATGAATTGTGAAGGGAGTGTGTGCAGTGTGTTATTCAATTTTTTTGATTTGGAAGGAAAAAAATCTTCAACCTTTTTCTTTTTCTGATTTTGGGGGCAATATTTAATTCCATATTTTTTCTGGATTAAGATACAGAAAATATTGTGTCCTATTAGAAGTTGTAGAATGAATAAAAGTATACTATGCGTAATTATTCTTTTGATGATAGAGGTCAACTCTGCGACCATTAGACATAGTTAAATATCTTTTCATAAGCTGTTATTTAACTTACGATGTTTTTAATACTTCAAAAATAAACCGCTTTTTGATGCTACATTTGCAATAGAACTGCGTTGCTCTTGGCGACGATCCATGATGAACTCAATTACCCATGCATTTTTAAATAGATTTATATCTGATTATTATTCTTAAACATTGCTTGCTGTAAAATATACTATCTTGTTCTATATTTAACGATGTTTCTGATTTTATAAGCTATTACGTCAGTCTTGCTCATGACTTGTAAATGATAATCTCCGTCTTTCTTTTTTTCTTCTCATTCTTGTACATTTTTACCGCAAGGAAATATCATTACCTGTGAGCTAAGGTTAATGTGGTCGAGGTTAATTGTCATTTGACGAGAGGGAAAGCTTCTAATCCCACCCATGTCTTTTCTTGCTGAAGTTTGTCGAATATTACAATACAACGTAGCAACTGGGCGCGGAGATCTAGTGTGTTTTTAAGTGACCCATTATTCCTTGAAGTTGAAGAACTTCGTTGTTATTAGTCAATTTCCTGTGAAGTTCCCCCGCCAACGCTTCTTTACGGCTTTTTTACCCTCCCGATTTTCAGTTAACCCCGCCGATTGTCTCACATCTTCAGCAAAGAACGCTGACTAACCACTTTGGGACAATTTGTGGATAAGAATTGGCTTGCGTACGGGCGAGAGTTTCAGTAACTGTTCGCAGCTGGTGGCCATAGGATAATCGCTTCTGGTTTGATGCTGTTTTGAATCCTTACGTCAGAGAATTTCATTATTTTATTTTGCTGTATCTCGCCAATTGCAAAGAGATTGAATTTTATTTATTCTTTGTGCGTTGACAGTAAGATTCTGAATTTTAAATTTCTATAGCGGATGGTGAGCACGTGTTGCGGTAAAAAAAAACTTTAGTTGGGCTGTCAGAAGTGTCTGCATTCGATCTACCACTTCCTTTTTTATTACAGAGTGAAATATACCGACTGATTTTTTTCTTGTTTCTTTATAAACGTTTAAACAATTTACTGGAATATTATGTTTTGAATTTAGCGTCGTTTCTTGGACAGAAAAACATTACATTTTCAAATTTCAATTTATTATTCTTTAGTAAAATTGCAATTTTACTGAAAGAAAAAGAATGAAGAAGTATGTGTGTAAAGATATGTTTTATTATTGTCTGTAATTTACCCCAACTTTGCATCATTAGAAATAAAATATCTCTGTCGTGAAAAGAGTGCGTGTATGACAGAAATGGTTACGTTATGCTCTTGACGTTTTAGTTTATTTTTTAAGCTCTCTTTTTACATGCGTAAGTTAGATTAATTTTAGAAAATAATAAATTGCATTCTCAATTTTTTTTATTTATATATTTGATTAAATACAAAATAAATCTATCCAAGTTTCACATTTATAGTTAATATTTCATTATTATCGGGCTGCATAATCTTTTCGTTATTTTTTAATATGATTGTTTTTGTTTTTGATATAAACAATTTCGATGTAAAATGAAAACAAAAATTTATCATATTTATATAATATAATTGTAGCTGTCTTTATTTCACTTCGTTATTTTACTTGTATCTTTTCTGTCATCGTATTAGTCTCAAGAACGCTTGAAGATGCTTCTTTAAAAAGTGAATAGATTTCTGTTGGCAATTGGGATTTGTATATTATTTTGCACTTAAGCTGTTTTGTTTATCAACTTTCTGATTGATCCAAAAGTAATATAATAAGGGAAGCAAAGTGTAAAACTTGTTTGTAGAGTTATCTAAAGGGAAAAGAGGAGAGTACTAGCACGTACACACACACACGCAATGTTTACATTATGAAGCAAAAGGGTACCGACCGCTATTTATGACTCACATTAGGAAGGAAATTATTTTGGCTCTTATAAAATTTTTTTTTTTTTTTGTATCTTTTTTAAGCAATTGGTTAAAAAACTATGGATATTCTGAGAATTTTAAGTCAAAGCTAAATTTCAACAGTTTTTCTTTCAGAACTTAGTCCTGCTTAGTTTCTATTTCAGATTATGGTGAAAGTGGTACAAAACATGAAAATAATATGTTCATTTGAAGAAAAAAAAAGGTATATTAAATAAAGAAAAGTTCAAATATAAATATATAAAGAATCACAATTTTTCAGTAAATTGAGATTTTTTAAAAATATTTTCAAAGAGGTAAATGGTAACAACTTAACACATAAATGATGTTCATTTAATGTACTATTTTCCAGATATGAACAAAATGTTTTCTTTAATTAACAGCAACAATTCCCCCTTCAAAAAAAATCGCTCGCTTGGGGGTTTGTTTTTACGAATCAGAATTTAAAATAAGAATTTCTTTCTTAAATTTCAGGAATGTGTTTTTTTTTTCTTTTGAAATCTTTAGATGTGACATATGAACAGCATAATCAACTAAAAGATCTAAACACAATAATGTCTGTATACTGGTTATTCCATCATATTACATCCGTGTATTATTCAAATCTGAATTTGGAAAATGGATATAGTTAATTATGTCTGAATACAAACGCCACACAAATTGATTCAACTAGTATGAGGTTAAATAGAAAAGGAAATTTCTAGAAATTCGAAATAAATTATTTATTAGTATACAAAGGCATAATGCGTGTATGTAGAATAAGCTATTTTAAATTATTACTGAGAAATTTTTATGATGACTGAGACGTTCTGCCTAGTCACATTTGAAAATGAAAATCGTCTGCGCATCTGTCGGATTGTTCTATTCTCTTCTAAACCATTATTTGGTTGGCTGGGATTATTCAAAATTTCTCCTCTTTATCGTGATACTCCAAGTGGAACACCGGTTTTTTATGGCTCCATAACTTAACGTATTATGAAAAAGTGTAGTTATATGTTTAGTTCTGATGAAATTTTAATGAAATTAAATTTTTTAATTTCCTGTTTCTGTTGATTTTACTATTAACTATGCAGTTTTTGGCAATCAATATTTATGTTCATATATGCCTATCCAAAATCTATGAATCTTCATTCTATAATGTAGCAACTTTTATTTATCGATTTTTATATTAACGCAGCAACAATTTTAGAAGGTTTTATGGCATAGCTTGCATCGAATGATTTTTTTAAATAAATAATTTTCCTACTTTGCCTTCCTGCTTGCCCCAGTCATTAAGGTATCCAACTACTTGCGACAAGTTTTTTTTTTTTATAAATGGAGATATTGGGATTTTTTTGTGGTTTTTAGATTTGTTTTATACATTTTCGAAAAATATGCTAAAATTTAGAATAGAAAAAGAAATTATTATTAAAATGGGGAAAAATTTGTAAAAAATTATAAAAAAATAACATTAATAGGGGTTGTACCAATAGTTTACGAATAAAATTTCAATTCTGTTGTGTTGCTATGTTCATTTTTGAAATGACTGTCTGAGATAGTTAAATTTTTACCAAAACTAGAGCACTTTATCTCAATTATTATATGAAATTGCTTAAAATAACAGTGATTATATTAACATAAGGGACTGTGCATTTTGTAATAAAACAGTGATTGATAAATCTGAAGTTTAAAACACTTCTACTATTATGCAGAACATACACAAAAAAATTTAAGCTAATTATTTTCAAAACTTTTTTAGCAATCGCTAGCCCCGTTTGAGTATTTTCAAAAAAGCACATTTCGAGTAAAACGCGTTTTAAAGTATGACAACTTGTTTAAAGTAATTGCATTTGCTTTAGCTAAAACACTTGGTAGTTTTTGTTCTAGTGAACAGAAAATAATAAACTTGGTATTTTTACAAAGCTAATAAGATGGCCTGTATAATAAAATCATAAACAAAATTTGTCAATTTTTGGCAAAATTCACAATTTTAGGATAGTCGGATACCTTAGACACAAGAGAGAGAGAGAAAAAAAAATCTCATTTTCCCCCCTCTTTCGCGTTTTTAAGTTCTAAAAGGCGTTTATTAAAACTCTGTCAGTGTAATATTATTATATAAACTCATTATGATTTAGTTACGTGTTCTATTTGTTGTAATATTGGAGGCAATAAAAATATGTAACATATTAACATATTGGCATTATTATCGAAGTTCCATTAAAAAAAAATAGGCATAAATAGTTTCTGAGGAACTTGAAATGTTTTTCAGTGAAGGAAAAAAAATAATAAAAAATGATATAAAATAATTTAAACTTTGTTATTTCCTGATTTTCTCTTTAAACTTCATTATTTTTATTGTGACGCGAAGAATTAACCAAAATATGCTAATGAATAATACAGCGATGTTTTCTTTCTGAAAGCATTTACGATACTCCTGAAAATTTTGGAGAGGCTGGATACACGGAACCAGCTTTGATTCTACCAAAAATTGTTTTGTGAAATAGCGAATCAAACTTTTCTCAAAGTTATCCACATGTAGCTTGATTCTAAGCTTTGAATAATAAAATGTGCATTACAATTATGAGTCACCTTCGTCTTCCACCGGGATTTTTAAAAAAAAGAAGTCTATCAAATTCTTGTTCATGGTTATGTAACTTCAAAGCGGTACAAATTCGAAGAAACGCATCAAACTGGTGTTTTGAAGTTTTGTGAAAAATTATAATGGGGGGTGGTATCTTGTTGAATAGTTAGAAATAGTTCTCACACTTCTTCTCGGAAACATCAGAATTCGATTGTTTTTTTTAATTTTACGAAACAATGACAGTCGTAAAAAAGGAACACGAAATTCTTTCATCAGTCTGAAAGACGATCGGTTCCTCTTGAAGTAAACTGGTCAACCACATCCGGAACCTGAAGGTTAGAATTTGGAGACGAAAAGAAAAAAACAAACATCTAGCCCGCATATTTCACAGAAAACTAAACATGGTCTCCATTACTTGCTTTAAAGTTAGTGAAATTAACCGTAGCTGTGAGAACACTTTAAAATCCCAGGAAATTTATAAAATCCTTTTTTGGTGTGTGTGTGCTCCCTAGCATTTAGTTCCGTTACGCACGTAATTATTCATTCGAAGTTAGTTGTTCGCCGTTGTCATTTTCTCACATGTATAAAAACTTATTTAAAAAAAATCGAATCACATTGGGCATTATTGGACGTTTAAACAATGCATTTTATGGTTTTTCTGTTAGGAACTTCACGATCGAAATTTCTTTCGTGAACGCAAGACTCAAGTAAAAAAGGAAAGTAACCCGTCTAGTAATTGTATGTTATGCTCTATTCTTGATATTCCTGTTTGTTGTTGTGACTAGATTATTGATGAAATAAAGGTGATTCACAGAAGCTGATGAGTAATTTTTGCTACTGGTATTTTTCTGTTAATCATTGTGCGTTAGATGTAAAAATATTCTGTGTGAATATTAACGAAAAAATGTTTTATCTTTTACATTTGTTTTAAAGTGTGAACTGATTTTTTTCCCCTGCATCATGTTAGTTTTATTCATTACGTAAACATGTAAAGTAACTTATTTGCCTTACAATAAAAAATTAAAAATATTGCTCGTATTGACAGGTATTGGAGAATAACTATGCAAGTATTTTGCATCACGGTCTTCCGTAAAGTATTTGAGCCGATTCTTAAAAAAAAAAAAAAAATTTATTTCCGAAAATACCAAGCTTTGAAATCTGATATAAAGTTGATTTTATGTTCAGTTAATACGGAATAGAATTCAAGCATTGGAAATGAAACTAGGTCTTTTTTATACTCAATATCCGCTTTTCATTTTCTTTCGTATTTCGCTCTTTTTACGTATTTCATATTTAAAAAAATTTCACTTCGTCATCAATTATAATTAATTGAGAGGTCTCTTATTTTATAATTTTTTATTGTTTAATTGTAGCATTAGAATCTCATTAATTATATATGAAAAATAATCTGATTTTAGGAAAAGCAATTACCTTGCGAAATTAGGCAATGCAGATAATGACTGTTTCTTAGGAATTATTCATACCGGTTAATATTACAACCCGAGAAAGATTATTGATAAATGAAGCTAAATAGGAATGCTTGTACTGGTAATTCGATTTTTGACATTTCGAGTAGGATTGAGATGACAGATGAAATAGCTTGTCCAAATGCGATTTGCTGCTTTAATGTTTTCTTTGCGTGTCAGTTTGAACATTAGGTTTTCCCGACTTCTGAAATTTGCTGGAGTCTTTTTAGACTGCAAATTTTTCATGTAAATGTCAAAACGATGTTTTTGTTGCCGACAAATTTACATTAAAAGGAAACACTCGTTATTATGAAACCTCGACCTCTTCAAATGGTAACAAATATGATAACATTACTATCATAATCATTAGCATTACTGTGTTTTGACCGTTTTAATTTATGCTCAAACTTGAAGTGTCTTAATATTTTTGGCAAAAAAAAAAAATACATGTAATAAATTTTTTTTTCGAAAGATTTCACTTAATTCATAATTGTTTTGAGCCCTTTGAGACTTCGCGGTATAATTAATGTTTAACATTATTAACACGCTTTTGTTATTTTCACTTGCATGCAACGGAATCTTGGAACTCGATTTTTACCCACTTTAAAAGGTCAGATTAATTCGAAATTTTGCACACTTGTCAAGGACCGATGACAATACAATAATTTCATAATTTTGTTCCACTGTCCTTTTCAGGACATCAGGAATAATGATATATAGATTTGGCGACAATTCCATATACCGCTTCCAGATTTGGCGACTTATTGTATATACCATTCTCAGATTTGGCGACTAAGCCCATATATCATTTCCAGATTTGGCGACTAAAAGATTAATGTGAAACCCCCAAAACGAATACACTTGTGGTTACCAGAAATAAAACAAACAAAAAAGTGTTCTCTCTCTTTATGTGAGAAAGGGAAGGGTGGGTGTGTGATAACAATTTCTTACCATAATATAAACAATTGTCTAGTTTTTCTGAAAATCGAAATAAAAAAGAGACTTTTGCATGTTGAAAAAAACAAACAATTTATGTTCTAACTGCTAAATATTTTTATATAGCAATACGTTTAGAAGTGATGATACGAAACAACATTATAGCAATACGTTTAAAAGTAGACAATACGACCGACACTTAATATTTTACCATGTTTTTATTAGTTCGCTTTCTTGTATGTCTGTCCGGGTCGAATTTTGTTATTGATTTTAAACTGTGACTTCCCGATGAGCTAGACTTGAAATTTGAACCGCAGCTCAGAAGTGGATGACAATGGGTGAAAATATGAAAAAAGAAGGGAAAGAAAATGAAAAGAGGAATTTTATACCTTTTAGTCCGTTATATAAACATGGTACATTAATTTTTTTTAAATTCGAACGTTTTCTTCCTAACACACTTTTATTAGTTTGACCTGTATCTATAGAGACGAAATCTTTGAAATATAACGATACGGGACTCATCCGAAGTCACGTGAACGGAGAGAATAAATACCCTCCAGACCCGTGTTAATTAATATCCATTGAAGAGCAAGACTAATCCCAGCAACCACGTAATTCCGGCTCCAAATATCAAACTCAAATTCAACAATGAATAAATGATAGTTTAAAAAACTTTTTTTTAAAAAAAAATCGCTTTTTTGTAAATCGAACTAAAAAATGAAACATAAATTATAGTTTAAAAAAAAACTAAAAAACACGCTTTTATAGTGAATCGAACTAAAAAGTTAAAAAATAATTCTTAATATAAGAATAAATTGATTAACGAGAAAATTAATGCCATTAGGGTAAAAGCGTGAGGTGCTTTGTACTATATTTTTACATTAACTCAGCATTTGGAATAGAAGTTATTACAATTGATGGGGTAGAGTACCGCACGCTTTTACCCCAATGACATTAATTTTCTCGTTAATCATCTTATTTCTTATATTAAGAATTATTTTTTTACTTTTTAGTTCGATTAACTATAAAAGCGCGTTTTTTAGGTTTTTCTTAAAACTATAATTTTTAGTTTATCCGCCTGACGGGAAATAACCTCAACTTTATCTCCTAAAAAACTGCCACTTTCGGGTTTTTTAGACAAGATGATGCAATATTATATCATCCATATATTCTGTCCAATCACAAAAGTCTTTACCAGGAATCATGTGATTCTAAAAACTTCTGGTTGAGAAACCTATAAAAGCTGAGATCCCCGAAGCGAACGTATTACACTCCCTTGTATTGCTTGTGTGTGTCTTTGTTGTTCATGATGTCCCTTTATGTTTGTGATCATCAATAAAATGTGGATTTTAAAATTACACAAAATCTCTTTCATCTTTCAACTACTGCAACTAATGAATAATTTCCTCCGGAAAAATGTTGTAAGTCACACATTGCAAAAAGCAGGCAGAATATTCTCCTGCCAAATGTTTTTAAGTTTCAGTGAAATAATTTAATGCATGCATGAAATAATTTTAGTATTAAGCAGCCAGACTGATTTATTTTCGGTATAAAACACCAACAAGGCATATATGTTCCTTAAACTGTTCAAAGGGTAAAGCATATGTATCGCAGCTTGTGTGAACCTTCACTTGATTATCAGCTCTTAAAGAAAGTGTATGAGATTTGTTACATTTGTGTGAATGGAACTGGAAGTCAGGATAAAAATTGTGTCTAATGGACTTAAGAACATATTTCGTTGTGGAATGGATGCTATAAAATTTACTAAATATTTCTAAGATCTTGGTCAAATATTTAATTGGGTTTTATAATTTGCGATGTATGGAATTCAGATTTCTCTCTCTGATGTCAATTCGTTCTGCTAATTTTTGTGCCGAAGGTACTTTTCTTCCACTCACCAATTTGCACAACTTTTATTAGGCAATTATAAATTCCTTTATTTAAAAAGTATAAAATTCGAATCGTAATTTTACCCCAACAATTACTATTCATGTTATTCACCGAAACATATTGCCATTAAATTCTTTTCAATCGTCTGTGACAAAATTGTAAAAATCTGAAATAGGTTTTCTTGGAAATGTTTATCTGCCGCATCGTGTGTATCCGTATTTTTGTATTTGAAAGGTTTTTTTCGTTAAAAAAGGAGGTAGTGTTGCAATTTTGTATTTCATTCTTCCCAGCCTTTGCCGTTTAAAGTTTCTTCAAGTAAAAAATATATTAAGAAAACCTTTTTTTGTTCAATTAAATTGCTTTCCATTTTCACATGTTATGTCTATGTTTGACTAAAAATAAAATTTTATCCAATCTTTTATATATAGCCATCTAATTTAATGATAATTTTTAAAGAATTTGTGGTTTTGTAAATAATTTTCCTCTCAAATTTGTGTACAACATTTTGAGGAATAATTTTTAAAAAAATGTTTGATAGCTTAGCACACACACACATTCCATATGGAATGAATTTTTCATCGCTTGAATTCTTCAAAAAGTAGTTTTAAAAGTTAAAAAGTTAAAATGATTTGAATTGGTTTTTTAGAGTTATTTTAAAGGTAAAATACTACATTTAATGTTTCTTATAGATGCTTTTCCCGATTAGTATATATATATAATCTTTGACATCATGCAATATTCCTACCTGTTACGATTTCATTCTATTTTCTTAACTCTTTCAGGACTAAATTTTTAGACGTGCATGTTACATGTTGTATCGTTATACAACATGTAATTCAACTAGCTTAAGAAACTTGTTAAATTTTATATTTAGAGAGATAAGCTTCTGTATATAACAATATCTTTGATATAATTTTTATGATGTTATTTGCCATCCGATAAATTATGAGAGGAGGGACCCGCTCAGGTGTCGTCCTCGCCACTTGATTGTCGTCAACAACCCTCGTAATGCTTCAAGGTGCGATGTAAATTAAAATCAATTCAGATAAAAATATAATTAGCTTGAACTTAGCAACTGATGCTATGATTCTTTTTATTTATATTTCACTTATAATTGTCTGTCAATCAATTCATAACAATGGGAATAAACCATGAGAATAATAGTCTAAAGCAGTGGTCTTCAAACTTTTTCAACTCACGGAACCCCTAGAACTTGAAGGTGCTTTCGTTAAACCCCATTCTATACACATACTTTGAAGAATATATCTTAAAACAATATTTAAAGTAGATCAAAATGTAAAACGCACTTTATGTAAATGCAATTAAAAAAAATATTGCATTTAGTGTTAAAAAATTCTAATATATTTTTTAATATAATTTAATTATTAATAATATTAATTGTGATTCAAGTGTCATCTACCCATGCATTATATTTAGTAACTGGGATATATACTAGTATTTTTTACACAAACTGTCAAAGTCTAGGTCTATTAAGATTAAATGCAATCACATAACATATTCTGAGTTCAATTTGTTTTTATACTTTGTTTTTCTAGCCACTCACGTTGAGAAGTTTATTTCACTTAAGCACAGTGTTCTGAATGGCATTAAAATGTTTATAGCTGTGTGAGAAATATGTATTTTGCATGAATTTACAACATAAAATTTAGGAGCTGTTCTTGCTTAAATTTAGATTTTAACATCGAATCTGTTGATAAGTTATTCCCTTTCCTTTATTATAGGTGTTGGGTTCCACAAATGTAAAAAGTTGCATTTTCCATTAGAAAACTATTTAGTTTTGCAAGACATTGTACTAACTAACGAGTAAAAATTATCTTGCGGAAACCGAGATGGTAAATAATAGAATATTCGCAATCTAGTAGGAAGTATATATATATATGAAGATAAAACGTATTTTATTATTCTTTTATTGTATTATAGTAAAAGTTTAAAAAGTGTTGCAAAATAAAGTTATTATATTTAAATAAAATTTTCAGTTTTAATGAATAGGAGGAGCTTTAGATACTTGCAAACTATACAAACTTCGTAGAGAACGTGAATCATTTTGCATACATATTTATTTCTTCTCGGGTTTTTTATTGTGACTCGTGGTACCCCTGGGTATGCCTTGTGGAACCCCAGGGTTCCGTGGAACTCAGTTTGAAGACCACTGCTCTAAAGGTCATAAAGACAAAGTATAAGTTGATTGCTATCATGTGCATTGTAATATGCAACTAGTTATTTCATAACAAAATATCGGATTCTCTGTCTTTTGTACTGTGCATAAATAGTCGTATTTTCTAGTCACGTTTTACTAGTACTTAAAACTTGCGACACTGCTATGTTACTGCCCTCACCATCTGGCAAAGTTGAGGAGGGGGGGGGGTATTATTAGCAATATAATGATCACTACATTTCAAATATAACTTCAGTCATTGCGACCTTGAAGAAAGTTGGGAAGAAGTTTTCTCTCCTAAAGTATGCCCCAACAATGGACGTATTAGTATTCAGTAAATGATTCGTGTTCGCAGATGACTCAAGCAATTTTCTATCGTAGGATGTAAGTTATAGTGGAATTTAAGTTTTGGGACTTTTTCCTCGAAAGCGTTTCTTTTTATCCATTTCAAGTGACGTTGACCCCCATAACTTTTTCGTTTTTGTTTGACGGAAACATTTTTCATCGAATTATTTTATTGCTTTTACACATGGCGTGAAATCGGTTGACATCCCTACGGCACTATTGCAGTTTGTACATCTGCTTAGTAGTAGTCACATCTGCCTTCTCTACTATTTGCATAAAATCTTAATTAGTAAAATAGGTACATTTGCTTTGAAATAGCCCGCCCACGCTGTTGTCATAGTTGAAACCCTGTATTTAAAACGTTTATAAATATTTAAAACTTTTTTTTTAAATAAATGAACCTTTCTATGTACTTGCACTCTTTTATTATATTATGTTACCGAAGTAATCTGATTCTGACAAAAGAAATGTTCTGTAATATTTTTTTTTCCGCCCACGAATGAGTTGAAAGTATTCTTTGCAAGAATGTCTTTGAATGAGAATGAGTACAGATCTCATTTTTTTCAAAAATATATTTATGCAAATGTATAATACACCAAACAACGTATTTTTTTCCTTGGGGATTCCTTTTTTTTGTTGCTCTAATTTATGAACTTGCGTGTTATTTCATTTCTTTATTTCAAAAGCGATCTAATGTTAATTCTGAATTATGGCTCCTTCATTTAAATGCTGATTCTTCTGTTGCTCCTTATGGGAATTTAGTATCCAACTAAAACAATCATTAAATCATAGATTGCAATTCTGAGTCTTGAATTGGATAAGATATTAATATTTAAATTTGGGATCGTGACTCTCTTTTAAATCATATAAATGAATTGGATAATATCGAAACCTCATTAATACAAATACTTAATGTGATTTTAATGCCCACATTCACCAATTTTCTTTTCTTTTTTTTTTACTGATAAGAGCTTTTCTCAATTTCGAATTCACGCCACTTTTTTCTGTCCATAATAACTTAGTTTCTCATTTAAGTTTGAATTTTGCTGCCCCGAACCCAAAGTGAATAGAAAAATAAAAATTGAAAGCCCTTGGCTGCGACCCGTGAAGGTCAAACCACTGTCATTTGCAACTCTAGTTGTATTAATTTTTTTGCTTTGATTGGTCTATTTTTTTTTTTTTTATTTCATTTTATATATTTTTTCTTTCTTCTTTCAAATGTACTTTTTGGAGCCTGTTGCTGTAAAGAATAGTTGTTTTGTGAAGGAGGTTGTTGTAAAAGGTGGCGAAGTTCTGGTCATTATAAATGAAATCTGGTTTAGGTGTAGCAATCGTGACTTGCGCCCTGCTTACGTGTGTAGTTCCTGTCGAAACAAACAGATGAATTTTTTGTTACATTTTCTTTTATTTCTTTAAACGAAATATATTTTTTAAACGATTTATTTTAACTACCAAAAAGAGTCGTTTAGCGGTCATTATTGTTGATAAGCACAGAAACGGTTTTTAATTGCTTTGTGATTTACAGCTTTGTGTTCATGTTTTGTTGGTTGTTTATATGTTAATGATTTATTAAACTACTATTTTGAAAACCGCCTATCACGTAGTTTTGCAATATTTTTATTGATGTATTTTAATGGAAATAAATTATACGTTTTAAAAAGCCTTACAATTTGAATTTTTTTGCTGAAAAAAATAATTAAAGTCAAGGGATTTTTTTTTCTTTTTTTTTGTAATTTTTTGTTCAGTAGCTATTTAGTTTGTCAGACTCGAATCTAATCCAGAACATAAGTTGATGCTTATTTTGACCAATTTGTTTTCTTACACCAATCTCAGAATTCTTTTGAACCATACACGTCGGTAAGAATTTATTATTTTTAAAGTGAAGTTTCTGTACAATGTGTTTAATATAATACAAAAAACTTGAGGAATATAAGAGCTGGAATTTATTTTTTAAGAAACACATTCCCTATTATGCTTTGATGTAGTGATTACCGAATCTGACTTTAAAAACATGCAAACCATTTTTTACATTTCGTATCAGATTTGTTATACGAGTAATGCATTTGAGAATAGTTCACTGTAAGGGGAAATCTCGATTTTTTTTAAAAACCAGTTTTTTGGGAAAACTTTGGAAAATTATTTTTTATACAATTCCACGTTGTGAGTGAATTTTTTAAAAAAATTATTTTTAATTTTCCTCCCTTTTTTAAATTTATATGAAGTCAAAGATATGAACAATTGATTAAAATTTTTGCTTTGGAAATATCTGTTGTATTTTTTCTACAGAAAGAGAGCACTAAAAATTGAAAGTTTTTATAACTAATTTGCAAGGTTTAATTTAGGAACAATATTTTTGAGCTTGACACTTATTGATTCATCGTAGTGAACAATCCCATCCTAAACGAATTAACCCAACCAATTCTCACGCTTCTGTCGCATTCCAAGGACATTGCCACACACCAAGATTACCTAACTGGCGATACCTATCTTGAATTATTACAATTACCGTTGCGGGGAGCGTTATGCTCATGATCATTTCAGACACCTGGTTATGACTCACAATCGAAAACTCGCGTATATCCATTGTAATCCCCTTCTCCACCGCTTCCTCCTTCTGTTGCATTCTTTCATCCACGCTAGTGTGGCGGGCAGGTTTCCTTTGTAGTCAATTGTAGTGTGTTTTTCTAAATATAGTTATTGATTTTTTTTCTTTTGCATTTCTATTAAAAAAGACTATACAAAGTTCGTGAACTGATTGCTGGTGAATAATATTCCATTAACATGTACACTGTACCTGTGTATTATTTTTATTTTTTTGCCGTTTTGTTTTGCATGTGTTTTCTTTCGCGATTCTTCATAATCTTAAATCTTGTTAATGGAAACCAGTGACAGAATGATGTATTTGGAAAGCATTCATCGTCATTTGTGAATACGTATTGTTTTGTCGTCTCACTTGTATCAGTTCGGTTATATATTGGTTTCTTGTTTTATAACAGCAAGAAGCCTTTTGTATATTAGTGCATTATCTTTTGGAAGGATGAATCTTCTGTGTATGTAAACGAAAAATATTTTATTTAGCTTTAAAGTAATGTAGATATAATCAGGTATAATTTGCCAATAGATTCTTAAAGTGTTTTTGCTGAATTGATCATTGTGGGGCTGCATTTTTTATAGCTTCGTTCTGTAAATCGTATTTTTAAACTTTAGTTATTAGTTCTGTTTTATTGGTTACTTTTTAGTGAAATATACATTAAGATATAATAATACATTTTTAAAAGAATAATATGGTACAGAAGTTTAGAGGAATACTAAAACTCAATTGAAAGTGACTTATTAAAATATTTTTACGATTTACCTGCATTTAAAATGTTGGTAAATCGTATTTAATTAAAATTTTTAAGTTATTGATTTGACATCCTTATTCCTTAACAGTTGTAATTTACAATAAAATGAATTTCTCTCTGTGTGTGTGGAACTGAATTTTTTTCAGTTTTTGCTATTATTTTTTATTTAAAATTTTTGTTTAGTGATTGGTAGAGACTGATAAAAAATTGTAGCTTTTTTTATTCCATGTGTGTAATTTTTTCTCTCTCTCTTTTAGGTAAGTGCTTCTTGAGTTTTCTTTTACTGTTCCTGTATTGGTAAGCTGTTTTAATGTATTTCTGAAAAGAGCTAAATTTATAAGGTTCAATGAACTTAAAATAAATGCAATTTAAAAGTTAATTACTCTCACAGTTAGTTATACATGAAACTGTCAACCTTGAGGATTGATAAAGAATTACGTGGAACTGATAGCTATTGATGCATTTCTTAGTTAGATTTAACGGTATAATTAATTACTAGAGGTTCATTGATGCAGATAGAAAAATAGAGTACGAAAAATAAAAAAAAAGAACGCCGCTAATTCATGATTGACGTATTGATAAAAAATGAAGGTTTCCGGTAAGCAGATATTTTTTTTTAAAAAAAATTATCCATTACTTAATTTTATACTTCCAAGGAAGTAAATGTCTGGATGTTTATATAGTTTGAAAAGTATGGAGAGATATCTATAATGGATAATAGCGCCGAATATGAAGTAATGAATCTGATTTTATTCAGCTTTTGATTTAAAAGAGAGGGCTATATATTAGAAATTATATATAAGCCGGCAACCGAGATTTTTTTCTCTTTTTTCTTGTTATAAATGTACTTTTTATTAATTGTATAAGGTATTATCGCTCTTTGATTTTATAGTTTCACTTCCCCACCTCCTTCTCTCCCGATTTTCAATTGCAATCATATTTGGACATTTGTAAAATGTTTTAACTACGTACAGTCAGACTTCTTTTTCACGAAGTCGCTAAATCCCGAAAAGAAAAGTTTGTTATGCAGAAGATTCGTTTGGTTCATCTTTCAATATTCTTTATAAACATTTTAAAACAATTTTTAAATTCATAAACGCTATTATTATTAAAAAAGTAATTATTCCCACGTTTTTTTTTTGTAAATTAATATTTATTTTATATTTTTTTCTTATCCATCAAAAAGAAATTTGTTAGGAAAACAAGAATAAACATTGTCCAGAAATGCATTGTATTTTCTAGAAGTACATTGTATATACAATTTTAATATAAAACAATTTTCAAAAAATATTTTATATTAAAAGTGATGAATTTTAATGACATTTTCTTATTTTAAACCTACAAGTAGTTTAAGCGTACATTTTTTATAAGCAGTAATTTTAAGCATATATTACATGCGTCCTTAAATTTAATTTCTGGTAAAATTTGTTAATTTTGTTTGAAAAAATATTTTCTCTCTTAATACGCCTCGCATCTTTACAATGCACCCAAAAACCCTTCAGGTGTATTTTCTCCACACTATAATCCGCGTCGAATCGTTTCAAATGATTTTATCATTTCATCATACAAAGGTTCAGAAATATTTTAAAGATGGAGAGAAAAAAAAAAAATCGGATCGCAAGAGAAAAATTCGTTGAATAGAAAAGGTACTTCGTTATTTAGAGGTTATTTTACGAAGAAAATCGTAAAATGTTCTTGGTTTCAGGAAATTTTTCGTAAAATGGAGGTCTGACTGTATTTGTTGTTGGTTCACTAGTCAAAACTAAGCACTTTTTTTAAAACTGTATAAAATATGAACTCTGGTATAAAAAAAATGGACATCCCTCTTATGAAATTCATTTAATTTTCAGTTTTTAGGAATGTGTGCGTGAGGGAATTAATTCAGAATAATCTTTGAATTATTTTTTAAAAAAATTACAAAATTTTGATTTACTGTTTCTCTCTCTTTCATCAACCTTTTTTGGTTTTTTTTTAAAAATAAAACTTGTATTGATGTTTCTTTTTAAAGTACTGTTGTTTTTTAACATACTATCGATATTTTCTAATTTTATTACTTTTTCTTGAAAATTCCAAATGGTCTGAAATGGAGAACACTTTGGGGGAGAAACAGATATTCATCTCTAGGAACAATATATATTTTTTCATTAACCTTTCTGAAATATTGTGTCAAATACTTTCTCTAGCACTATTTTGTATATTATCTGATCACGAGCTTGTGCTAAATATTTTGTTTATTTGAAGAAAATTTGAATTAAATTTTATCTGGATTCATTTAATTTGAGTATTTTGGGCAGATTCAGAACGTGTTTCTTCCCTTGACCTCATTGAAAGTTTGCGTGTCTTTTTCTGCTCCCAAGGTCTTTTTTAGAAGAACAACGCCTTCCACAACGGTTATGCATTTAGAAAGGTGTTTATCAAAACATCTTATTTACCTGTAGAAATTCCTCAGTAATTTCGGTTTCAGCATATGTTAGTTACTTCATTCAGAACAATGTACAATTTGATGATCATATGTATCAAATTCATTTGTGTATTAGTCGTTATAAAAATGAAGTTATATTTATCAGCGATGATTTTTAAAGACTTCTAGAAAGTATATAAATGTAAATTACTTGATTTTGGGCCATTTTAATGCGAACATTTGAAAATCTGTATAATAAGTATTAAACATTTAGATTACATTACAATTATTGTTCACATTTCAAAATGTTTCTTGCTTCACAATTTAATTTTTTTCCCTGAAAGTAACTAAATGTATCTTTTCTAGAAAAGATGTCCAATTTGACTAAAGGCAAATTGCGTATATATTCATATTGTATTCTAAACTGATTATACATCATTTTGAAATCGTTTCTACCAGACAGTTCCTGTATTTAAAGGTGACCCAACAATATAATCCTCTAATAAAAAGGTTGAAAATAGTTTTATCTCTACCGCTTTTGATATTTATTGCTATCTGTGGGCTGTCTATGTGTAAGCATTGTAGTTTTCAATACTTTCGCTTTTAAGGCACCGTATTTTACATTAAAAAATATTTTATACCGAAGGAGATTTCTCAATTTCTTTTGTAGAATAACTTTCATAAATTTTTCTGTCTGGGATGTTACTTTAAAGGGTTTCACTTTCGATATTAAACTAGAAGAGAAGAATTGTATGTAACTGTTATTATAAAACAATTTATCTTTTTTAACAGTTAAGTTTTGCGATTACTTTTATTTTTGATTCATTTTTAGAGAACTCTTAGAAAATACAATTTTATTTGAAGTCAATGCCTAATACAGTTGTGTTTTACATTTAAATATTAGTGTCTAATATGTTACTTAAAGTATTTTAAATGATAAAAAGTTATATATAAAAGAATTGGGATCTTAGAATTTTTAACTGTGGAAAAATTTGTAACATTATTTGTGTAGCTAAAAGTGAAACATTTTGATCGCGATGTTGGTACAAATTTTTTGGAAAGTTTAATAGAATTTTTAAATAATGCGCCAAATAATTCTTCTACAAAATAAATTGTTTTATTGCATGCACTGGTTTTAATTATAATATGCAATTAATTAATAATTGTGTTTGTAGGAATCCTTTGTTTTTTATATTGTATGCCATTGGAAAGTACTTTTTTCGTGCGTTTTAATAAAATTCACATTAGCTCGCTACCGAAATTTTTTGCCCCTTATTCAGATTTTTTTTGTTAAAAAAGTTTAATACGAATTCATTTGAAGATTTTAAAAAAGAACTGACTGTGTGAAGGGTTGAATCCCCCCCCCCCAGTGTGTACCGTATCCAAAATCAGTTACGCATGTAATTTTTTTTATAGTTATGGTATAGAATGAAGTTATACACGACTAAAAAAAGTTTCTTTCATTTGAAAGTGCTTAATGATGGGGCAATTTAAGAAAATTCACGCTGCAATAAAAAAAAATTAAAATTTAAGAATACTTTTATTTCACTTCTTAATATTACGATCACATTCATTGCCCTAGGCTTCAGAAACAGCAAAACATCATTGGGTCACATTGATTTTTTACCTATCTAATTATAATAGTCGGAGGCGTGCTTGTGTCAAAAGAGATTCGTTTAAAGAAGAGAAGCTCGACCTAATTTCAGTTTTATTAATTAAATTCGAGTTGTGTGCATTCTGTTGAACAGAGGCAAAAACAGTTTCATTTTTTGATTTTTCGCCGGTTGGTACTACTCGGTTGAATGAGCCGCTTTTAAGAAAGAAGAAAAATCCTTGATTTTTGAATTGAAAATTGATTTTTTGATCTAAAAATTAAAAAGTTTAAAATTAATACTTACTGTGGAATGTTGAAAATGATTCTATGTTGGGAAATTTAGTAGCTTTCAATCGAAATGATTTTATTATTTTATATTATTTATAATTTCCAATATAGAGAGAGAGGCTTTTTTTTTCGTTTGAAAGTTATTTAATTATACCGAATGGGGGTCAAATAAATAAGTCTGGTTTTATTTTATTAGCAAAACTTTCATATATGTTACATGCTGCAAACTTACATAAAATAATATTAAGGTTTTCCCTGAGAAATCTCTCACACTTTGTCTACCTAATAATACAAAATTTTCTTTCGATTCCCCTTTTCATAGCATTAGTCCCCCTTTTCCCACCTGTTTTCCATGTTTAGATGATGGTTGCTAATCATCATATTTGCATATCAATTTTTTTTTTTTGCATTTGTTGTCTCAAATGTTTAAAATTTTTGTTTTGTAATGATTTTAAAATGTTGATTTAGTTACTTCGATAATTTTTCATCAATTTTCCAAGACAGCTCTAACGAATACTTGATTTCGTAAACAAAACAAACTAGAGCAGACAGTTGACAGTTATTTTTGATCCTTCAAAAAGGAGTCTGAGTTTGTGAACTTTCTATTTTTATTATTGTGCATCTGTCTTTATTGATTTTCAATTTGATTTCTTTATATGCTATTATTTGTTCGAATTATTGAACTGTGAAAGGTACTCAATTTATCCTACGCCTAGCTATGCTCTATTTATCCTTTCGTCTTATGTTCTGAACTAAAGATGCTTTTGAACAGGTGAAGAGGAGGGGAAGCAATAAGGGAAAAAATTAGAGATGAACACACCGTGAAAGCCGTAGCAAGGTCGGCCTTGTTATTTTTTTATTATTATTTCTTTTTTATCCGTACTCTTCTTTTCCCCGGCTTTTCTCTGTGTTAAGACTAACCCAACGCTCACAGTCCTCTTTGGTAAAAGATTATTAGTTTACATGTGGTGGTGGGAAAAAAGAAATAAAAGAAAAAAACACGTGGTATACTGCCTGGAAAAGCCTCACGATCCACCGCTTTGGAGAGCTCCAAGTTGTGTTTGAAGCTTGGCGAGGATTCGCTCTTTTGGCGAGTTCTCATCATTTAAGAAATTGAATTTTTTTATTCCATTAATGCACCAGCGGTTAGTGTGAAAATGTGACCTCGAGTTAAATGCTCGCTTTGTTGTGCTGCGGGGCAGAATTTCCTATTGTGTGTTGTATACTTTATTTACATAAGTGACAGTGTAAATGTTCTCATGACGTCAAATTCAGTAGCTGCTTATTTGAAGAGACAGAAATTAAGTTTTCAGTAACCAAAGGAAATTCAAAAAATTTATTTCATCTGGGCATATAACGTATGAAAGTGGCAGGTCCCTTCCTGTTTTATTTTAATGTTAGTATCATACCGATTCTCAAATTCCTGAAATGAAAAATGCTTCTTTTGTTCACTGTATAGAAAATTTAAAAACTTCTAGTTAAATTGGTTTTATTTTATTATTAAAGAGCAATATTTTTTTGCTTAAAAAAAATCACAAAAATAATTTAAAAAATTCACTTTTTCTCCCGCTTCTTTATTTCTTTGAGCATATAGAGAAGTCTTTAAATTTCATGGAGGTTAAGATACTAATTTTTTTTATTAACCTTATTTTTTCAATTAAATAGACAAGATTATATTTTTTATATCTACAGATGGAATGGGTTCTTCGCTTTTTAACGAAGAAATCTCTGTTTCTTCTATTAAATAATGGTTGACATTACCTTTAACATAATATACTTTTTATATAATTCACTAATTAACTGTTTGATTTAATTGGTGATTGAAATCTCTGCAGTTTAATATTAACGCAAATCACCTAATTTACGCACTTTACCATTATTTTCGTTGCAGTGTCCGATCTTGTTCTTCTAGAAATATAGGGAATATTTTTGAGCTTCTCTCTCTCTTTTATGGTATATACATTTATATATGAATATTACTAGTATTTATATATTTGAAATTCCAAGTTATGAGATTGAAATGTGAACCTGTATTGTCACAAATATTTTTGATTAAGTATAGCCTATTTATTACAATTTTTATTTTTCAGATTGAGATAAAAGAAATAAAAGAACTATTATTATTACATATAAAAAATTTAAAAAAAAGTTTTAATTATTTTTAAAGAATATTATGATTCAATCCTCTGTTTATAAACAGGAGTTCGTTTAATCTCAATTCTTTTTTTTATAATCATTCACTGGGATGAAGAACTTGTAGCATCCCCCCCCCCCCTGCTTCTTGTTACATAAAAGATAGGCCTGGCTTTATCTATAATGAATAAATCAACGAAAAAAAATTAATTAAATACAGTCGGTTCTATGAGTAGATTAACTCTTCGTAAAATTTTGTTATAGTAAATATACCACGTGTGATTTATTGATTGAGGATTTATTGACCCTTGCTGTTGATAGGAATTAAAAAGACGATCTTGAGATAAAGATGACTTAGTCAAAATGCTACTCGTGTCAAAAAGAAATGGTCGCGTCCACAGAAGTTTAAGTCAAATGTTTATAGTGAAAATGTATATGCTTAATTAATAGTGTAATTTTTTTACATCGTTTTACAAGAATGCAGGTATAGTTAGTAAATTATAAATTATTAAGTAATATATTTATGCGACAATTGTATAAAATTTAATTTTCTATCGGAATTTTTTTCCCAGCCATTTATCTGTGTTTTAGTAACACAGATAACACTTGTGAAAAAAAAAAAAAAAAAACGAGCCTTACAGTAGTCGCATACGATGTGTAACATCTGACATGTTATCGTGGTAAATTCGCAATAGCAACTTAAATCCTGAAAAAAATTAATCGAGTATGATTGGAAATAATTTTCTATGGAATAATTATATCTTTAATGAAAATTTTATTTAATTAACACAATGAGTTATACAATTTTTTATCAACAATAATTATTCTTGTTCAATTTGGGGTAGAGCGGTAATGATAATTTATGATAAATAAAATATGACACACATACTTGTATTTTCAAAGTATTTAAAAACCGTTGTGAAAAATAGCGTAAATAGCAGTACCACTGTTAGTTGTCGAAACATTTCGATTTGTGTTCATTTTGAGCTTGAGTTCATCATTCAAAAAAGCTATGAGTGGCTCGGATTCTAGCAAACTGAAGTTAACTTTAAAATCATCACTCAAAATCATGGGAAGCGAGTGATATTTTTTTTTAAAAAAAAATAGCAGAACCACCTTTGGTATATGGTAAAAGTAAAAAATGCAGGAAATCTTTAATTTTTTGAACCGTTTGATTCGGAGAAATGTATACGACCACCGAAATCACTGTTTGTCCATTTTCAAATAAGCATTCTGCCGCACATATGTCCCCAATATCTTGGCTAACAATACCCAGTCCACTTGTTTGACGATAAGTAATATCCATATGTCGAGCCACAACATGCGAGTTGTTCTGTTTACGATAGATCGCAACACCAGCTGCTCTGTGGCCCGGTCGTTTAAATTGTACGCAGCAATCTAAGTCAGGTATCGAAACACGTTCGTCATTGTCTAACCATGTCTCTGCCAAAAGAACTTAGCTTCTTCTCTGATCCTAAAGAGAGAAAACAAAAACAAAGATCCCACGGCCTAGACCGCAGGGGGTGGAGCCCCTCCCTATATGAAGGGGAAAAAACAGAACTTCACTGAATAGCGCGCGCTTCCCCAACTTCCTGTTACGCATTTCCGTCCCTTTTCACGAAATCACTCCCACAAATCTCCAGCAATCGAGAGGAAAGATGTTACACATCAAAAACAATAAGCGAGAAATCAGTTTCAATTTTGTTAACTTTCTGAAGCAATACCCTACTATTCGTCTGAGGTCATTTGGGAATCACGGCGTAAATGGTTAGTGAATGGGCTATAAAGGCATTTTATATAGTTCTCGTTATTTCATAACCTTTTTCGGGATAAGTGTTTATTTCATGCTCCTGGAGGTTACTTAGTTATTTATAAAATTCTAGGCTTAGTTGTGTCTTTTGCAACTGAAATGATTTTTACGTAGTTAGAGCTTGGTTGGTTTTGACACAGGGGGATCATATTTTGTCTAGTTGCATCACATTTATTAATTTACCTGGAGGAACTTTCATTAGTAATACAAATAAAAATGTATACATAAAAAAGGACGAAACGATAGTGGAATGACGAGAAGAGAGAATTTCTAAGGTATCCCCAACCGCACGCGTTATTGAAGACAAAAAACCCTATTGGAAAGGGAGATCCCTCGAACATATAGGATTATAAATTTCGTAGGGTTTCTTAGATTAGTACATTTTAATTATTTTTCTGTGCTTAAGTTGATCGTTTTAAGGAGTTGTAATTTTTTTTTTTTAATTTACAATTGTCAGGTTATGGCGAGTTTCGAAATGGATTTACTACTCTGTTTATTTTAGATTTAGAGATAAGTGTAATTATAATTCTCAGTAATTTCTCTCTGAAGTGGGGAAAACAATACACTATACAGCAAGAATGAAAATTTTTCAATGGTTATATATGAAGCCTTTTTATTTCTATAGTAGTTTCAAAGCAAGGTTTGTTCTCCAAATATTTTTTATTTTTTAAAAACTTCTTTCAGAGGTTTTTTTATGTACTTTAACCTTTCCTCCCACCGACGAAAATAGCTTTGAAGGCTTTTCCCCTTTTCTTTTCTTGTCATGTTTATTTTCTTTAGGATTCAAAGGAAATATATATTTTCATATTAATACTGTTGTTTCGTTTGTTCTGTGAATTTTGTGTGCTGGAAGTTGAATTTTTTTCTAAGTGCTAGTAATTATTACTTATAAAACGGTTTGTAAATGCTGATGTATTATAAAAACTTAAGAGTTATTGAAACTGAATATGTTTATTTTATCTAAAATCTTAATCTTTTGCTCCTTTTTCCATTGCAAACCAAGATTCTCTTCACATTGAATGTCAAAACAATGATTTAGATTTAACATTTAAAAATAACAATTTAATGAGAATAATAATTGAAATCAATAATTCCATTCTGTCACTTTAACTTTTTGCTCATTAATTGCGTTGTAAATTATGAAAAGTCCATTATAAACGTGTAGTGAAATGAATTGATCTAATGGAGATAGGAATCTTGCAAATCTAAAATGGCAGATCAAATGTTAACGTTAACTGCGACAATAATGTGTATAAAAATGTAGTATTTTCTGTTCACTTCGTTAGTGTTAAAGTTATGTAAAGTTTGCATTTAAAACGTTTTGTACCTTACGTATTTCTGGAATAGTTATGCTTGTATAGAGGTAGCGTTGACTTAAAAAAAAAATTATTTTCGTTGTAAATATTAATTAAGGTATGATGTTTTCTTAGGTAAAATTTATTATTTTACAGTTGTTTGTGTGTATTATTTATAATGTATGTATCATTTCTTCCCTGATTTTAATTGCTGTATTTATCTTCAATTTCTTTTCTTGGGCTTTCCAGCAAGCATTTTGAATTGTGTTCAAAGAATATTCTGTATCGATATATTTGTGTGCTGTTTAAATAGAGTTGATGACACAGTGTAGAGAAATCCTTGATTCCAACATCTTTTCAGTGCCATTTCTCGAACGTGCTGATAAGAGCCAGTTCTGACTGATCGTTTGCATTGAACCGCAGACTGATGATAATATTAGGTTACCCTTGGACTCAGTCTATATTTTGCGGTATGTTGCAAACTTTCGTTCCAAATGAGATCTAAACGTAGAATTCGTAGGTTTTTTCTATTTCCTGTATACCTGGTTATCGCGTGAGGTGTTCCGGATATTGAAGTAACAAATGAAACATTTCCGATGTGCAAGGTAGTTGTAACCTTAAAACTAGAATATCTAAAATCACAAATGGCCTCCATAGAACTAAATTGATTAGAAATTGTGGAAGACTTGTCTAAGATTCTTTGAATTAGTAAATGCATTTTGATCCCTATATTTTGTTCGGGATAACTAAAATGCTATTAGTATTATTTGAAATATTTTTTTAAAAAAATGTTATACGAAAGAAATTTTAATTGAAAGTGACACGGAACAGAAATTAGTGCTTGCTTGTATCATATTACTAATCAATTAAATATTTTCGTTTAATTTAATCCATTTAACACTTTGAATTCATCTATCAAGTGACCTATTAGCGTATAATTAAGAAAAATTAATACTTTTACGCTTAGACGAATAAATTATAGACACTAATCGTTATTAAAAGGACATGTTAATCATTTTTTTAACTGTCCAATTACGTGAAAATCCCATCAAACATTTCTAGTTTTAAAAGTTCTTTATTACTCGAACCCTGAGTTTTTTTTGTGAATCTTAGTAACAGTTATGTATATACAAGGTGAAATTTTCAATTTGATAATTATCTTCATCACTGTTCATTTTCTTTGATTACACATGGTAAAAGAGGGCAAGAGATGGCCAATTTGAATGCTATCTCTTCACTCAAGTTGTTAGACAGTATGACCTGTACGACCTCTAACAGATTCTTATTTGTTCCTTGTAAAGAGTTGATTTTGGGTAATTAAATGGTTGAACGAAGCCATTTGGTGCCATTGTGCAAATAAAGTGGTGAAACCAGTCGCCAGAGGAAATACAGCGTGTCCGGGGCAACGTTAGGGTGTATGATTGTCCCACACTCTATTGTTCCATACTTACTCAGACTTCAGGTTCCTGTCCCCCATTATTTCTAATAGTCAAACCGCTCCCCCTAAATCCTCCCCCTGATAAGACTATTTTGAGCATAAAATAGATAACACGAACTGAGTAGACTTGAAATGGACTAGTCTGTTTGTGATCCAGTCTCTTCTTTACTGATGTCTAGAAGTTATGGGTTTAGAGTTGCTGTACTTCCTGAGAATTCTTCCCTACTAAGTTTAACTTCTCTTATCTGGGGTTTACATAAAACTGTATGATTCTGAGCAAAATTTGTTTGTGCTGATTTCAAAAATTACAGGAAATATTTAATTTTCTCTATGGCATAGCAGGTACTTTTCTTTGCTTTTGAAAACTGTTTGCATTACAAATATTTACAGATTTTTAGTTATTAAACAGCAATAAAATAATGGAAATTTTATGTAAAAAATAATACAAGAATTAAGATGCAAGCAAAGTAAAATTTACTTTAATCGTTAGAAATAAACTTCTGAAAACAGCTCTTATAAAAATCTAAATGTAGTCCTCGGATTATTGAAATCGTTGTATTGCCAATGTATGTTCTGATTTAACACAGAATTTTCTGCTGTTCATTTTTGTCTATTTTTTTTATTTCGGAATCAATATATTAAATCTAGATATTATTTAGTATAGTTAGTCACCATAAATTCTAGAACCCCAGATTTTTGTAAGTAATATTATTTGCTCCTTCTAAATATTATTTCTTATACCTCGTTCTGTTCGCTAATAAAGTGACCTACTTTACTGTTTATGTTTATTCAATAGTGCTGCGTATTTTTACAGTTAACAAAATAGCTACAAGTCTGCAGCTAACGAAAGTACATATAATTTTATGATTTTCCGCCTTTTCTTAGCTGGGGTTGAAATTGGACATCACATGTATTCAAAACGAATAATTACAATTTTAGATTTATTTACTTAAAATTCTAAATAATTAAATTCTCGTTTAAAAAGTTTCTTTGCAATTAGTTCGATATGAGAATTAGATGTTTTAAACTTGATAGCAGTTACAAAATTTGTTCTGCGTGTGCTTAATTGGAGAATTTTGATTAAAATAATATAAATTTCAGGTTTATAATTTTATATGATTATCTTTAGAATTTTTAGTAAACATTAATTTTTTTTGACTTATATAAAGCGTCATATTTGTAAAATTTAGAGATATTACACATTTCTATATTCAGCTTGTTGCTTTTAATTCAATATGCATTAATTTTTGCTTCGTGGATAAATTTTGGGGTTTATGAATATTTATCTTGAATTTTAAAGAAAGGAATATTTTTATTTTATCGCTTGTTTGTATTAAGTTGTTTCAAACCAGTTTATTTATTTCACTTATTTAAAATATTTTTTTATAAATTGCTTCAAATAACTTTGTGTGTGTTTTGACTTATTTTATAATTTTCAGCTAACTATTTGGGAATCTTCGTCATTTAAAATATCAAAATTCATCCTTTGAAGTGAACTTCCAATTTACGCATGTTTCTTTTTTTCTTTTTGTAAAGAAAACCGTTAAATCTGCTGTTTTTAAAAGAATGCAAGTTTATTTTTTCTACTTGGAAGGTTAACAAAAAGCTTTGGCGATACAACCTTTATGTAATGGCGTTTGTTTTCTCACAACTTGTTATTTTAATCTGTTCTTTTTCTCAAGATCCAATCGTTCCTTTCCTGTTGTATGGCGTCTTTTTGTCCCTCTCCATTTTCAAATTTACTTTTTCGACCGGAAATTCCCAGGACTTGAAGGATTGTTGACTATTTCTTTTTAACGTTAAATACCCTTTTCAAAGCATTTAAATGTTATCAATATCGGTGCATTCAAGTATGTACATGATAAGCTACGCGAATTTGTCTTTTTGTCAGTTTTAAACCAGTAATATCTACGTTTATCACAGGTTTTCTGTAGTAGGATGATGAATGGATTCTTAGTATAGGGAATCTGCTGCCCACCATCAAACATGCCCTTCTGAAACAATCAAAATTTTTGATTGTATTCACTTTTGGTTTATCCACACAAAAAATAGTATTTCTTGATTTTTCGCTTCAATTAAAATTTCAAGGAATTTTTTAAAAGGTTATTTTTGACTGTTAACTCTTGATATCGTGCTAATGTAAAATATAAGTTGCTTGTGCTAGTGACTAATACTGACTGACCACCTGATCGGAATATCTGCTCATGCACCTCCGGGCCTAAGGTCATGTATATGGGCACATTAGGCCTTGGCCCTCATGGGCTGTTGTGCCACTGAGTTAAGTTATGAAGCATTGTAGGTCACTTTTTCGAGTCGTCTATACATCTTAAAGGTTATTTTTAGCGTATTTTTTAAGTTATTTACTATTCTATCCTTCGTAATGGCATTTGGAAGCAAGATTTCTAATGTTTCGTGGTCTTCACAAATAATTATATTTTTTGTTGATGGCTGCAATTAAATTTTTCATCAGGATAAATTTCTGTGTCATCACCGACAAGTATATGTTGAAGTCCTTCCAAATGTTATTTTGAATATTCATTTTAAGAAAAGTTTTATTTTATACAGTATGTAATAATAATGAAGCTAAGCTGTGTAAATATATTTTTGATTTAATTAATTTATTTGGAAGAAAATTCGAAACACGATTGTCATCTTTGTGTTGTAAATCAAATATAGCTTTGAGTGGTTTCTTCTTTTAAATTGAAATGGGCTTTTCTCTTACCGTTTTCCTTTTTTATGTCTTTATACCTTGAAAACTCTTTTATAGTAGTACTATTTGTGTTGGAAAAGGACGCTTTTTTGGAAAGTTATTTAAAAAAGAAAGAAAACATCGGCGTCACACAATTTCAATAACTTTTAACTTATGAGCTGTTCTAAGACGAACACTATGAATTTTGATTAGTTTTCTCTATTTAAATGAAAGACAATATAATTTTTCTGGATATTCTAAGAATAATAAAAAGAAATCAACGAGTCTGAAAAATGTGTTATGCTTAGATTTTATTTTCTGCGTTAATGAATTTTTGATTTAAAAAATATTGTTCAGAGATTATAAATATTCTATTTAGATCTGGAATCCCATTTTTCTCCGGACCATAATTCTATTGTTAAAAAAACAAACAAATTCATTGAATCTGAAATGACATTTTTCTTTACATAGTGCTTAAGAAATCATATTTGTGAAGAATTCTTTGCTTACCTTTCTTACATGCTCTTTTAAAAAATATGCAGAATTTATACATTTTTAAAAATTTTAAGTTTTTTTAGGTAAGAAATAGTGATTGATTAACAAGAAATATGTGTCTGTGTGAGCATCAAATGCATGAGAACGTGACTAGGTTTTTTAATTGTTTTTTTTTCCTCTTCTTTTTTATATTTGATGGAGGGATTGATATTCATAAATATGCTCCCTGGATGTAACGGACACTATTTTTGTCTTTGTTGTTTTTTTAAACTAGAAATCTTATAAAAATAATTAATTTTTCTAATGTCACCAAACTAATGTTTAATTTAATTCAGAGAAATTATTTTAAAATGATATTTTCACATTACTTATGTGAAGCGTTATTTTTTAATTGAAAACATTACATTGTTGTCACAACTGCCGTTTTGGAATATCAGAGTATAGAATTCTTTAAAAATAATAATACATCATTTTATATCGGAATCCATGTGTTAAGATAGTGTTGTGAAAGAGCGCCCGAATAGCACTGTTCGAAAAATATAGAGATTGTCTTTTTTTTTTGTGATGTACCGAAATAAACATATTATAATAAATATAGTTTCATTTTGTGACATAACATTTAGTATGAAATAAATCTGAATGCAATATTCCACTTTCTGAGATTTGTATATTCAAATCGTTCCGAACTTTTAAACTTTGCTCCACAGTAACCGATATTATCATTGGCATTGTTTCATATATAATAGACGAGTTATGTATTTTGATTATGGTCGTGGAGGCGGAGACACCTGCCCTCTCTCTCCATATCCATTCCCTAAATCTGCCTCAAAAATAATCTCTCACTTGTGGTTCCCACCACTGTTCATCGAACCGAGAGACTACTTGAAGTGAGATTTGCGTTGTCGTACAATTTGCAATTTTTGTTTTTAGCATTGAAGATGTCAAAAGCGAAGAAATTCTAAGTTTAGCGAAGCAAAAAAGGACGCAATCAAAAAGCGACGGAAATAAATAAAATGAAAATAGCTTATGATTTTGCCGTATTTTCTTCTAATTAAATGCTCTATTTTTAATATATATATATCTTATTTATTCGAATCTGAGTAGTACACCAAATTCTCAACAAGTTTGTGTGAAAAATGAACAATGGTATAAAATTGTTTATCGATATCCAAATTTACGAAATTGAAATAAATTTAGAATGAGAACTAATAAGAAGTGAATAATTAGCTATTTTACCAATATTATAAACTTTTAAATACTTAAATAAACCAATAATTGCTCTAATTTCCCCATCCAACGAGATTTTCCCCCTTCGATTCTAAGCCGCACCCGATTTTCAGTAGCATGAACATGGGGGGAAAAGTGCGGCTTATATTCGAGTAAATATGGTATGTAATTTTGCTAACAATTCCGTGAGTTATTGGTGAGATTGGATGATATTTCTGATGAAATATCGTTAATGATTCATTGTTATTAAAATGTTATTTGGAAAAAAAATCTATAAATTATATAACCAGTAATTCATTATTATTCAAATGTTTCATTTTAAGTGCTTTGGTTATATTACTACATAAATCATCTAGTAATGCTTTATTTCTAGAACATAATAAAGTATGACCATTGTCTTTGTTAAAAATTCTGTAAGAATAAGTTTTAAATTTTTTGAAGTTGATGTGTGTTCATTTTTTTTTTAAAGCAAGAAATGTAAGATAATTATTTTAAAAAACATTTCAAGTTAAAGCGGAAATTATATTACCGGAATACTCTCCAATGAAAATCGTAGAGCAGCTAACGAATAGTTATATTTCTTTTCTTTTTTGTGGTTTTGATTAGCATAACTCATTCATATATATCTCCGTGGTTTCGTTAAATTTTTCTTTATTTACGATGTAGCCATTATTAATTTCTTTACTTACCATTTGAGGAATTTTCCTAATATACTTATATTTAAGTTATTTGGTTAAAAATTTTCTTTTAAATACTTACTAGTTATAGTTAAAATTTTTTTTATGGAAATGGTTTGTGGTTTTGTCCTGAGCTGATCTTGTGCAGTAACAAATGTTTTTTCCTTGTATTCAGTGATGCAGTTCTGTGAAACGAATTGTTAAAATGCCGACTAATGACTCACAGCAACTTGTTTTTTTTCTTCCTTTTCACTTTGCATTATTATTATTATTAAATGTTTTTAATGTTAGAGCACAAATTCAATAGTTGTTTGTATTCAACCTAGCGTTAGAGATCTAAAGTTCTTGCTCATATGGTTATTTTATAATTGAATATATAAAACTGTCTAATTGTATATTCTTATCATAAAGAAAATGTGTTTTTTTTAAATTTTTTTATTGCTGAGTTTCTAAAAAAATTATGTTTTAATTATTACACAATATTTTCTTTTGTTATATAAATAAGAACAGTTCTGAAAATAGAATTTTTTTCATAAAAGATGTTTGTAAAGTTATTGATATATTAATTTTCTTTATAAATTTACTTTTCAACTAGAGGATGTTGTTTGTGTACGAATTAAAAAAAAAAGAAAAAGGGGAGAAAATACGCGTACACATTATTTTATGATTACGGATTTCGTGAATGAAATTAAATTTTATCCATAACTGCTGATTCCGTCGTAGGTAATACGAAATTACTGAAAACTAATAATGTAATTCTTATTAATCTATAAACCCCAGCCACACACACGCGCGCGTTTCAATGTAATATTAATCATCATTGCTAGTTTAAACAATAGGCTTTAATCTACACTCTTACACAAAAATGTCGACGAAAAATAATTATACGAGAATGCTTTTTTTTTTTTAATGATTAGAGTGTTGCCATTTCTCAAAGTTATTCTTATTATGTAATGCATTTAATTGTTACTATCCAGTCGCGCGCTAATCACTGCAAGAAGAGCGTGGGGATGCCAAAATACCATGACGAACAATTAATTATTTCCAATCAGTTGGAAATGTTGAGCATGTTTGTAAAGTCTATTTTCTTAGTGATAATGTAGAAAAAAGTTTTATATGTATACATTTAATATTTAAAACTCAAACTTATTTATCACTTGCACATAGCTGTAACTAACATAAACATGTTCAGTTTACTGCCCTCTTTCCTTCATAAAAAGAATTTTCCCAAGGGGAAAGTAATCGGTTATCATATCAGTAATATTTCGAACTTTAGATATTTATGATCTCAGATTTTGCCATACATTTGATTTTGAGATAAGTTTTTATTAAAGATAAGAGTTATGCTTGAGATAAGCTAAAAAAATATTAGGCTTATTCGTTTTTCTAATAAATTTTAAATGAAATGTGATGCTTTTAATTTCTTTTGCTGATGTTTGATGAAGATTTGGGAAAACACTTTTATAAAGATTAAAAGTAATGAACGGGACCATTTTTAATTTAAATCAAATACTGAATTTGCCGTGTCTTGATGGTATGTTTTAAAAACAATTTACTCGAAAAAAATTGTTATATTGTATCTCAATTTTTAAAAAAAATTTATTTATTTATTTTTATATCAAGAACTTTTATTTTTAAATAAAAGGCCTGAGTAAAGCCGTCAGAAAATAATTAGTTTTCAGAACAATAGTCATTTTAACTTTTATGTGAGAACATTGTATTTGGACGAACATCATAGAAACGTATTAATTTTTTTTTTTTCATTTTGCACCTGCTTCCTCGAAATGAGTGGGAAAAATTTGATGTATTATCTGTTAGCTATCATAATTTGTTTCCTATGGTTGCAAAGATCAGGGGGGAAAATAAAAGAAAAATATTGCCCTTTTATAAACTTTAGTTGACCTTACAGCATCTTTGATCTGATACGATGCTCCGTGTACTTCTGACTGTATTTACGTTTTTCGGCGCGAAGTGATGTGAGTCATTCGGACTTCTCTTTCTTTCTATACTCTTGACGTTTCCTTTTTCTTTTATTATTCTGAAACTTGTCTACCGCAGGGTTGCTTTTGTTGTCTTCCGTTGGCGTTTTATTGCAGCATTGGCGACAAAATCGCAATGAAGTAGCAACCCTGTATGCCTCTCACAACAACGGTATGCAATAACATTCTCCTAAAGCACTGCACAGTAGCTGTTCACACTGTCGTGATGCTACCGCTGTGTTTGAAAAGTTCTACGACCGATCACTGGAACTTTTGGTTGGATAACACGCCGTTCAACAGCTGTTGGATTTAATTTGAAAATATTTTATTTGTCATTCTTTGAAAAAAAAATGTCGTACTTAAATGTTCATTTATTGCTGTGAAGAAGATTTTGTGTCTCAACAGTGGATTTTGTGTATGAAAGTTGTGAAGTGAAAGTATTTTGTTTGTGAACCTCATGATGTCAGGTGCAGGATCGGTGTCCCATAGGAGCCACAGACAACAAATGCGGCATGTTTCACCCTTATTATATCATCTTCCGCCGGCCTTTTGGTCTGCTGTTATGGAAGAGAGTGAATCAGATTCTGGATCTGAATCGTCGCGATTTTCGGCTCTAGTTTCATCGGATGGTTGCGGTACGGATTCTGACTCGGAATACAGTAAGTCAAGTTCTGAATTAGTGCGTTTAAAAGTGTTAGTAGTTTTGATCATTGTCAAATTTTCATCGTAATGTAGGATATTTCGAGTTTTAAGAAAAGGAATTTCTTAAACTAATTCTCTAATTTGCCTTTGTAATATGTTTAGTGATGGTATTTAATATATAATTTGGAAAACACGCTGTGGATATTTCACGTAAGGATATTTATTTCTGTGACGTTGGTAGTAAGTACTTTTTTCTCTTACTTTATAAATATTAATTCTTAAGTGTATGGACTTATCGATTCTTTATCGAATATTATGTATAACCTAGAAATTTTCTGTCAGATTATGAACGTTACCTTTATATTTCAATTACATTTTAAATGATCCCACGAAAGTTTTTTTTTTCTTTGGCGAGGAAACGTTACATTGAAAATAATTAATAAACGCTAATAATTTGTGAATATGCATTAGAAAATTTATTTGTTCAGTTCTAGTTTGATTTGTTTATACCATGTGATTAACTTGTGTTCTTAATTTCACAAAAGAAAAATGTAAATTGTGTTTAAAAAACCATCATGTAACATTAGCGATGCTCGTATTGTGGACTGCTATATTAAACATACATTTTTTTCTTGTTTGTTAAACAATTTACCAATTAAATTTGACGCATAGTGTGAATAACTTAAAGCGGCTATTGTCCCTGAAGTTGGAGTGAAAAAAATTATTTGGCGCGTTTAGAAAGTCAAGTTTACTTTGGCTCATCTCGAATGCCTGCCAAATTATCACCCCAAACAGTGCTTTTAATTGTTCGCATTTTTTTTTTATAATTGACGTTACGAGCTTTTAGAATATATCATATTCTGTCTTCAGATTTATATAAGTATTCTTTTTTTTAACTGTATACAAATTATATGAAGGCATTTTTATTTAATTACCTTCTTTTGCTTTTTATCCTTAGAAATATTTCTTGAAGAATTACTGCATTGTTAGTGAAAATTTTTAGTTTTACAAATTGAGATAAGTGATTCAATTAACTGTTGCTATAGTACAAGAAGGTTCATTTAAAAAAACAACTTTTTGTGGGATTCAGTATAAAAGTTTTTTGATTTGCAAAAATGCCCTTTTTTTCGAAATGGTTTATAATTTTTATTGAAATGTTTTCTGAATTGATTGAAAATCTGTCATTTTGTTTATGTTAAAGGAATAAAAAATATAATTATCTGATAAACTGATATGTAATTTTCTAACTTCAGAATAGTAAATATAGATCTTATTATCCGAAAAATAAATTTATTTAATAAATAGTAGTTGTAGTCACATTAAAATTTTAATTTCGTGATGAGTTTGAAAATGTAATTTTTTAAGTCTTTTTTTTTTTTTTTCACTATAATTCTGATTTTTTTACTGTGGAGAAAATGCTCTTTAACTAAAAAAAGGTTTCATTGCTCAGTAATTTATCAAAAAAAAAAAAATCAAATTAAAAAAAATAACGAAGTTTTAGTTATTTGTACGATTTCTAATGCTTTAAATAAAGCTTCAGAAGAAGAGAAAAAAGGGGGCGATTCAGAATTTTGCATGAGGATTTAATTTAAGGCTATGTAATTATGGCATAAAGTGTTACCAAAGTTTTTAATTCATGATGTAAGATATTAAATTTTCTTATAGATTTTATGAATGATGTAGTTTTCTGTAAAGAAAATAATTTTTTTTGTTAAAATTTACGCTTAATTATAAATACCTAAAATGACTGAACAAAACGGTTTTTCGATTTATATTAATTTAATATTTGATACACCTTTTTTCTATCCTGTTTGTGCACTTAGCAACCATTTAGGTTGGTGTGGTCCAACCCACGGGCCACATGTGACCATCATGCTCATTTTGTTGGCATTTGCCCTACTGAATAAAAAATATATTAATTAAACGCCTGAAAAAAATTGTATACCCTTCTTGCTGCTTTAAGTTTAAAAACAAACTGAATAATTCGTGTTTGTGCAAAACCGGCTGTATAAAACAGTTGTAAGGATGCGAACTAGTTGTCGGTGTTAAGTAAAACTGAAGGAAATTCCATCTACAGTATTACTGACAGCATTTCAATACAGAGTGACCAATGCTAAACATTTTCTTTCCGCTGCAGCTTCAAAGCATACAAAAAATATTTAGCGGGAAATCGCTGGCATTGGCAACGCTTCCCATCAGATGGCATATATTCTATCTTCATTTTTTCTGTCTAACGGCTACTTCAATAGTAAGCTTCACTCTTCGACCGCGATAATCTGTGGAAGTGCATGCAGCGATTTTCACTTTCTTTCATTCAATACTACTTAAAATGTCGGAGCTAAAGAAAGGACGTTAACGATGAAAAACGATTTTTTATTGAACGTAATGGAACACTACAGTGTTATTATCTGTTTTCAGATCTTAAGTGTTGGAGATAAGATGGCTAAAAATTTTGAAGCAGTGTCCATGGCTCATCGGACAGTACGAAAAAGATTTAATAATGTGGGTAGTGAAAGCTCCAGATACTCTCTAGGGCATTTCGGAAAATTTTGGATTTTACTTTATGGTTATAGATGAGAGCATATGTATTTCTGACATCAGCCAACTCCTTCCCTTTGTCGGAATAATAAAAGAAGAATTTGAAAATTATCAAGAATTCTTGGAATTTAAAATCATTAGAAACTAGATCCAAAGATATTGACATATTCTTTGACATATTGACACACTGGGTTAAGTTATTTTTAAATATGGAGGTTTTTTGGAAATTGTTCTGGTATTGCTACAGTTGGAGCTAAAGAACTGGGTTAATAGGTCTTTGTGAAGAAAAAAAATTGTATAAATTTTCTGTTTTTTCACTGCATTATTCACCAAGAGGTTTTCTTTGAAAAAATAAGGCTCAGTGGAACAATGAAAATTGTTATAAATACTGTAAATTTAATAAGGGAAGGCTATAAAACCCAGAGACACAGGGCATTTATTGCATTCCTAGACAATATGGAGATTGAGTATGGTGTCATTTTATTGTACTTTGAATTGCCCTGGGTAAGTGCTGGAAATTGCCAACAACAGTTTTTTGGGTTGAGGAATGAAATTCTTTCTTTTTTCAGGAATGATAACATTGGGTATGAGTATCACAAAAAACTGTAAGAAATCCAGTTTTTAAATAATATTGCTTCCCTGATAAATTGGACATTTCATCTTGTAAAGACTGAGATGTTCTCTCAGTCCCGCTTAGAGCTGTGGGAGGAAGGGAAAGATGAACACACAATTTATCAACACAATTCAAATAATTCAAATGAGAAGAGATGTTCTCAATCTAAATAATACGTGGGTTAATAACGAGATGCGCGAATTTTGAGAAGACTTCAGATATCGACCTTCTTATATCAGGATTAAATCTACTATCCCAACTATCTGAGCTAGCTACTAATCTAAAGTTAACTACTAATTTAACTTTAGGGACCAATCGTCACTTTAATTCTTTTAGCTATGAAATCTCTGAAATAACGAATAAAATGGTATAATACCTGATCAGTAGTAATCTATCATATCTCCTCACTTTCTCTCACTAGCTTGAAAACCTAGACTATATATAACTGACTTTTTCTGAATAATCAAGTTTTCTTCTTCAGATGGTTGACTGTGAATAAACTCGAATTGATAGACCAGATTTACCAAGAGGATTGTATTAAAAAAAAAGACGCGGTTACATCCGTCACAATCTAAATGCTCTACTTGGCTACTTAAAACAAAATTCCTCCTCCATATTGAACTGTTCCGCTTAAAAACATAATTTAGTGAAAACTGCCAAATTATGCAGCACACATCCAATATTGACAGCAGTTGAAAAAAGAATAACCTACAAAATTTTATGTGTTTCGGGAAATAATGGATATCAAGAAAGAGTTCGGAACAACTCCAGAGTTTTGACTCTCTTAGACCATAACTTGTGCTGTTTGATAACCCCGTGGAAATTGAAATGACTGAGGTGTCCTGCGACCTTGAAATGGAAAATAGGGAAGTTCAAGGCAGACCCATTCTATGAGACAAAAAGTACGGTGTCCCTGAAATTTTTTTTAACTGATTTGTAAAGAACGTTTCCTAAACTGCTTCAATTGTCTCTGCAGATGTTACCACTGTTTGGCCGTACAAATGTGTGAAAGTGTTTTTTTCTGTTATCAAACAAATTAAATTAAAAATTAGACTGCATTGAAAGTGCTTCACTAGAATCCAGCCTGAAATTTTTCATTACTCAACTTACAGTGGGCATTGATAAATTTGTACTGGAGAAAACCGGTGGCAGTCATCGTATTGATTTCTCCATAGTAAAATGAGTGTTATGTTAAATTGTACTTTTTGTATGTCTCGTATGTAAATTCGTTGAAATAAATTTGCTCCAACTATGTAAGTTAAAATTTTATATATGTGTTTAATTAATATTATTTTTAAAATCACAACGATGTTCTCATAGAAATGCTTAAAAATTATAAAGCTTATCTTAATGTTTCGCTTCTGTTCCAGTTGTTTCATTTAGATTATTTAAGACTGTTTTCGGTAAATCGCGAGATCTTGAACTAAACGTGAAGCACATTTTCAGACAGAAAAATGTCTCAATTTCCATGGAAATTTGCACTATTATAATTCATACTTCTGTTAATAATGTAGTGTTTTTAAAAATTGCAAAATATTTCAGGAATACTTTCTTTTTCGTTCTAATACATGAAGGCAGAGCAAATTACGGTATAGGAGAAGAAACGCTAAAAACATTTTTTACACCCCCCCCCCCCCCCCCAAATGTGAATCAACTCGATTAAAAATGGGAAGCATGATAAAAAAAATGCTGCTGTGTAAAAAGGATGGGGAAGCCATAATATATTAATTTTTCATTTCTTTATATCTAAAAAAATGTTCCCAATTCTGATCCTATTCTTTAACATTAACCGAAGACAGCCTTAATATTTGCAGTGGCGCACACAGAAATTTTTCAAGGGGGAGGGGGAATCCAGGGTCGAAAGTCCGCCATTCTCGTATCATGCTCCAATGCACCGCCCAACATATTCTTGCGATTTTGTCGATTTTCGGGAGCAAAAAACTGTAAAAAATTAATTATTGAATAAATAATTAGCATTAATTAATAACAAAAATTTTACTAAATTTTATGTACTATATACATACGATTGTAATCAATCGAAAAAAAATTCAAGGACTATGGGGGAGGTCCGTACTTGGGTCCCCCTTCCCCTTGTGTGCGCCACTGAATATTTGTAATTTGTAATAATTAGATGAAATTTATTTTAATGGGGGGGGGGGGATCTGAAAGGTAGATAAACGTAAGAAGTAGCGGAAATACAGTGGAATGCCCTTAAAATATTCAGTTCATATATCTTTTTTTTTTTTGAAAACTATTTATAGAAATTATATAATTAATGGAATGTTATGAAAGCAAAGTTTCTTCTGAATTTAATTGTGTGTGATTCAAGTAACTTCTCACTGCACTCTGTTTAAAACACAGTGACAATACTCTTGAAATGCAGGTATTAACTTTCAGGATTTATATATAATTTTTTTCTTTGTAGTTTTCTTACTCCTCTAACAGTATAATTCTTTCATTTTATTTTGAATTTTAGTTTTCTTTTTGTTTGATGAAGTACAGTTATATAAAAATGGTATTAACAAAAGATTCTTTGTGAAATGTGTAGATATTTCTGCTAGCAATTTATATAGCTCTTAATGTAGTTTTGAGGATGCTGCAAGCACTTTCGTAATTTTTTAATTATGTGTAGGGGGGTGGAGAATAGATTTTGCGTATAAAGAGCGCAAAGAGCCTGTATTTTTTAAAAATAATTTTGACTTTATGTTTCCATTTAATTTGTCACGCTATTTTAAATAGTAAACATTTTATATATATATATATATATTGTTTGATTCTGCTTGATAATAGAAAAAAGTACTGGTTTTCTTGGGGCAGTATATCACTAAATAAGAATGCGTTCTGTTTCATAAAATATATTGTGTTCATTTTTATCTGCTTCTCATTTTATTATGTAGACATGATGAAAAGTGATCTAAAATAAATCCTGAAATGTAAAGTTTTTTAAAAAAATAATTAGTGAACTTCTTATAGATTATTTGTATTGTAAATTGTTGAAATTATGTAACTACTCATCTGATAAGAAGTTTCATTATTGTTTTATCCTCTCTTTTTAGTATACATATAATATTACTCCCACATTATTTAATCTTATAGATGTGGTTATCGTCATAATTTTCTCCCTATATTTTTTTCTCGTATTCTCAACAGGCTCATTTTATTAACTTCCAAAATTACCCTCTCCCATTTAGTTGTTATCTACTAGCTCTTTATTTGATAGTTTAATTTTTTTTACTGGTTTAATCACCCTTCTATCAGTTGTTGCGCCATTTATCTCACGCATCATTTGACATTTATATATCGTACAACTCCTGACTGTATTTATCTGCTATTAATTATGCCACCTTTTCTTTGATTATCTATTTATTCTCATAATTTTCGTGAAATTGATTTTTTTTTTGGTAATTTGAAATGTATATTTGCTCCAAAAACTGAAACACAAAATTTATATCCGAATTTAAAAATTTCATAATTTGACTGGTTTAATTTGATTTCATTCACAACTTAGTAATATCTTTAGATACTATCTAGGTTATGTCTCGCCCCCCCCCCCTTCTATTTTGTTACTACTGAAACTTTACCCTTTTTTAAAAAATATGGTTAACATTTATATATTTTCATTCATATGGTAATAAATTTCTTTCTTGTCACTTATTCATTCCGTCTTGTGGTTTCCATTCAAATTTCCTGATATTCCTCGTAATTAAGTAAGATATTCAATTTATTTTTTTTCAACTACTTAAACCAAATGCAATTTGTTCCAAGTCTATTAAAGAGAAAACATCGGAGGAAAAATATTTTCTCATGGACAGCGCAGTTGTGTTTCGTAAGGAAAGAGGCTTGAATTTTTTTTTTTATTAAATACAAATAGCTATTACTAACATCAACATTAAGTTTCACTGTTATCTACTTTCTAAAGATGTTACACAAAGGCTGTTCTGAAAACCTCTGTAGAATGAACATTGCTTCATATTGTTTCTTATTTCGCTATAACTTATTTATTGTTGATTGTGGTATTTTTTACTTTTTTGGTAATTATTCCTTGATGTGTGTGAGTACCCATCTGTTTTTCGGCATTTGATATTTCCATTGTTTTGTATTTATATTTTTTGGATTTAATATTGAGTGACTGCTTGTGTACATAATATAAACACAATACACATATACAAATAATTTAAAAAAGTGTCCACAATTTGCGCCACTACTGTATACATTTAAGCAAAGATTGGCTGCCCTTACAACTATGTTTAACCTTATAATCTTAGTTCTGTTATAGTCTTAGTTTGCTATTATTACTATTTGGGCTATCTTTTATTCGCCGTATCCTGTCTTGTTATATTTCTATTTATTTCTTTGTTTATTAGATTTATGCTAATTTAATAAATAACTATTATATATGCACACATACTTGATGTGTAGTTGGAAGTATTTGTGTTACACCACTAGATTGCGATTTTTTATATAATATTTTTTTCATTCTTAAATTATTATCTTTTTCTGCAGGTGTGACAGGTAATTAACTTCCACTTATGTAATTTTTGTTTGTTGAATCTTTGTGTATTTAGTTTAATTTCTACTGGATAGAGACATCAGATAATCGTTCTATTAATCATCAAATCTATATTACAACTCGAAGCTTGCAAGAAAAAGTAACATGCAAGTTATGACTGCAGCGAAAATCTATACCTGTAATCGAGGCTTAGTTTATGATTATCAACATCAGCTATTATAATTCAGATCTGCAAAATACTTCGTACTTGTGATCTTAACTCAAATAGGCTGCTCCTCTTATTCAAGTATGCCCCTTCTGAATTTTTTAATACAAGGGGTGATCAAATGAAAAGGTACGAAACGACATAAAAATGAAACAGTTAAATATTTGCATATTCCGCCAAGGGAGAATGTAGCGAGACATCTCGAGATGCCATTGGAGACTCTGACTGGGATCGGATCATGCGTGGGTGCCCGCATGCGCAGGAGAGAGCAAAGGCTCTTATAAAAAGCGGCGTCCAAATGATGCGAGCACAGAATTACTCGAGCACAGAAAAAGCATTAACTCCGATGTGTACTGTGAGACACTCCGACGCCTACGCAGGTCCATCAAGAACAAAAGACCGGGGCTGCTCACGGAGGGTGTGGTTCTGCTCCACGATAACGCGCGTCCACACGTCTCCAGAGTCACACAAATGGAACTGGACAAGTTCCAATGGGAGACGTTGCACCATCCGTCCTACAGTCCGGACATGTCACCCTGCGATTTTCATGTGTTTGGTCCACTGAAGAAACACCTGAAAGGAAAGCGCTTCAACTCGGACGACGTACTCAAGGACACTGTGAAGGACTGGGTCTCGTCACAGCCACAGGAATTCTGGGAACAAGGAATCCTGTGGCTTGTTCATCAGTGGGATCGTTGTGCTCAGGCCTATGGTGTATATTTTGAATAAAGTCTATATTTGTACCCACCGTGTCGTTTCGTACCTTTTCATTTGATCACCCCTTGTATAATATCGCGCCCCTTTTAACATGAGATTTGTGCTCAAATATTATTAGATATATACATCCCGATTCGTATGTTAGATATTTATATTAAGCTCATTAATAGGGGATATTCTCTTAAATCAAGAAATAAAATTAAAAGCAAAAAAAAAAAAAATACTGCAAAAAATAGACTTTTTTTTATTTACTCTCTTGAGAACTCTTAATGACGAGCATTTATAGATTTTATTTTTTCAAATCATATTTTTGAAAAAGTTCAACTTAATCACATTGCCCAAATCAGTAGCGTACACAGAAATTTTTCAAGAGTGGGGGGGGGGGGCAGGGTCGGAAGTTCACCATTTTCGTATCATGATCCAATACACCGCCCAACATATTCTTTGGATTTTGTAGATTTTAGGGAACAAAAAGCAGTAAAAAATTAATTCTTAACAAATGCTTAAACAAGTTTTACGTACGATATACATAGGATTATAATCAATCGGAAAAAAATCACGGGCTGGGGGATCTGTACACGAGGACTCCCCCGCCCCCTTGTGTGCGCCACTGGCCCAAATCTTAACTCTTCCTGTTGGCGTGGTGAGCAAGTTTGGAGAAAGTAGGAGTCATCCTCCTCACTTGATTGTGGCTCAAAATTAAGAGGTCCATCACTATTAGCCCTCGTGTTGTTTCTGAGTGTGATGTTAATAAAACTTTTTTTGCGCATCTTGATACTTACAGTTTTTGAAAAAATACATTGTTGCTTAAAATTAGAATTTAATTTATCCATTTTGACAGTTCTCATCTCGCACCTCTAGGGGTACATGCACACGTTAGGTTAAAAAACCATGCTCTAATCTAATCTGTTACCTTTATTATTGGTTGCTTAACGTTCAAACTTAAACCAAAAAATAGTTAGAAAAAGCAATTCGTTTCATTCTTATCTATTTAAATATTTTAAGAATAAAGGTGCGCTTTCTGAAAGAAATAGAATCGATAGAACGAAGTCTAATTTTTTTCTATGATTTTATAACAGGGCATCACTTATCTATTAAGATATATATCGATATTTCTTTTATTTGTGGTTAATGTAGACTTTGGGTTCAATATGCCACAAACTTGAAACACTGCAATGCGTATAATAAACTTTAAATATAGACATATTATTCTTATTTTGAAACTCATTTCCTTTGCTAGTGCTTATCATAAACCTTTAATTTAATTTATTTTATTTTTAAATTAGAAAGTAATTATTTGCGTTTAGTTTTCGTTTATTACTTAAATCTGATTGATAATCCTAAAATATAGAGTAGTAATGATTGTTAAATGTGTATATTTGCTTTGCTCGTCGTATCTTCTGAAGTTTATAATGTAATTTTGTGTCTTTGTATCACTGATTATGAATTTTATTGTTTATACGGATTTTTGATTATTTTCAAAGTGAAAGAAGTACATCCTTCCTTTTTAGTGTCAGTCAGCTAAATTTACAGGTTTTCACTTTTTTAAAATCATTTAAGTATTTTTATTTGTTTGTTTTTCCTTTCAACAGTTATTCCCATCTATCCTCTCATTCCTAACCCAAATAGCACTATTTTTAGGATCTTTTTACTTCGTCTATAACCCATTCACTTTTCTTCATTTTATGATTTTTCTATTAGCGCTTTCTTTTCCTTTCTTGAAATGTGTATACCATATCTTTATATATATATTGTACTTTTTTTTACATTGTTCCTTATATTCAGCTAATTACTGCTAGCTATTGTATAATTTAGTTACTGTTAAATGACAATCTGTGGTCTGAAAAAAATTACTTTAATCGCGCTTCATAAACCCCCATTCATTTCCCCCTTTTTCTCATTACAATTGGTAGCTTTTTTTTTTCATTGTGTTGTATCCAGCCACTATTGTTTCTTTTTTTTTATTGCAGTTTCTGCTTCAAAACTGGGAATGAATTTTCTTTTTTATATTATGGGCTGTTCATTTTGATATGGTTTTTTGTGACGTCTTTTCAATTAACATCTACGTACTGGTTTGTTTTGACTTTGTGTGGAAATTGAGTTATGTACTGTATTTTTTTCAAGAAGTATAACTTTGATTTTTGCTTCTTTTAAATACCTTGCAAATATTTGCTCATTATGTTTGTATGTGTGTGTTTCTGAACTTAAGTCCCATTGTTTCTTCTCATTATAAGGAGATTGGACTTCATGTTGGCAATGTCTTGTAATCTTTGAAAACTCTACGACTGCTACTTTTAACGTCTTAATACAATTAAAAATACATTAGCTATGGACTGTCTTCGCATGCGTTTCGAGTTATTCGTTTTCCTAGCACAACATCCTGTTTTTTGAAATTTTTTATTTGTTTAAAATATTGCGTGATTTTGACTGTTTTTAAACTACCATTCCACTTATTTAAAATCTTAAGTGTTCATTTTCACCAATTTCTAGTTAATTTTTTTCCTGCCACAGAATCTAATCTATTTGGCTGTTATGTTCGAAAGGGGTAATGGAAGATCTCGTCTTCTTTAGAAACTTACTTAGATCCTAACAGTTTTTATGAAAATTTCGCTGTGAAATCTCGCACACTTCTTTTCTTCTATAAAACTGTTAGTAGAATGGATGCAAATTTATGTTTAGTTGTAGGAAAGATATTTTTTTTAAAACAATGAAGTCGCATTTGAAAGGCTTACTTGGTGTTAAAAGATTTTATTTACCGCTATAATGCTTACCGCTTAAAATATGCTAGCAATAAATAAAAGTTTGAGTGAAAATAAAACTTTGAATTATTATTATATAATAGGTTTTGAATTATACATATAATTTAATATGCTGTCTCAGTAGTTGGGTATTAATTTTAAGCATTTTGTAGAATGTGGTAGGGTGTCAGTTTTAGTATATATATACATATATAACTCTTTTTATTATATTTAAATATGTAGGTAAATTCAGTTATTAATAAATAATGGTATCGAGAGAAATTATTAAGAGAATGAGAAACTTGCTTAACATGTTCTATTTGTAATTTATTTACAGTGTAAAATACATTGAAAATAAAAGCTTATAATTGGAATAGTAAACGAGTATATATTTTTGAATCTGCCCCACTAACTATGTTGGTATATAATGATTAAATTTTGTTGAATAAATAATTAATATTCGTTTTATGTTTTAATTTATTTTATAAATTCTGCAAACATCTACATGTTGTCTTAAGTGTTAAAGAACTTTAGTACAATGTTTAAACTGCTCTGAAACATTTTTTTAACTCTTAAAAGACCATGTTAGTTTTTTCCTTTCCTTTTACGTGATTTTACACACAAACACATTTGTATATAATTTCACTATTCACTTATCTAACTAGAGGAAGTTTTTTTTTTTTAAGTAATACATTTTCGACCGATATGGAGTAAGAAGAGGTTGGGGAGGGATTTTTTAATACTCCATTGGTTGGATTCATTCTATCCTTTTACTTCACAATAAAGGTTATGATCTGCTTATATTATTGCTTTCTTTCAAAATCGATTAAGTGGAGCACAAAAATGACGTTGAATGGAAAAGATTAAATGCTTTTATGTATGAAGTATTATAATATATTATGACTGAATATATAAATATTTCTCGTATTAAGATTTAAATATTGAAATTCCTTGAACTATATATATAATTGAATATTACATTCCTTTATTTATATCGCATAATAATCTTGTTACTCTTTTATTTATTAACTCATTTCTAGTTCCATTAAGTATCTTAAATGAAAAGGTTCTCAATTTGGATACTTGATTTAATTTTAATGTTGTCACTTTTTTCTTTATTGTCTTTTATTAATTGGATGAATAATTGTGAATAATTGATTTTCGATTTTAAAAATCACCTTGTATTAGAATGTTATTCATTTTTATTTGATTTGAAAATTATTTCTATTTTTAGTCTGCTGTTATACTTCTAGCTATACCTAATACCTCTGGTTTAAAAAGATTAATATGTAATTTTGCATTCCAATTCCTTCCCCCAATATTGAAAATGTGCATAGCAAGACACATTATATTGTGAAAGGATTGGGATTGTTTCCTCCCTGATTATAAATCTGTTGTTTCTATAACAATGTTGGAATTGAAAATAATTTGTCAAATAATTATGTTCTTAATAAATAAGCTCTTTTCATTGCCTATAAAACTGAAGGTATTGTAATGCAAATGTTATGCTGTTATGACTACTTTTACAGATAGTTGCTATAATGGGACTCATTTATTAGCCAATTTATCATTATGCTAAATATGTTCACGAGGGTTACTGTTAGCGCGTTAGCATGTAAAATGAATTTTAAAAAAAAGAAGTCTAGTGGGAAATAATAAATTTTGTCAAAGTAATCGTTTTTAGGCATTACTGATATTCTGATTCCTCGATTCTAGAAACATAAGGGTCTAATTACTTAAGGTTTTTAATCAGCTAAATTAAACTGCTGTAATTTGCGTTCATGCAATAGTTTAAAATTTGAAAAAGTAAAGAGTGGGGCTTTACTTAATTTTTTATAATCTCTTTCATAAAGGAATTATTTATCTTAATTTCTTTTTCTTTATTTTTTTATCTCATGCAATGATGAATCAGGTGGTAACAATTGGGGTGTACAATAGTTCTACACATTCAGTTACTTTCTCTTTTTCTAATGTTGATCAATTTGCTGCTAAAAGTTCTTAAATATTTTACTCTATTAATGCATAATAATTTAGAAATCAAATCTTTTAACTAAACACACGCATGCGCGCGCACACACACAAAATTACAAACTAGTTGAAATAAAAATTTTGAACAGTTGCTTCTATATATTTTATGCGAGTTATTATATTATTTTTTTGTCATGTCTGTAAATTTTCATAAATATTGGTATCGTTGGTGCCTCTTATTTTAGCCTTTTTATACCATATTCTTATCCTTCCAGAAAAGAATTTCTCACACAACATTTTCTAATATGCACTTCCTTTTTATTGATATTCATCTATTTGAGACTTGCTTAATTCCTATAGTAATATGAAATCGATCATTGCTGTACATTGAGATAAAATTCGATGAAGGTTTAAGACTGTCACCTAACCCAGTTCCTCTTCGTCACTTGACCGTAGTTCAAACTTACGAGGTCCTTCGCCAATAGCCATCGTGTTGCTTTATAGTGCTAAGTTAACAAACATTCACTGTCCCCTCCCTCTAAATCTAAAAAATAGTGTATTAATATGTAAACCATTCGTTAAAGAAAGATAAAAATATTTTTTCATGTCTCATAAATATCTAATCACTTAATTTTTTTGTATGCCTTTTTTTAATATTTTTGAAAACAATGCACAAACAATAGTTATCGCCTAAAAAATTCATTGGTTAAACTAGAAAATATATCAAGAGATATAATCAAAACATCGTAAGACACACGATTAATTTCATTTTGATAATAAATTTTATTTGAAATCGTGTTTCTGTACTTGGAACATTTTTCAGAATTAAGTTAGTATGATTAAGTTTTTTTAAATTTATTTTCTGGTTTGTAAACTGATTTCTTTTGTGCGATCTTTTATAAAAAACAATGGTACATCACATAATTTTAGTCATATTTTGACTAGGCTGCTGCTATTGCATTTTTATTAATGTTTTGTAAATAGTCAAGGGTTTTAATGAGTTTTATAATCAAATTTCTTATGAAAATTTATTTCCTTACCCCCCCCCTCCCAGAATTTTTTAGAAATACTGAGCTTATTTATTTTGTCATTATTTACTTCCTCTGTTAATAAATATTTATAATTATACCCCTCCTCTCCTTTTTTCCCATTTTGTAAAAATATGTTTTCAAGGAAATCATTGATTCATGTCTGATTCGAAAATTATTTTATTGCATTCCAAAACTTAGTGTTACTTTTTTATGTTTCAATTCTCCACAATATTGTGACATGGATTATTTAAATATTCTTCATAGTTTTTTTACAGAAATTTTTGAATAAATAATTACTATTGTGCGACAACGATATTCCTTTGTTTACAAGTCTCTTTCTAAATTAAACAAAATTATACCATTTAAAGTGGCATAATTTTCCTTCCACTTTTTTAATCTACTTTTTTCAGATTTATATAGATCTCACAGCAAATAACATGCTATCATTTTTAGCATTTTTGATTTTTTTACAAATATTAATTTTAAAATCTTTTTATTTTCACTTCATTATCTTTTATTCCACAACCTTGCAAAAAAAGCTTGAAAACAATTTTTTTAAATAAATAATATTGATTAAAATTTAAAATTGATTACATACATCCTAATAATCTACCAAAAGATATTTGCTTCAAGTTGAATGCAGTTTATTATTGTATTCCCAAATTGCAATAGCTTTTTGTGTAGTTGCCAATTTTTTTGTTCAAAAAATTTATTGTATTAGCTGTAGGTAGAAGATTGGCACCTTTTACATACATTGATTTGTGATTAGAAATGACTGGACTGATGCAAATGGGATTTTTACGTTTTGTTATTTACCATAACTTTGTCAAAAGTTGTAAAAAATACTAAATTCATTTCAATCTTATGTTTTGTTAATACCAAAGTGTTCATACATAAAATTTTGTACCAAACTTTAAATAAATATTTGGAGTTAATAAAAGAAATATTGTTCTTTTGATAAAAAAAGAAAGCATGCATGATTTTTTTTCATTGTTATCCTTAGAAGACAAGAGACAAAGAACTATGATACCACTTTAAATAATTAAACAATATACTAATAAATAATGTGTCTAATGCTAAAATTATGGTAATTTTACTGTTATTTGAAATTTTTCACTTGGAAGTTCTATTTATTTTTAAAATGTTAACTGGACAATAATTTGGCTCATATAAATAATCACAAAATTTAAATACATATAAAGAGATGAATATTTGCCACAATCAACAATAGTTAAGAAATTAATAACAGTGAATTTATTGAGGGCAAAAGATAGAAAAAATTCTGATTTGATCCAATTTCCAATAACTGATTTCTGAAAATTTCAGAATATGTCTAAAAAAACATGAAAATTACTTTAGAAAGATTTTTCACTAATTTGGTTAAATTTATTTTATTAATCATGTACAAATGAATTTTAATTTGACATATTTTAAAAATGTATACATGCATGAAAAAGGATAAATGGGGGAAGGGATTATTTTAGTATTCATGTTTTATGCCATTTAGTTTTGATAACTGCAATGTTCATAAATTTTTACATTTTGTTGTGTAACCTAATTTACTGATGTAGTTGTCATAACCTTATTTGATATAATGGCTTTAGATTGTTCATTTGAAATAGGAATATCTTTTTAAAGTGAAAATACTATCAACTTTCGATTTACAACAGCAAATTTATTTCTTCAGTTCTGGAATCTCATATTATTTGTCATATGCTAGTTGTCTAATTGTACTTCATTATAGAAATACAAAATTATATTTTATTTTGATTATTTTTTTTAAAAAAAATCCTGATAACATATTAATATTTGTTTGATTTATGTTAAAGTTTGAATCCTATAAAATTCATTGTGCTTTGGGGACTACTTATTACTAATTTCATTATCGTATTCAAGTCAAATGTAATTTTTAGAAATTTTAGATCTATTTATATGTTTATGATTGTATATAAAAGTGTGCTCTTATATACATGTTAGCTTTTTATTGTCATGTTAAATTAAATGATTTCTCATTTACATTGAACTGGTTATTTTTAGAATAACTGAGATTTTAAAAATTGACTGCATTACATTTTGAAATCAGTAACATTTCATATATTGACTTTATATGTTAAAGAGATATGTTTTATAATTAAAATTAGCTGTACCAAAAGTTTTTAACTAGCATTATAACTGCTTTGGAGATGTATGTATATTATACAAGTATTAATGAAATAAAGCACTGGAGCATGTATCTCTTTCCAATTATGGGTATACTCTTCTATTTTATTTGCACTTAAAGCCTCTTACTGTTGTCTTTAAAAACCATTCTCAGAGAATTTTTTTTTCTTTCCTTTTTGGCTTTCAATCATATTTTCTTTCAAGGTAACTAATTTTGTTGCATGTAGACTGTTTTTACTTTTAGGTATCAGTGTCATGCATAATGTAACTATATTTGATTTTTTTGAGCAAAATTAATTATATCTAAGGAAATAATTTGTTATTTGATCAAGAAAACTTACTTATACAGAGTTATCTTTTCCCCATATCTTACTTGTTTATTACTTATATTTAACTTTCAAATATTAATTTTTGTTACTCTTAAGTCTATACATTCAAAATTTAAGAATTTTATGTGTAATTTTAATTTTTTTATTCTTCTTCTATGCAAATGACTAATTAATTGAAAAATGGATTAAAAATCATGTATGCATCTTTATTGCTATTGTTACTCTCTTAAAGGGCAAAGAGTTATTATTATTTTTGTATCATTTGTATTAAAATTTGAATGATTTTGCATTAGTAATAAAAATGTTTGAATGTTTTTGCATTAGTAATAAAAATGTTTGAATGTTTTTAAAGCTTTTAAAAGTGCATCGTAACTTTAATTTATTGTTTTTGTTACAGGTGACATCACTCAAAAAGGTTATGAGAAGAAGAGAGCTAAATTGCTGGCACCTTATATGCCAGCTCGTAGCACAGGTATTAATATTTTGTTTTTGTTATTTAGTACTATAATGTATGCTTTTTTTAAGCTAGCCTTGGTAATTAAATGGTTGTAGTCATAGAATTACAAAGTTGTGTTTATTGTTATAGAAATGAATTTTGAAATATTCATATTGCAAAATTATAAGGACAAACTTCTGATATGGTTTGTCTGTTATAATGTATCTTCTCTAAACGTTGCATGTTTTTAAGGGGAGCTGTACATGTCATATAAAAATTTAGGACGAGAAAATTTTTTTCAAAGCAGAATTGTTCTTTATTACTTTTAAGAATATTTTTTTGGTTGAATCATCATGATAATGAGAGACAGTGATCACCAGATGCTGACTTGTTCAAAAATCACAATCTTTTTAATGTACAGCTGAAATTGCTTTAGTTGCCATTTGTTCTGTGATAAAATAATGCTAATATATTATTTTGATTTGTAACAGTCTTTATTTTTAAAAGTATATATCTAACAACATTTTATAAAATGTAATCTTTACATTGTATATGTTATCAATTCATTATCACCCAAATGATTATTGTTCAACATATGTGAAATAATTCACAGCATAATTTAGGGTTCACAGCAGTATTAAATTTGATCTTTGCAAATGATGCATATGAACAAATTACATATCTTAAATATATAGCTAGCTGTTACTAGCTTTAATACTTGTGGTATACCATGATTAGTAAAGTAGGAAGAAAAATAGTAGAATGTTTTTGGAATACTTTAAAATGTGTGTGTGTCATGAATGACTTTGTGGTTAATTGAGTGACTGCATTCACTTTCTGAAGAGAAAGAAATATTTCTCATTTTGAGTCTTGTATTGAGTGATTTTGTTCTACTTTTTAACTAATAAAGATTTGGGTCATTCATTTTTCTTAGTTTCAATAGTTTAATAGACATGAAGCTCATAGCTTTTTTAGGGACTTTTAATATATCAGAAAGTGTATTATTCAATTTTTATTTAAAAGTGCCATTTTTACAAGATACATGTTTTGCAAGAAATAGATGTATTTTCTATACAACAAAATATTCACAGGAAGAAAAAAGAAACTGAAATCATGAAATAATGTAGGTCAATGAAACTGTTAAAATTTTGTGTATATTTCATTCATTGACAGTATCAATGATTATGATTTTTTTTTAAATTTAGAAAATGATTATGCGCATCTTTCTCTTTTTGATTAAAATCATTTATACATTTAGGGACTATCATAATTCCCTGTCTATTCTTTTAGTTAAGGCCTTTGAATTTTACATATATTTACGCACTAGACTGAGAACTTGGTTTACTGTTATTTTAGGATTCATTTGTAATGTGTAGAGTTTGAATTAAATTTTAAGTATCTTTACTGTTCTTATTATATATTAAGGCAATGGCATGACGTACACTCCCGCAACCCCCGCATTGCGGGGGGAGGGGCAAAGTCTAACTGACTCCATCAGATTTGGGAGCCCTAATATTAACCATTACGCTATTACGTTAAGAAGCATATTTTGGTGGAAGAATATTATTTTTATTAGCTGTATATAGTTTTTTTGTGTTTATTTATATTAGGTGAACTCCAGCGGAATTTAAAAATTATTCTTAATTTCAAGTAAAAAGATTCTTGTTTCATTTTTACAAAATGTCAACCTTTTACTTTCATCTGAAGTCTGAACTTAATTCTGTTGCAGGTGCTGCAAGTCCTTCTACAAGAGCTAAAAAAAGAGCTCAACGAAGACTTACTCGAAATGAAAGTCGATATCATTCAGGTAATTGTTACATTTCACAGATTTAAGGTTATTATATTTCCATACATTTCAGAATTATTGTAATTATTTTTGCTTTAGCTAAAATTCTTTGTTTGAAATGTTTCTAAAAAAAATTGTATAATTTAAAACTCATTGATCTTCTGGTTTATTAATGTTTGTTTATTTATCATTAATCTCTTACATATTTCTGTAAGATTCGATGTCTTAATTATAAGGCCTAACTATTTCTTGGTTTTTGAATTGTGTGTTGAGTTAATACTCATTATTATGAAAGTTTTTTTATCCAATATCAAAGAACATGAAAATGATAATAACAGATTATGTGAAAATGCACAATTTATGCAATAATTTGTAACCTGAAATTATAGTCTTAATATTTCTTCCAGTTTAAGTAATTGACTTTAACTTTAAAAAAAAAACAGCTTGTAAAAATATTTTCCAATATTAATATCTGAATCATGCACAAACAATCAAGAGTTTTTGCATTCAGTCATAAATACCATGAGTGAAGTTTAAAATGAAAGAAGGTGAAATAATATCAGAACATTTTACTGCAGTAGATTGATAAAATATGTCGTAAATTGTCTAAGATAATTGTTGAAAGATAGTTCTTTTGGTAATTAGATAGTAGTTTAACATATGCTTCTCTTAATGAAACATTGTAAAGTCTTTTCTTGTTCTTATAATAGTATGAATCGTATTGAAATCAAACCACACTATATTAATTTTTAAATTTATTAACATATCATTTTAATTGTTACATAGTTTTATATCATGCGTATAACATTTCTTAGATTTTCTTGTTTTGATAAAAATGCTGTAGATTTTGTATTATTTCTAGTGTTGATATGGTGGCACATTATGTAAGCATATGTAACCCATTATTACATATGTTTTAGGATTAGGGGAATTATATTCAGAAATGATATATTATGAAGAAAAACTTGACACAGCTCGTTAGACATGTTCTGTGAGATGATACTTAAAAATGTCTAGACTTGAAATGATGAAAATTCTGACCATATTATACCATATAACATAATTTATGATGTTTTATTTGTGATAGTTCAAGATTTTTGTCATGATTCTATTCTCCATAGAGCAGCTTTTTGTAACTGTAAATGAGATAATTTGAATATTTGTTTTTTGTTTGCATTTTATTTTTGACAAAGTTGTTATAATTGCTTTATTGAGTTATACAACTTATCTACAAGTTTCCAGATATCTGTGCTGATTACTTGTCCTTCAGCGAGAACTTTTTCTTTCATTTAGTGATATATTGCCTAATATTGAGAGAAAGGAAGAGATATACGTAGCTAACTTGTTGATATATTAAGCTGGTTTCATGGTAACGTTCATGGTTTAAACATCTTTTTCAGGATTTCTCCTCTAAGACAAACACTTTATCTGTTTTCACTTTTGTATATTTTTTCAGAATATTGGTTTCTTTTCAGTTAAATATATGTATAAATAAGTATATTGTACTAATTATGTTTGTAATTTTAAAAAAATATTTCATATGATGCTGTCAGCACTTAATTTGCTGCATTTTCAAATAATCCTATGGTTGTAGATTACAGCATTTTTGTAAGTATTTAGCAGTCACTAATCTTGAAGTCAATTGTTTTTTAAAAAACAATTTCAACTTTTTCATTAAGACAAATTTTATAAATAGGAATTGTGAATAATTTTCAGTTGTTTTTACATGCTGTACTTTAAAATTTCTTTTATTTTATTATACAAATACTCAAAAGTGAGAATATGTATTCTTGTGCACTATGAAAGAAAGATCTAATCAATGTTTTAATCTCATTACCTCTTTATTTTCTTTTTTCAACAGAGGTTCGACAAGAAGCTGTCCAACAAGCACTTGCTGCAATGCAAAATAGGCCAAAACCGTCAGTCCCAATGCCATCTAAAAGAACATCTGTTATGGCCACTTCTCCTTCCAGGGAACGACATGCTTCAGGTAGTATTTTGTATTATGGGAATATAATTATTTTAAGTGATCGTTATTTCAGCTTTAGAAATTCCTTTACTAGTGAAACTTAAGTAAAATTCAATAGCTAAAGGTATGAAAGGCTATTTTAAATGGTGTTTATTACAGAATTGTTCTAATCTCTTCCTCATCACTTAACTGTGTTCAAAATTTAGGGGTTAATTGCCAATTGTACTTATGTACTTCAAAATGCAATTTTATGAAACACAGCATAATTGTTATTAATACAAGATAGTTTATTAACACAAAAAGCAATAATATTTCCTTTGCATTTATTTATGCTTTAATTATTTTCTTTAAAACTGAAAATTGTTCTCTTAAGTTTAAATTGAACCTTTAAGTAGATTGCACTTTTGTCAGAAAGCAAATTGTTTTCATTTTAGTGAAATAATTTTTTAGCCATATTTTCTTTTAGTTTGTGTGATCTTATATTAGCCAAAGTATTTAAGTTACATAACTGCAAGTTATTAAATTAATTGAAGTGACGTTATATGAAAATGTACTGTAAAATATTAACTTGTAACCATAATTGTTTAATTCTTTAAAAAAAATTATATTGCAGCAGCTTTTTATTACTAAATTTAGTAATTGATTTTTGTTTTGTTTTTCTCTTTTTTTTAATAGAAAATTGTGCCTTAAATTTTAAAATAATTATCAAATACATGCTTAAAATTTTGGATCTCAATGTTGTACGTCTGTATGTAATTTCTCTACTCCTTTGTAATCTGTTAAAAAATTTTTTACTTTGTTCACATTTTTTAATTCATCCATCCGATCATGTATTTGCAATTGTGCTTTATTGTTCTTTTTTTTTGTGGGGTTTTAGATTCATCATCAGATGATGATAGTGCTGTTAATGAAGGAAGTACTCCAGAACAAGAACATCTCCCTACTCACAATATTCACCAAGCTACAACATCACAGTCTGATACTTCAAGTACATCATCTACACGTGAAACCCCCTCTCCACAACAATGGTATAATGGAAGACCTAACCGTGTTGATGATTATTGGGTTCACACCAGTTGCGCTAGTCCTATGACAAATCTTGCTGATGTTATGCAGAATCTCACTCCAAGTATGATTGCTTCATTCGATGTCTTTAAATTTATTTAGTTTTTAAAATACTATCCGTTTTAATTTTTCATATTAAATTAATGTATATGCATGTGAATTTTTATTAATATTTTTATGTCTTTTTTCTTAATCATTATTTGGAATAGACTCATAAGTATTTGTTCTCTTAGAGTTTTTGAAAGTTTAATTTAAGAAATATTTTTTGCTGTTTTATTATAGCTGCCTATTTTAATAAATATATTCCATTTCATGAAGGTACACTTTATAATTCATCACAGTCTTGGTAATATACCTTGAAGATTGCTGCTTTTTTAAGATTGCTTCTATGAGATAGTCTATTTTCAAGAATAGACCATCTCATAGAAGCAGTGTAACTTTTTTTTCAGTTAGTGGGACATTCTGATGTAAGAACAAGCAACTAATTACATTTTTCAAAATATTATGATATTATCTGACATCAGTTACTTATAAAATGTTTTTACTTGTAGGTTTAAGTGTTCAACCAGATGTCACAAATACATCTGCTGAAGTAACTAGATGGACATCTGCTGATCATGTGAATCGTTATAATCAAGCCCATATGACGTCAGTTCGTATTACTCATCATTCGTCCACAGGACTTAGTTATGATACTGGTCAGTTATGCTAATGTACATTGTACTTTTTTATTATTTGGTGTAACTTTTTATTAATTAGTAATATTGCCTCTTTATTTGGAAGGTACAGGGAAATGGAAAGTTTCTGCCAAAATTCAGCAGCTATTAAACACTCTTAAGGTATTAGTCTTTCAGCCTTTGTAATTCTTCTGTTATATTTAGAATGTATTACATTATTCATTTTGTTTCTTTATTTTTATGATCATTTGAAAATATCTGATTAAATAGTATGCAGTGTATAGGTATATTACTAAAAGTATCATCTTTTTGTTGTTGCTGCAATTGAATATTTAAATAACAGTTTTGTAGTATTCATATAAGCGAATATCTTATACTAATATGGTTTTTTTTTTATCATTTAAACCAAATTTTTATTTTTTCCATCTTTTTTGTGTTTGTATCTTTTGCCTATTTCTTGTGTAATAGATGTTTTTCTTTTTTGTGATGTTTGTTAATTTAAAAGTAATGAATCGCCTGTCAAGTCTATCAAAAAATTATTGTAAGAGGAATTTTTAACATTTCTGTATGTCTTCTGAGGTTTTTTCACTTAATTGCTGTGTTATAAGAAAGCTTTGTAAGACTTGAAAGTATTCAAAGGTACAATAGTTGTCATTACTATAAGAGTAAACTTTCACAATATGATATTCTCATTCCCCCCCCCCCCTGTTTTTGACATCAAGATTTTTCATACTATTCTGTATTTTAAATTACCATGGACAATTACAGTTTCTTAAACTTGTATAAATAATTTTATTCACAATGTCAACTGATTATAACTATACATATTGCATGCTTTTTATACTAAAAGTTGTAAGAAAAGACATTTTTTTTCTCTACATAGTGTTGCATATGTTATACTTTATTTAGTTATATAATATTTTTTGTGATTTTAAAATCGTTGATTTTATTTTAAAGAGACCTAAGCGAAGACCCCTTCCAGAATTTTATGTTGATGATGAATCTGATTTAGAAAGTAAGAACAAGTAATTTTCTAATTTTACTTTGTTTTTTGCTAGTTTTTTAAAAAAAATATGTATATATTATATTCTTTTCGTGTAGCTAAGCAGCTGGATCCAAATGCTCCAAGACCAGAGGGAAACATAATGACTCCAATAACTGGAGAAGAATTATTAGTAAGTTTTGTTTATTTAATGAGCAGTTCTGATGTTTTACTATTTGTAAATGTTGATACTGTGCTAAATGGAACATGATCCTTTGAGAAATTTTTATTTTGAATTGAATAAAAACATTACTTGTATTTTGCTAAAAAATTTTTTCTTTAATATTGTATTCATATCCTTTAATGAGTTCAGTTAAGAAGTTTTAAAATAGACATATTAAATTTTAGATTTCGCCATTTGTTAAATTTTCAGCTCGCTACGGCATTGCGTTAGTTTTTAAAATGGGTATATCTCAAAGGATTTTATCTTTAGTTATTGCTTAAAGTAATTTTTTACTATATTTTAAGTTTAAGTTATTTTTATTTTTCATTGTTGGAGTTGCATGCAGTTTTGATTCACCTAGTTTTTTTATCTTGGGTACATTTAATTAAATTCAAGTTAATAATATGCATGAAGTTTAAATATTTACTTTCTTAATATCTCTATATATATTTAGGTTCCATCAGGCCTTCCTCTAACTTGTGAAGCAGCTATTAAAAGATATGGGTCTGGAACTTTTAAAGCTCCTGCTGCTACTGTTTTAGATACTACTGGAAAAATTAGTGCTCCTTTGACTTATGGTAATTTAGCATGAACTTTTTATTTTCTGTTGAATGCATTGAAAACTAAACTGATATAATCATATTTTTCTAAAATCTGATTTGTAAAAATTACTTAGTAAATTGTTTGTGTTAGTGATGGTAATCCTTCTATTTATAAGTGTAATTGGGTCCAAAAAAATTAGGGTTCTAATGAAATAACAAATGTAACAGCTAAAAATCTGCTAAAAATAAAAATTTGATCTGGATTATCAAATGTCTACTTACTTAGCTCTTAATGGGAATGAAATATACATTTTTTTTACTATAACTTTCATTTGTTTTTATGATAAAGTATACAGTGAAAATCGTTTAACACGAAACTGGAAGCGACTGAAATATTTTTCGTGTTAAAAGATACAGCAAAAAAAATATATTCAACAAAATTTAAGTGTATTTGAATACATTTTATTTACATCTAAGAGCATGTAATAAAGTGATCAAGAACTCTTGGATAGCGAGTAAATATTTTCAAAATAATTGCTTCTGGTAGAAAAATTTAATGTTTTGTATAATCTCCTGATCACAAGACTGCAAGACACTTGTTGTATTTGGAAGTAAAAAGATAAGCTTTATAGCTCTCAATACAACTTTGGGGTGAGCCATGCAATTAACAATTATCATCACCACCTTATGCTTTTCTCATAAGAATTGCTCATTCTCTCTTTACGATCCTAATTCCGAAGCTAACTGATGAGAGATTAGATGTTTTGAGTTGCGTTTTTGTAGGGATGGAGGGTGAAAGTAGCATAGATAAACAAATTTGGCTAATGTCATGTACTATTACAAAGGTATTTCAATGTCAAGTTATCCTCCTTTCTGTGAAACTTGTGAAACCCTCTCATTTCACACACATCCCTCTTAAACCTTACTTGTGTGACTGGGGTTTTCCGCATTTGTTCATTCCCAGAAGGGAAGTCTTTTCGTGTTAAGCGATTTTCCTTTTGAAGAGAAAAGAATTGCATAAAAATACACAGTTTGTCAGGACCGTTGTATTACTTCTTGTTCGATATTTTGTCTTAAGTTTTTTCGCGTTTAGACTGTACAGCATTTTATACTGTAGTTAAATTTAAAAAAATTCATATGTGGTTTTGAGGTAACTTGTGTTTAAATAATGTTTAGTACTATTAGATTGTGATGGGTTTTTTTTATTTATTTATTGTCAAATTGATTTGTCTTGCTTTAAAATTTTTCCTTGCCTCTATGTTGTACATTTGTTCTAAATTGTATAATAAAAATGTAGAACATGTAAGTTGATCACATTTGATGGGATGTAGAGCTAACTGAGTAATATATGGAGTTAGACCCACATTACTCCCATTTATATAAATACATTTCGTTTTCTAACTTTCCAAAATTTAAGTAAATTACCTATGTGTGTACCATGTTACTCAAAATTAATTAATTTACTGTCTTCTCACATGTGTATTCATTTTCTGCAATGAAGTAAATTTTAAAATATTTTGTTATATATATATACACACACACTGAAGAGCCGAAACATTATGAACACCTACTCAATAACATGTTGAAACACTTTCTGCCGACAGAACAGCTGCAACTCCCTTTTCATGAATACTACAAGTTCTTGGTAGATGACTGGAGAAGAGTTGTACCAATTGTTTAAACAGTGGTCACGGAAATTCCAGATATTCTGACGTAAAAACGTTTTATCTCTGAGCTGACTTTCTATGAAAATCCAAATGTGCTCTATCAGATTAAGATCCAATGAGCTAGGTGGCGATGATATTAATTGGAATTCATATTTATGCTTCTCAAACCTTTCTAACACCATTCTAGCCTTTTGACATGTGGTGCTGTCCTGCTGGAAGTTGCCATTTTCATTTGAGTAAACAGGCGTCATATAAAGGTTCAACTGATCTACAATTATGCTCAGATAGTCTACAACTTTCACAGCCCCTTCTACCAGAATATTGGGTTCTAGTGTTACCCATGAGAACATTTTCCAAAGCATAATACTGCCATTACCAATCTATGTACATATTTGACTGTGGAAGTGCACACCTTAAACACAACCATCAATGTGATGAATGAGAAATGACGGTTCATCTAACCAGAAAACTCTTTTCCAATTATTTATGGTCAAGTCTCAATTTTTCTGAGCCATTCTAGACGTAGTTAGCAGTGACGCTTAGTCAACTGTGACCCACGAGTAAGACGTCTAATGTGCAGTCTCATATTCAATAGTGTCCGTTGAACTGTGTGTTCTGAAACACTTGCACTTAGACATGCATCGTATAAGCTGACAGCTGAGTCACTGTCTGGCCCAATTTTACATTACCAGGCAAGTCAATTTCCGACATCTTTTTTCTTTGATGATGCGAGGATGTCCAGCTTAGTGACGTAATTCTAGTTTCATCGTCATTCAACCACTTTGCATGAATACTAAGAACAACAGAACTCAAACAACCTACCAGTCATGCTGTTTCACAGATACTTTTTCCAAGTAAGTCTTCTGGCTATTACAATCTGCCCTCTTTCAAATTCACTTAGTCAAGCCGTCTTTCCTCTTACTCCCAAAAGTAAGTGCAAGAATGATAGCTTACCTTCTCCAGCCGCAGTTAGATACCATTCTCTCTTTATAACGGGGCTTCCACGTCATTCAGGCGAGTTCATTGAAAAATGTAGAGTCATTCATAATGTTTTGGCTCTACGGGATATATATATATATTTAGATAGATCTGTAGAAAAAAAGCTTTTTCAGTCTAAATATACCATTCAGCATAAATGTAACTTTCCTTGCAGCAAATAACTGTACTATATGCTTTACATTCTAATTCAACTGTAATTTTAACTGAACTTATTTTTAGAAACTGTAACACTTGGCAACAAATCAGACAATTCTTTCAACCTGAATTAATTCGTTAAATTTGGGGGAAATACTAGATATTAAATCAAAATGTAATAGTAACCAAATGTATGAAAAGAAGTTTGTGGTAAAAGAATAAAATAATATGATTATAGAAAGAAAGTAGCCACACTCTCTCTTTGGTGTAAAATTAATGCAACTGCTCATGTATGGGAAATGATCTTCGCAAAAAGATTTTACTTCCCATTAAATTTAATTTAACTTTCAAAAAAATGAAAATATAATCATTGTAAGGAGGTTACACACTGATTGGTTTTGCTGTTGCAATGGATATATTTTTTCTTATTACATGTATAGTATTTTTATGTTTCTTTTCTCAATTTTTGTTTTTGCTGTTTTTTAATTGTTTTCTCTTTGTTTTTGCTTAAAAATAGGTAAATTGTTAAGTAGGTCTCAAAAAATTGGTTACAGCTTGTTAAATAAAGTTGGTCAAAAGGGGGAAGTTGGAATAAAGCCTGGTGATCGAGTAAGTTGCTGTTTTTTTTAAATTTTAAATGATCATTTTTGTACTTATTGATTTGTAATTTATACTATTATATTAAAATATGTTGAACAGGATGCTAATTTAACATACTTCTATTTTTAATGGTAGTGATATAAACATTGTGTGTCATGCGCATTTTATTTGTTTTACTGTTTCCTTTACTAAGCAGTTGTATGCATTTTTAGGTGGCATTGGTATACCCTAACAGCGACCCACTTTCGTTTATGTGTGCATTTTATGGGTGTGTCACTGCTGGAGTAGTACCTGTTCCTATTGAAGTACCGCTTACTAGAAGGGTAAATATAAATCCTCTTTACAAAGTATTTTCTTTCTGACAATTTTTACAGTGTATTTAAAAAATAATTACTTCTATAATTGAGTTAATCTAATAAATAATTAGTATAATTTTTTATATAAAAATATTATTTTAAAACGAAAAATAATTATAGCTTAGTGATGGATTATTTTACTAGTTTTCGAAGTTTTTATATACCTTTTTTTTTCTAGTCAATGAAATCATCCTCAATATTCTGGTTAAATGCAAAAAAATTTTATAATTGGAACATGTAAATAGGCATAATTAAACTATATTTTTAAAGTTATTCTTTGTGATCTGAAATAAGTTCCTGGGATCATAGTGTATTTATATTTCATAAAACATGCATGTAGGGAATACATATGTATTTTCATAAATATGCATGAAAATTACTTATTTTGTTCAAAAGCAGTTTTTCTTTCATATCTCTGAATTTAGGCTTATTGAATGGGTTAGTGTTATATTTTTTATACTGTGGAAAATATTTTTATATGGATGGTTTCATATTCATTTTTAAAATTTTTCATTAAATTGTTTAAATTTGCTTTATTTTGCTATGAATCTAACCAAATACTGTGTGTTCATATAAAAGGAGTAATCTTTTTTTATTTTGAAGGATGCGGGTTCCCAACAGATTGGTTTCTTGTTAGGGAGTTGTGGTGTTAGTTATGCTCTTACATCTGAGGCATGCTATAAAGGTCTTCCTAAAACAGCCACTGGTGATATTCATATATTTAGGGGTAAGCATATTAATTAATTTAATTCTCTTTTTTTATCATTGTTTTCTTACTCTTTTAATTTTTTGACAGTTTTTAAATGGTCTTACAGGATTAACAAAGTATTTGTCAATTTGCTTGATTTATGTCTGTAAAATAATTTGGAGATTAAAAAAATTTAAGCTCTTTATGAGTTACTTATATTACAATTTGAAATAAAGGTTGTAAAAAGATTGGAATAACTTATACTTTTGAAATTCTCACTGCTGAATGGATTTTATAAGGAATATATTACGATGGATTTGGATATGTATTTTATATATTTTAAAAAGTATTCATTACATAATTCTACATCATTAAATATCACTACCAACAGAATTTTTTAAAGTGAATATTTTGTTGCAACTATCCATTAATTTTACTACAGTTGTATGACCAATATTTTTAAATTTTACACTTCAGGATGGCCAAAATTAAATTGGGTTGTGACAGAACATCTTAGTAAGCCTCCTAAGGATTGGACACCACCATCTAGGTTAACTGAAGAAACACCAGCATATATTGAGGTTATTTTTTTATTTATATTTCTACAAGTGAGATTTCTTAAAAACATATATCTGTATATTAAATAATTTTTATTCTTTTAGTACACTGTTGATAAAGATGGAGCTATGAAGGGTGTTGCTATCACTAGGGTGGCAACTGCTAATCATTGTAGAACTCTTACAGCTGCTTGCAATTATACTGAAGGTAAACATTAATTTGTGTTCAATTGAATAAGTAGTGAGTGAATTTCTTTACATTTGGAATGTCGCCTTTTAAACTACATATATATAAATGTTTTCTTATCAGGTGAAGTAATGGTGTGTGTTTTGGATTTTAAAAGAGATGTTGGATTGTGGCATAGTATTTTGACGGTAAGAAGCCTTTATTACTTTATAAGTATTAAAAATTACATTTGTACTTGAATCCCTTGTTTTTCTGTTGAGAAACACATTTCCAGACTGATAAATTATCCATTTTAATGAATATGCATATTCTCTTACTGATCTCTTAAGTAACTTTTATAACCTTCTGAAGTTTAGTTTGAATTAGTAAACTATGTTGCTGCTTGTTTATTTAGTCAAAGAACTTATATATTATTGTAAATTGCTTATTTCAGTATTTCCTAATTGTCCAATGTGTAGAAAAATTTCCTTTTGCATTCGGAAATAATTAAGTTATAATTTAATTTCAAAAAATTTATATATCGTCTAATTTTTTTAATTGTACAAAATTTTTATAGGTCGTCTGATAATCGCTTTAAAAAATTATTCTTGAAAAATACTTTTTTGTGTTGTTTCTCCTATACAATTGCTGAATTACTATTTGGCTGTAAAATAAATGCCCTTTTTGTCCATTTAATATATGTTTTATTTCCATTTTGTCTTTAAACATGGGGTTTTTACTATAAATCGTATTTTTTTTCATTAAATGATAACAGTTGATTAAAGCTATTACTAAGCAGCAAATTGTATATTCACCATTTTATTATTGTAATGGAAGAGGAAAATGGATAAGCGTTTTTTCATGTTATGTTATTTTCCATGCTCATATTTTCTGAAGCGAACAATGTCTTAAAATAAATTGAGAATCTTTTAAACTTTTTAGTTCTATTGGTACACTAGATACAACTGTAAACTAAACTTGTTAATAACTTTTATCATAAAGATGGGAAAAAACGAATAAATTGTAGATACTTGTTCTTTCTGCAGGCCAATATTGAGTACTTTTTCAAAGGAAGACAGTTTCCTGTATATTCACAATGTTATTTTTGAATATATATTTGAAATAATTAGTTTTTAAATTGCTGCATCTACTTTATAAACAATTTTGACAAATGTTATTTCAAAAATGTATTCTTAATTTTTTGTTCTTTGTGGCTATATGATTGTAAACTTTTCCGTATATATGAAATGTTGATATCTTTTTTAGAGTGTTTTGAATGGCATGCATGTTATATTCATTCCATATGCATTAATGAAAGTGAATCCTGCGTCTTGGTTAATAATGATTACAAAGTTTAAAGGTATTGTGATTTTCATTTAAAATGTTGGTATTAATAAAATTGTTGTTTTTTTTTCGTGCAACCTCACTTTTATTGGTTTGTCTATTGTTATCTTTTATTTTTTAGCAAGTGTTGCCATTTGTAAATCCAGAGATTTACATTGGGGTTTATTAGCTACAAAGGATCACAAAGATGTTAATCTTAGTTCATTGAGACTACTTCTCATTGCTGATGGATCCAATCCATGTAAATATAATCATCAGTTAATTTTTATATTCGTTTTAAAGTTAGAAATATAGACTAATGAAATGTATTGTTTTAGGGTCCTTATCATCGTGTGATCAATTTATTAGTGTGTTTCATAGTCGTGGACTTCGTCCTGATGCAGTTTGCCCATGTGCAGCTTCTCCTGAAGGTCTAACAGTATCAATAAGAAGGTTGAATATATTTCTTTGTATTTTTTAAATCATCTTAAATTTAATTCTTATTGGTGTCATTTATTTATTTTAATAATTAACTTAAAATATTTTCAAAAGATAAAAGAATTTTGTATTTGTGGGTTTCCTTTTAATGTTATTTCCATATCTTTAAAAATTAATCAATAAGATATTTATTTTACTATTAGATTTTTGAAGGTAAAATTTATTAAAACTGGTATGGACTTGGATTTCCTTTAAAATGATGAAATAATTAGAAAATAAAATGTGTACTCACATGTATGAAATTTGAAATGTAAGAGAAAATGTGTAGGCAATTTTGAACTCAACCGATGCTTAGAATTTTTCCCTTGTGTACTCTGAATTAATTAAAATGTAAATAATGATTAAATTTTAAATTAATTTATCATTAAAATATAAGAGAAAGAGATTGCAGAGAACTTTAAGTAAAGGCTTCACAAAATATGGGTTGAAACCCTATTTAGAAATAAGTTACTAGGTTTGAAGATCACAGAAATATTTTTCTATACTTACAGCTACAGATACTTATGTAAATGAAAGGTGACTTTTTTATGACTTAATTCTAAAGGTTATAACTGATTGTTTAAAGGTTGTTTTTTATTAAAATTTTGATATTTAAAAAGGAGAAATGGGCTTGTGAATTATTGTTAACTTAAATTATCTTTGGGAATCATTTAGCTTTTTAAGAACAAAATGTGCTGTAATTTTTTTAAAGAGTAAATATCATTCATTTTTTTTAATCATGATTGCTTATCAGATCATTTTTGTAGATTAAAAATTCAAAGGAATATTTTTTTCTTTAGTTGTATTTTGCAATTAATTTTAGTCATATTTGTTATGCCAATTTGTTTAATTTGTGCTTACAAAGCTGTTATATTTTTAAATGTGCTGTGGCTTATCTGTAAACTTTGTCAGAAGTAGGAAAATTTCTAAGGATGATGTTTCATTCTGAGTTTAAAGAAGGTAAAAGAAAATAAAATCCTCTTTGTCCCATCTATATTAAAAAAAAAAAAATTATAAATAAGTCGAAATTTTTGAGAACATGAAAAAGCTTAAGGTTGGAATTTCTCAAGTCAAGTAGAAATCCCAACTGAAAGTTAACAGGAGTAAAATGTAAAATATTTTAAAGGTCAATTATCATTCCTTAATTTATGTTCAATGAAAACCTTTTCACTTTACAATTTTTGGCGACATAAGAAGGTAAATTCATGTGATAGTCTTTTGGGATGAGAAATATCAGTAAGGGAGATTCAAATGCTCTCTCTGAAAAGACTAAGTAACTTTTATGATTTTAATCAGACGTATACGGTACTATGCCTATTATATGTTCTGTCACTTTTTATTTTTGTAAAAAAACATAATTTTTTCAATCTCTTTAGACCAGGTCAAATATTAGGCCCTGTATCTTGTGGTAGAGGTGTTCTCTCAATGTCTGCTTTGAGTTACGGAGTTATAAGAGTTGACCAAGAAAATAGTTTAACATCGCTTACTCTTCAAGATTGTGGACAGATAATGCCCGGAGGTATAATATTTTGAGTGTGAATTGCTTTCCTTTTTATTCTTATAAATTGCATTAGTTGAGTCAGTACATGAATTTCTGTTTTAATTTCCAAATCATTTTATAGCATGTGCAGCAATAGTATCAGTGAATGGCCTTCCATTTCTTTGTAAAACTGATGAAGTTGGAGAAATATGTGTTTGCTCGTATGGTACTGCTTCATCTTATTGGGGTTTGCAGGGATTAACTAATACTTTATTTAAAGTGAGATTCGTAATGCAATCTATGTTTATATTACATGCTTGTATTTGTTGCATTTAGAAAAATTACAATGAATTTTTAATTAAATATAGATGCAACCTTTGTATTCTGATGGAACACCAGTTAATGATCAAAACTGGATAAGAACTGGTTTGCTTGGATTTATTGGTCCTGTAAGTAAAATTTTTCATCATTTTTTTTAAAAAACTTTATTTTTACCTGTTATTTTTATTAACTGATTAGGGCATTGGAAGGCTTGTTGTAATTTTTGAAATCAAATGTTAGCATGTTTGATTTTAAAGGCTAAAATTGCAATAATGGTTTTTGGGAATGGAAAAAGCGTTCTTTTCGAGATAAACCCATCTTTACTCTTCACCTACTTGCTTCACTTTATCTTTTTAACATTTAAATCTTTGATACATAGTTGTTACTATTTTAGAAAATGAATTTTGTAACTAAGCGCCACGAATTTTGCAATGAATTATTTGAAAATTTTTCACTCAAGATTAGCTGTTTTCATTCAGAAATTAAATATTTTGCTTTTTGTAAATATGAGTCAGAGCAAAATGGTATGCTGTTAAAGATTTTTGTGGGAAATTGTGTAAAAGTTAGCCAATTAACTAACCATCATAATTAATATACATGTCCATGGTAAGGACAGGACTTAAAACCTTAGATCTCTCAGATGATCCAAAAATCACTAACTTGTAATTTTCGTTCACCAGCTTGATGCAAAATGTACAAAAAAAATACCATCATCACCTTAGGTTTCAGCATACTAATTTTCATGCATCTGTTTTTTCTTTCTGTCTTTTTCCCCATATTTACACTTCACTATTATAGATTGTTGCAGTTTTAAAGGTGCCATTTACAACATATCTGAAAAATTTATATAAATACAAAGAATTTACTAAATAGTTAATATTCTTTCATGTTTAAAATCCATTTTTGTTGCATAGAGAGATTCTGTTGCAGAAAAAATATGCAATACAATCTAATCTATATATATTTAAAGGGTGGACTTGTGTTTGTTTGTGGCACTCGAGATGGTCTCATGCAAGTGAGTGGAAGAAAACACAACACAGATGATATCATTGCTACTGTATTGGCTGTGGAACCTATGAAATTCATTTATCGGGGAAGGTAATTAATTTTCACAAAATGTTCTATATTACATAATTATTCTATTTAATAAATGTGTTTCACTGGTTACCTCCCTTTTGTCACAAACTAATGAAATGGACCGAATCAGTATACTTTGATCTTCAACAAGTTTGGCTTGTCTAAATTTATTTTGTGCTAGAGTAATGTTGGTTATTGGAAACAGATCTTACAATTTTAACCACAACCAGAGACAAGGATAACATCTGGAGTTGGGTATCTTTTCTCTACCCAATTTTTTACCTCATAAAAATTACTTTTTAATGTAAGTTGGACTTGCCTGACTAGATGTTTTAAAATAAGAAAGTTCATTAAAATGTTTTTTTTTTAAACATATATAAAATACCGAGTTCAATGAAGTGATATGAGTCTTATAGAAAGTTACAAATGGTTAATTTGTGTCATATTATGCTTAAAAAAAGTCATTCTTTAAATTTCTGTATGAAACTTTTTATTTCAGATGTCATTTTCATTGTTTCTATGTTGTATTAAATAATATTCATATACCATTGAATGAACTGATTACAGTGAAGCATTAAAAGATATATTTATGTACATAATAAAACATGTTATACAGGTATCCCAACATGAAAGTTACAGTTAAAACAATGAGATATAAAAATTTCACAGTTTTAGAAGTGTGAAAATGATTTTATAGTCCACATTTCTTTTTTGAGAAACACGATTATATTTATTTGGAATGGTTTAAATTCTATGCCAGAATTAAAACTCCTCATACTTTTTTCAAGGATAAAGAAATGTATAAAATCTTTTATTATGTATTCTGTTCAAGAGGGTAATTGTATGTAAAATTTTTTGATTTATTTTTTCACTGTCAAGTTGAATGAATTTTTCAATTTATAATTTGAATTCCTTACTAAAATATTGGCCAAGATATTTGTGTGTGTGTGGTATTATAAGGGTTTACCAATATATGAACAATTTATTTTTATAGTGTAATTGGATCTTAATGTTAGTACAATCGTACATAATGTCTATTGGCAAATGTTTGAAACAGTGATTAGTATCAGTGGTAACATTGCTGATTTTTTAAGAATAAGCTGGTTTTTACATTATTAAACTTTTCTGCTTATTATACTTATTACTCTCAGATTTTTTGTTAAAAAAATAAAAAATAAGTTTATTCAAATTATATTTTTACATTTAGGATTGCAGTTTTTTCTGTGAAGGTATTGAGAGATGAGCGAATATGTGTCATTGCCGAGCAAAGACCAGATTGTGCCGAAGAAGAGGTATTTTATTGTTTTTGTGTTTCATTTTTATGTAATCCACTTATTTTTTTAATGAAAAAGTTCTTCAATTGGATAATCTTCTTATAGAGTTTCCAGTGGATGAGTAGGGTTCTTCAGGCAGTGGATAGTATACATCAAGTTGGAATTTATTGTTTGGCATTGGTTTCACCAAACTGCCTGCCGAAAGTAAGAATTATTATTTTTATTTTTCTTTATTTTATGAAATATATTAGAAATAGTGGATGTAAGGGAATTTTTTTTATTTAATTTAAATGGTGTATTCTTTAATTAATGGGAAGGTGAATTCATATCTCATTTGTTAGATATAAAAGTAAACGAATGCAATACATAATTTAAATCATACATTAATTCATTTCTGCTAAGAAAATGTAATGCTTGCATAATTGAATATAATTTGAATAACGTATCACTTTTGGTTACCATTGTTTTTTTAAATGTCTTGTTTCATCATTTCTGCTATGCAATAGGCTTTGCTGAAAAAATTCGGTAACCACGTGCATGACAGCATATTAATTAATTAAAAGTTCTTGAACAATTCTCTCTCATTACCGTGTTCTGTGTTAGTAAAGCGATCTCCCTTCAGGGCTCGCCTCTGAAGTTGTCAGCCATGCTTCATAGCTCTCTAGTAATTCCTCCCTCGGTTGGTACTAATTAATAATGCACGTATTTCAGCCAATCACGATTTACAGATTTTCTGTGAATCATTTACACTCCACAGTTTTCCTCGCCAATAAGGAAGATTTAAAAGGGATTGCGCTTTTAACTAAAATTAGACAAAAAATTAAATTTTATAGAATTTTAACAATTTACGATTATAATTATTTTTAATCTAAATTATGACAAGAGGTAAAGTAGTTTACCTAAAACCTCTTAATTTAAAGCCGTGCATTGACGTGCAGAGAATGCTAATAAACTTTCTTTTTAATAGGTACTTGAATATTACTCAGAGTGACATTGTGATAAATTTTTCGTATTAACAAGAGGAATTAGAAACCTGTTATTTTTACTCCAATACTTTGATACCACTTTTACGTTCAAATTTCAATCTTTTCACGACATTTGTGCAACCAGTGTAAAACAACAGCTCACTTTTATTTTATTTTTTTAAAAGGATAAATGGAGCTTTCTTAATCAAATGCTTTTTTTTTACTTTAAACAATAAAAATAGTAATTATATAAAATTTAAATACATTTATTGTGATACAATAATTTGGGTGCCTTAGTAAAAGTTAATTTATTCGTTTCTGTAAATGTTGGGTATATATGTTTAAATTTTTATTTTTTTTTAAATTGTATTTTTGTAATTTTATATTAATGTGAGATTTTTGAAAAATTTTCGATTTTTCTTAAATCTGATTGAGATGTTATATTTTATGTTACTGTTTTGTTGCAATAATTTTGGACTTCATTGCATAATTCAATCTCTATTTTCACTATTTTAATGTAGACACCACTTGGAGGAATTCATTTATCAGAAACAAAACGTAGATTCTTAGAAGGGAGTTTGCATCCTGCTAATGTTCTTATGTGTCCTCATACTTGTGTTACAAATTTACCCAAGCCAAGAGAAGTTCATCCAGGTAAGAGTAATGTAGTAAAAGTGGTAAATTTTTAAAAATAATTGAATATATTTGGTTTTATTTTAAATTTTCTGTTTTGTCTTGCATCTGTTCAAAAAATATATTAGTGTTAATTTTTTTTGTTGAGCTTTCTTCAATTATTCAACATATCATTGCAGTGTTACTGCTAATAAAAAAAATAAAGTTAAAAATATTTTTTACTTTAATTAAATTTTTACTTAAACTGTATTGATGTGTCTCATATATTAAAGTGTCATATTGCTTTTTTGTGTGCTTGTCACTTTTTAACTACATTTATGCTCTGACTAGAAGTTGGGCCTGCTTCAGTCATGGTGGGAAATATGGTACAGGGTGTTAGATTGGCTTCTGCTCAAGGTCGTGATATTGGAGTCATTGATGATGATAGTGACACTGCCCGGAAATATCAATTCATTTCAGAAATTTTAAAGTGGAGAGTTACAACTACTGCTGATCATGTCATTTTTACATTATTTAATTCTAAGGTAAATTATTATATTTATAGTCTAATAAGTTGTATGAAAGTATGTACTGAGTAAAATTTTTTTTATTGTAGTGTTAATAATACTTAAGTAGCTTTACAGATAATAAGTTTAATCTGTATTTTAAGTATTTTTATTTAGCAAAATTACACCAGTCATGTATTGCTTTCAGGGTGGCATTACTGGTACACTCACATGTTCTCAGCTTCATAAAAGAGCAGAAAGAGTAGCTTGTTTGTTACTGGAAAAGGGCAAATTAAATACTGGTGATCATGTAGCCCTTATTTATCCACCTGGTTTAGATTTGATTTGTGCCTTTTATGGCTGCTTGTATGTAGGTAAGTATTATTCAATGAAACTCTTTTGTAATTATTTGCTATAAGTATTACTTCTACTTGAAATATGCTGTCCTATGTTGCAGGTGTTGTTCCAGTAACTATTAGACCTCCTCATCCTCAAAATTTACAGACTACTTTGCCCACTGTTAGAATGATTGTAGATGTGAGCAAGTCTGTTCTTATTCTTTCCACTGCTCCTGTATCTAAATTATTGAAATCAAAAGTTAGTATGCAATTTGTTTTTAAACATTGCTCCAATTTTTTTAAAGCATGTATTTTATTTGCATAAACCAAATATATTGAACTTTCTTCGTATGAACCAATTAAAAATAAGTTCTGATTATTCTTTTCATGATTTTATGAAATGCAGTTATCTTTAATTAGTTTGTTACTTATTAGTGTACAAGTTGATTGCCATTTATTCATTCGTTAGTGAGCATAATCATACATGAGTAAATGATTTTATCGAAAATGGCTATTTTTATAAACTATTAGTCAAAAATTAATAAGAAATTAAATGTTTATAAAACATTATAATTTTAAGTTAAGGCATTGTTTGAGGTTAATCATTCATTCATCAAGTATTTGTGCATTGTCTGTGGCCATTGAAAGTTTCAGTAAATGAGATAAGCAGGTATTTGATATTTTCATTTTCATATAATCAGCTCATGTAAAAGAATTTAACATACTTGTTTCATGTTGAATTTTTCAGTCCATTTTCTGCCTCTGATTCACCTATTTTCCCAAGATCATGATGCAAATTGTTCTAAATTCTGTTCAGTCCCATTTTATTTGCCCAAAAAAGTATACTCAATAATTAGTCCTAATTTTGTTATTTTATAAGGATTTTTTTTTGAACCAATACTATAAATTTTTAAACACTTAAAAGGTTTAATACATTTTGGACTGTAATTTTTATAAAGAATAAAAACTATAATGAAGCTTTTGAAAATTAATAGTGCTTGTATGAATTTATTTATCCATGTTAAAGTTGTATATAACCTGCAGATAAATTTTAAGTCATTAAATTAATTCTTATCATACAAATTTACTCCAAAGTTCTGAATTTAATTTAATGAATAACTGCAAAAGTTTATTGTTTGTTTGTCTATTAAATTACATAAAGTCAATATTTATATGACAAAATACCAAAACTTTTTTTCAAAATAGATCTCATATTAATTTTCGGCTCAATTTGAACAAATAATTTTTTGTTTGGAAATAATCTAATTTTGGAAGGTATTCAATTGTTTTAATTTCATTTAACCAGAAATTATTTTTATTAATACACTTACATCCAAAGCACAAAGAGGAAAATGTTAATTTCCATAAACCAATCAGAATTAAAGAAGGTGAAATATGCTGCAAAGATGTTAGGTAACTGCCAATAACGTTTTCTCTTTTAGAAATATGCAGACCAGGCAGTCATATAAGAAGGCGGCATTGTGAATGGTTACTGGAGTTACATAAATAAATGCTGGTGAAAGGTGTTTAGAGCATTCATGGGATTTGTTTTCAAGCTAGACGTGTTTCTATGGCTTCCAACAGACGAATGGTAGATTTTGAGCCCTGGTGGGCTGTTGGACGTTGTGAAGCAGAGCTGTCTATGACAGATGTTGCTCACTTCTTTGGAGTTTATCATTCCTTCATTTCAGAATTATGGAAACAATTCCAAAAAAGCTAGATAGTTGTCCAAATATCTGGGGTCAGTCGTCCAAGGGTTACGATTCCTGCAAAGATCGATATATTACTGTTGTAGCCAAGCAGAGTCGAAGATCTTCCTGTACATGCATGGCATCTAGGGTTGTAGCAGCCATTGCTAAGACGATATCTGCCACTACTATTCGTCAAAGGCTGCACTTGAATGGTCAATACGCCCAGCCATTCACTCTAGAGAGGCACATTTAAAGTGGTGCATGCCAACATGGGAGTTAGTCTGATTGGGGCAATGTTGTCTTCACAGATGAATCCATATTTGTCCCATAACTTGATAATAAGTGTATAACGACCTGGAGGGAACAAGGCACACACAGTCAGCCTGATAATATCACCAAACATCATGCATTAAACATTGGACGCATTGTGGTCTGGACAGGAATTTCATTGTCATGTTGCACAGATCTACACATCTACAGCCGCGGTTCGGTGATGGGTGTACGGTATCAAGATGAAGTCCTAGACCCCACTGTGAAATTGTATGCTGCAGCAGTTGATCTTTCGTTCATTTTAATGGCCGATAATGAACATCCTCATAGAGCTACCATCATTGATGACTTTCTGGAGAGTGAGGGAATGGCGGACATGGAGTGACCGGCTTATTTCTTGTTCATTAAAATTTAAATGTTTTTAGTTTTGAAAAAAATAACAATTCTCTGCGTGACTCGCTTATTTTTACCAGATCAAGAATTGTAAATAGTATGCATTGATTTTTGTCATCTTTAATTAGTATAACAGTAGAAATTAGAGTAACATGTTATGCATACACATGTTATATAACGGATTTTTTTAATTTTAATTTACATTACATCAAATAAAGACAAAAAGCTTGTTTAATGGTGGCCATTAGTTTTCAGCGGTCCCTTATTGTAGTGAAATGTGTTCAGATTTAAGGAAAACTATCCAGCTAATAAATATTCTTGCTTAGACACCAAAATCTTACTTTGCAAAAGTATACACACACCTCGAATAACTGAATAGAAGGTACTGCTATCTTGCGAGCAAACATCTCACAGTTGTTGTTTGACATGCACTAGCTAGAAAATAATTTTAATGCATTGATAGAAATATAACTAAATGTTCTTAGTGTGCATGCTCCATTGGATGGAATGACTTATAATTGCTGTGAAGCTTACTGATAGCAGTAATTATAAATTAGAAGTAAATGAGGTGCTCTAAAAACAGAATTGTTGACAATTTTCGTAAAAAAAAATTAGGGGGGGGAGCAATGATGGCATATTTGAATGGTCATATTCATTATTAGTGCATAAAATTAAACTAAAGTCTCATAAAGACTAGCAACCATACTGTAAAAATGTATAATGAGATCATCATAAAAAAACTGCTATTTCAAAAATTTAATAGGTGGTGCATAATTTTTTGCTCAAAGTTTTATCTCAATTATAATTCTGCTTCCCTTGCTGAATAGTCTGGTTCGTTGTTTTGAAAAAGTATTAGTTTATTTTTGGAAAAAACGAATTGGGTGACTTTTAAATGAGGTATATAACTTTATGACTGATATGTTTACTTAGAGTACTCCAATATCTGATTATTGCAAATAATTTTTGTGCTAATTATTTGATTCCTTAAAAAGATTTGAAACATAGCCGAAGTTTAATCTCTCTATAATAAATGTGAAAATATATTTTTAATGTTTAATGCTCTAAAAGTATGTTAACAAATTAACATTTACAGAAATTTATGTAAGTATTAAACTTTAATTTCTTATTTAAGTACAAATTAAGTAACAAATCTGCCTTTGTTTTAGGAAGCTGGAAATGTGGTGGATGTAAAGTCTTGGCCACTGATTCTAGATACAGATGACATTCCAAAAAAGAAATTAACTAGTATTTATCGAGCACCTACTCCTGAAATGATTGCTTATCTAGACTTCAGTGTGAGCACGACAGGAATGTTAGCTGGTATTAAGGTAAATTTTCAAACTTATTGTAATTTAAAACAAATTTTTTATTGTGTGATTTTTTTTTCTTTTTTGAATTTTAATTTTTACTAATTTGTTTATTTCAGATGTCACATGCTGCTTCAACTTCACTATGTAGAAGTATGAAACTTGCTTGTGAATTGTACCCATCGAGACATATAGCACTCTGCCTAGATCCATATTGTGGATTAGGTTTTGTTTTATGGTGTTTAAATAGGTATTTGCTGCATTAACAGAGCTTTTATTTAAAAAATTTATTTCATGTGTTTTATCTTATACTTTTAATATAAGCCTAAGTGTTATTTAACAGCATATAGGGAAAACTAATATATATATATATAAGCTTATAATTTTCATGTATCTGATAAGTTTCTCAGATATCACCTGTGTAAGATTTGTGTGTCATCTCTCAAAAGATGTTGGAAAATATTAAAAATTACTTATTATGGACAAAAGCTGATCTTGTTGGAAATAGTAAAAGAATACTTTTAGTCTTACAATTATTAAATAAATTTCATTGACAATTCGTTGTCAGGGTATATGCGTTTGTTTTCGAAAGTTTGATCCGTTTATTTTATCTTCTGTTTAGTTTAGACAGTATGCAATATCGCAAGTAATAACTCTCCACAACTATCTTTCAATAAATACATGACTTAACTGTTGTATATTATTTAAAGTAATCTAAAACACACTCACTTATCCCTTGGGACACTTGCAATAAGTTGTGTTTCTCTCTACGGTGTATGGAAAAACACCATTTCACAAATTAGTGCACTTACAAAACTCCCTCAACAGTTGCGTGATAACATAAGATACAGTTTATTTACTTTCTCCTGTTACTTTTAATGGTTTTTTTTACTTTGAGCTTTTGTTTATTAGTTAATTTTTTTGGAGATTCAATTGAAATATTTTGGGAATTTTCTCTTCACATTAACTCATTTGCCTTCAAATTTTATTAAACATTTTAGTCAAATTCATGAAATGAAGAGAAATGTTATACATCTGGAGTAAAAAAACAATGTGTTTTCATGAATAAATATAAGTTTTCTTATAGTAATCTAATTAAGTATAGGAAGCTTTTAACTGATTCATTCTATTCCACTGTATCTTGAAAAAATGACCTAAAACATTACTTATGGTCAGTTCTACAATGTCTTTACACTTCATTTGGTTGTCAACCAGTAAACTTTAAAATACTTATCTGCTTTATTCTGCTTTTGGTTTCTATTGCATTATACATTAATTATAAATATTCATTTTAAATTTTCTCCACTGATAAATTGTGTATGGGTCATTGAATGAAATAAATCCTAATTGTATTAAATAGAAATGATAAAAAATCCTCTTTCAGCAAAGAGGCTATTGATTGTGATATTTAATTTCTCACAAAAGTTCAGCATATGATTGAATAAGCGCTTAATTTTGGAAAAGGATGGCTTTGGTATTCTATATTAAATTCTTGATTTTGAGGAACAGTAAATTCAAGGAAGCATTCAGTTAGATTATCTGTCATTCTCTAGTTTCCTGCTATATGTTATTTAAAAATAATTTTATGTATTTTGATTAAAATTATGCTTTATCATGAAAATTAAATATTTTAAATTATAGTTTTGTAAATATTAAATTTCTCTATCCTTTTAGTGTCTACTCGGGTCATCATACAATATTAATTCCTCCTTCTGAAGTTGAAATAAATCCTGCTCTTTGGCTATCAACAATTAGTCAATATAAAGGTAATCTTCAAATACTGTAGAATCACTCTTAATTTTTTTAAATGTATTTCTGTTTGAAAACTTTTTTTAAGTTTTTTTATGAAAATTAAGTATTTTAAATTTCTTTTGTAGTTCGTGATACTTTCTGTTCTTATGGAGTAATGGAGCTTTGCACCAAAGGCTTAGGTTCATCGATCACTCAGTTAAAGGTATGTTAGTAATTTCTTGCCTTTCATTTTAAATTTGTATTCTTTGAGAAATTTTTCTGTCTTATGTATAATATTTATTCATGGTTTTACTTGTTCTGTTTAGAACTTTAAACTGAGAATGTATATTACAAATAATTATCTGAATGGGATTATCTGTATTTTATGGTGTTAGCCAATGAGTAATAAGATTTTTCATGTAAGAATGATTATTTTGAAATATAATTAGAGAAATATTTATTTGAAGTTCATTTAAGATATGATTTTTGAAAGATTTTCATAACTAGCATGGCTTGAATAAAGGATTTGAAAGAAAGTATGCCTTGTGTATCTATCAAATAATGTGTAATATAAAATGTTTGATGATGATAAAATGAAAATGTTCAAAGATTATTTTAAAATGAATCCGCATAAATTCTCAATGTTGAAACTCATGCAATGTATATTTTTTACAGCAGCGAGGGATAAATTTGAGTTGTGTTAGAACTTGTGTCGTTGTTGCAGAAGAGAGACCAAGGGTTGGACTTACGACATCATTTTCAAAGTTGTTTTCTGGTTTAGGATTATCTCCGAGAGCTGTAAGCACAAGTTTTGGATGTCGTGTAAATGTAGCAATTTGTCTTCAAGTGAGTGCTTATTCTTTATCTCTTATGATAAATTTTAATATTGTTTCAAGTTGAAAATTGTCAATTAGTGTAATTCTGTGAATGTGTATATAATTTGTCAGCTAGCTATCCCATTGAGCTCTGCATATTTACAAAATTGGGAAAAAAGAAATTAAATCGGAAGTCGATTTTTAAGAATTGTTTAAGTCAACACAGATTAAATATACTCTTGATTTAAACTAATATCTTGTTCAGAAGGACTTGACAAATTTTACTGAAACTAAGGGTACCCCGTGTCAGCCTAACAGCAGACCAACCCCCATTATACAAATTTTTAACTGTTCATTCTCTTCAATTGAATTCAACTTTTTATGACCCATTTTTACTTAGTAATACCTTTTGTATAAATAAATTTACTACAGCATCATGAAAAACTTTTTATATAGAGCCTATTTTGTGTAATATTTTATATTGTGTTATTATAGTTTCATCTTAAAATAGTGTAAATAATTCATATCTGGATGTTTAATACATTAATATTACTTTCTGTTGTATTTATTTTATGATAAAAATTGTAATATTCGCGAGCAACGCCATTCCTTACATTATAATGGTGTTCCAATGGAAACTTAGCAAAATATTGGCAACACAGCGAAGTTGGCATCGGTTTTGGTGACTAAATTGGGCGACCATATGGATGCTTCTGGAAATTGTTGGAGAAATCTCTAACATCACGATCTATGACGTACTCTGATTTTTCGAGAAAGCGCTGGAAGGTAGGGCAAGGGGCAATCGCCCCCAGGCAAATCGTTCTTTGCGCTCCTCTTCAGTTAAATTCTACTTTTTTATGACATTTTTATTAATGACGTTTCATGTACAAATAAATTTATGACAGCATCATGAAAACATTTTTGTTTATATATAGAGAGATTATATAATAAAAAACCATATACCACTTTGGATGATATTCTTGATTGTGTGTGTGCATTTTATTAGTGCAGAAAAGTGTAAAAGGAAGGCTACCTTAGGATACTGAAGTATGATGGGTTCTATAATTTGTAGGTGTGTTGACAAAGGGGGGGGGGGAGTTTTCCTCTGAATGAACGAGCCACACTCATGTATGCTTACTTAATGAACACTGAAAACTAATGTCTTTGGAAGAATTAGTTTTGCATTGAATTCTGTACTTTTAGCATCAATGTACTTAAAAAGCAACCATCTCGTTGGATCCTTTTGTATATTCTCTATCAGTTCTATAGTTGTTCTTTTTAATTAGTTAATTATTTACTACAAATTATTTTATTAACTTCCAATGCATTCCTTTTTACAGAATTTTATTTTCTTGTTCTTTGTTTAGTATTTAGTAAAACTTACCACAAATTATCTTTTTTCTGATACTATTTTAAGTTATTTTGTTGCAGAAATCTAAAATTTACCTTTGATAAAAAAAATTTTTTTAAAGTTGAATGACTGTAGTTAATTATTGTTGTAAATACCTCTGCCTTTGCTATTTCCTTTTTTAAATTTTTAATTCATTTTTGTACTAACTAGATATTTAATGTTTCAAATATCAATGTTCATTCAAAAATTTAACAAAAAAAGTGATAAAAAAATTATTTCTTTAAGAAATTTCATTATATTTATTGGTGTGAAGTCTTTTTTGATATTGTTTGCATATATATTAAATTAACATTTATTTAGCTAACAAAATATACTCTATTTTCTCCTTGAAAAAATCTTTTAAAGTTAAAGAAAAGGGATGCATTGCTTTATTATAATTTAGAAATAAAGTTAGTGCTGATATTTAACATTTTGTTTTAAATTTGTTTCTTTGATTACAGGGTGCTTCTAGTCCAGATCCCACTGCAGTTTATGCGGATATGAGAGCACTGCGAAATGATAGAGTTACTTTAGTTGAAAGGGGAGCACCACATAGTCTTTGCTTGATAGAATCTGGAAAGCTTCTTCCTGGAGTTAAAGTTGTAATTGCTAATCCAGAAACCAAAGGACAATGTGGAGATTCCCATCTTGGCGAAGTATTTATTTTTAAATTTCTTTTGTGTGTTTTGTTACTTTTCTTTTTCATATCAATGAACGAATTCCATCAACATATCTTGTACTTAAGTATGTATTTATTTTGTAAATAGAAAAGATGGATTACCATACTGAAAATTTAATAGATCACTGTAGTTTCTGACATTGTTTGTGGTTTTTAATATCTAAAATTGATGACATGATTGTGTGAGCAAAAACAGAAACTTGCAATCTGAAGAATTTCTGACTGAGATTCTCTTATAATTTCTGTATGTTTGCTTTAGTTTATTTTTCTTTTTCTGCATTAATCTTAAGAGCAAATTGCTTCTTGCTTGCTGTCATAATATGAAATTCTAAAAGTAGTTTTGTCAAAACATTTTTTATCCATAACAAATTAAAATATTTCTTATTAGCAATTCATGTTAAAAATCTCATAAAAAATATTTTTTTGATGCATTGTACTAAGAAAGCAATATACCATTCATATAATTATCTTTAAATTTTGTGTTCAGTTTAATGTTTATTATATATATAAAAAGTTTGAATGGAATTTTTATTACTTTGAAGATGTGTGTTTCCTTTATTTTTGGAATCACATGAATTTTTTTGTAAATTGGAGATTATATGGCTGATATTTTTTTTTGTTTATTAATTTTTTATTTTTGAAAATTTATTCATGCAATAAATCAGTTAATTTTCAGTTTTTTTTTAATGCCTAATATTTCTGTTCTGAAACCTTTCATCTTAATTGACAGAACACTATTTCTTCTGTTATAAAATATTTTTCATTTTTTTAAAGATTTGGGTGCAGTCCTCTCACAATGCTAGTGGATATTTTACAATATATGGTGATGATTCTCTTCATAATGATCATTTTAATGTGCGGTTAATTACTGGAGATTCCTCTCAGACTTATGCAAGAACTGGTTATCTTGGTTTCTTGCGTAGAACTGAGTGTGTTCAAGCTGATGGTGGTATGTAGGCTTTATTTAATTTTGTTATTAATGTTATTTTTTAAATAAATTTAGTTGCTTGATGAATGTCTTTTGTATAAAATTTTTAGAGCTTCATGATGCTGTGTTTGTGGTTGGCTCTCTTGATGAAACTGTTATGCTAAGAGGAATGAGATATCATCCTATTGACATTGAAAACAGTGTCTTAAGATGTCACAAGAAAGTTTCTGAATGGTATGTTTTAAAATATTGAATGCTTAATGTAACTGAATCTACTTGGTGTGGAAAATAATTGGGAACCTCTGCAACTAATGCTAGCTATTCAGATGCTTAAATTCCAATAAACAAAGATACTTAAGAAAGGGTTTATATTTGAATAAAAGGTTAAATGAAATAAAGAAAATCAAGTTAAACTTTCATGGTTTTCAAATTTCTATGATTATGTATTTATCTCTGATATTTCTTTCATGATCTATAATTTTCCTCAAAATTGCTTTTTTTTAAAAAAAAAGATTGTATTATATATATTTTTAGAAACGTTAGTGATAATACCTGAAAACTGTTATTTTAAATAGTGTGATCTGAATTTACAAGTGCTTGCAATTTTTTTTCTCAGTTAACTTTGATTGTGGTAATGTATAAAAATTATGGTGCCATACATCTAAGCTCTCTTATTTTAATTTTCAGTGCTGTGTTTACTTGGACAAATCTGCTTGTTGTTGTCGTAGAACTGGATGGAAATGAAAATGAAGCATTAGACCTTGTACCTCTAGTCACAAATGTAGTTTTGGAAGAACATCAGCTTATTGTAGGAGTTGTTGTAGTAGTTGATCCAGGAGTTGTGCCTATCAATTCTAGAGGCGAAAAACAGCGAATGCATTTGCGAGATGGATTTTTAGCAGATCAATTAGATCCAATTTATGTAGCTTACAACATGTGAGCTATTCATCTTAGACGTATTTAAATGGTCTGCTGAAAAGTGGAATGCACTTCAACTCATAGATATTATTGAGACTTAACAAAATGTGAATTTGCTTATAGCTGTGATTTTTTTAGAATGGGCATTCCTTGTAACTTCAGAAATGAATAAATCCTTGCCGCTCTGATAATGTTCAAAGCTGAACAAGTAGACTCATGGACAAGAATTTAAAAACAAAAAGCAAGTATTGTAGGATTAGTGTTCTTAGCGTTAAAGTGACATCTAAATTAATCCAATTTTATTTTTTTCATATAAACTCTGTGATTTTCTTACCTCATGTTTGTGTTATTTGAGAAATATAAAGCATTTTTATTTTCATCTTAAAATATTCTGAAGTATTGAACCACATTATCACTTCGTTACATTTTAGGTTATTATATATAATTCAATTGATCTGGAATAATTTTTTCAGTCACTGTCGCAAGTTTGCTTTCTACCATGTATCCTCAAAATCTGCTCATTTTCTGAAATATACAGAACTCAAACTTATTGAATCATAACTTTTGTACATTAATGTCATTTATTCACCCAAAGTATTCGTGCTTTTTTCATCATCATGTTAAAGAATTCTAGCAAATAATTGGCTGCAGTTGAGTTGCTGGTCTTTTAAATCACAAAATATATGTATTGATAATGTGTCATATATGTAATGTTATTTAGTTCCTGCAACTCATATGTTCAACAAATTTTGTGAAATAGTTATTTAGCAAATTTGTATCTAGTAATATTATAAACTTTGAGGGGGTTTTTTTGTAGTAAATATTTGTTATGATAACAAAATTAAAAATTTGGTGCTTTGCAACTACAACGATATATTTATTATGTAGACTTCCTTGACTATTTAGATACTAAGTGATCTCAAAATTTGTTTTGCTAAATGTGTAATGAAACAGATTTATATAAACTTGTTGTTCTTTTCAAATTTATAATATTTGTTTTTGAGTATGTTAAAAGGATTAATGATTAATTATCTACATAAAAATCTCATAATTTGATATTTGTTAGAATCTTATATGAATCAGATTTATGGTGCTGAAAAGCCTTAATCATTTTATCATTAATCTGAAGAATTTTAATTAATATCTAATGGTGAAAGTTGAATTTGCATGATAAAGTAATCAGTATTTATAAATGACTGCTGTTGGAATTAAATCACAGACTTCAATGCAAATATAATAATCTCGGATTGTAATTTAATGAAATTAAAAATTTGATCTTTGGAACTGTTGAAAAATTTCATTAGAGAAATTATAAAATGATGGTGCTACTAAATATCCAGCTTTATTTCTCATACAATCAATATGAATATGTTTTCAACCATGATCTTATAATCAAGAAATTCATTAGCTCAAATTCCATTCTTTAAGTTGTTTTTGGTGAGTGTTAAGTGTATTGTTTTCATTTCTAGATAATGAACTCTTTATGATGGAAATAGCACTTGTTAATATTTTGAATAGTATCACTGAATAACACTACTTTAAACTTCAGAATGGAAAAAGCCATTACCCACTAATATGCTGTGTTGTCAATATTTGTGTGTGTGATGGCCCCATGTATGTTTTTATAAAAAATTTTTAAGCACATGATTAATGAGTTCAGAAATAATGCTGAATTAACTCGGAGCTATTTGCAGCTTGCTTAGGACTATAAAAAAGGAAGCAATACTTGAAGTAATTGTGATTTTTTAAAAAAGTTTTCAATGTAAATGTTTTCTTTTTCTTTTGTATGTTCGAAGTTAAAAGCACCTTTACCTTTCTTTTTATTAACATGTGAAAGTTTACCTTATAACATTTTTATTAGTATTAACTTAAATTTATGATGTTGATTCTTCAAAAGTTCCAGATATCTGATTTGCTCAACTTAGTAGATATCTCAATGAATCAATATGTAATTTAAAGATATTTATAGTTAGAATTAAAAATTATTGAGGATAGTTTTTGAGTATAAAATTCCATATTATGCCGTGACATAATAAAATTAACAGATAAGTTTTAAAAAGTATTTTTTAAGTATTTAATACTTGTATAAGTGTATTACAGTGTTTCTTATGAAATATTGTTTTTCACTAATCCACATAAAGCAAAATCCAAGTTTTTACCAATAAATATTTTGAAATAGCTTTATTTATTATAGTATAATAATCATCGTCATCAGCTTTGAATACATATCTTCATGATTTATGATACATATCTTGTTTCTCACCCTCTTTTTTTTAACTAAGTGTTTGATCTTTAATTCAGCTAGGGGCTCATTTTCCAATTATATTATTTTGTGTAATTTTTAGGATAATTTGTAATTAAATGTTCATTGCTGTTTATCTACTTGAAGTTAGTAATGAAAGTATCTTTAATTAACTTTGCCAAAATGCATCAAGTGATTGTCTTAGCAATTAATTGTTATCCAGATATGCTGTTTCAGCTTGTTGACAAATGACTTTGTTATTTCTTTTTAATTGATTGCAATAATTGTTATCTATATACTATAAAATTATGTGCAAAATACATTTGTTAAGAGAGCATCCTTAAATAATGTTTTACTTTTGTATGTTCAGATTTAGAACATAAATTCCTTCGAAAATTATGCTGAAAAAATTAATAATTTAGTAATTTATGATTTCAATGTGCTACTTTATGAATTATAAATACATTAGGATTTTTCTAGTTTATCGATTCTCTTCCTTTTAAAAAACTTTGTTGTTGGTATGCTTATATTTAATTTGTATAAAAAACATATCAAAGGTATAGATTTCGAGATTGAATATGGTGTATTTTGGTGTTTTATTTTCTGATTCTCCTAAATAATAAATTATCACTAAGATGGTTGTACTGCTTTTATGCATTTTGATTAATATTTGTTTAAATTTCATTCCAATTTCTTTCAAAGTCATAAAAACTTAGTTAAATATTATGGTTAACATTGTATTGACTTATCTCAAGACATTTCCTTACGTAACAAATTGCTCTATTTGTGTATGTGTGAATAAATAACAGATATCCATTTTATTTATTGAGATATATTATGCATAGCAGCTAACTTGTGTAATTACTGTTATTCAGCTATTAATTTGTATGAATAACATTTGGTCAATGTTGTATTGAAGTATTTTTATATTGCTACTGTACTTGGTTACATAGCACATTATATGCTAGTCTATTGTAGTGATTTTATTTGTACATTTTTAACTGTGAATTTATTATTTCTTTGTACCTACCAATAGATTATTAACCTGTTTCTTATAAACAAAATTAACATGTTTATCTCACATTTAATATACTTTAAAAAAATAAATGCAGATAGTTTTATATTACTTTTAAAAAGGTTTTTTGATTAACTTGAAACCACTTAATTGCATACATTTTTCCTTATATCTTAATTGTAAAAATAGATCTGTTGAAGTAAATTCAAGGTAATTACAAATTTAAGATATTATTCTCGTAACAAACTTCTGAAAAAATCTCATCATATGCAATTTCCATTTTCCCTGGCAACTTTTTTTTTGTCGTACTATGTCTTTCATTATTGCCCTTAAAAAGATTTTTCCATTTTGTTTCCGTTTTGGAAAACACCTATTGAACTTGTTTTATGTTTAATCGTTGTTCAGTTAATAATTTATTTAAAGTTTTGTTCCTAATCTGTTTCATATTGAGACACTGTACTAGCCAAAAAAAAACTTTGTTTTACGAGTGTCCAACTCATCCAGCAAGATTAGGATATTAAATATATTTCTTATAATAAAAACAATGTACAAAAATAGACTGAATTTTCTCTCTTGTTGATTGGTTGGACATCGAGTGATACATTGTTTGAAAGGATAGGAAATTCAAGATAGGAGTGTTATAATTTAAAATCGTGTTGAAAATCTGAATAGTTATCGTAGGTTTAAAGATAAAAGCCATGGAAATTTTTGTCATTTCTTTCTCCAAGAATATATTCCAACTCTAAAATTTATAAGTTCATGGCTTTGTGACATTAACATTAGTTTTGTGTCATATTGTGAAGACAGTGTTAAATTATGCTAAACAAAATGTGTGTAACAATTTTTTTAAAAGAAATTGCTATCAGTTTAAATAATAGCATTTCAATGTACATACTGTGAATTTGTAAAAAGGCGTACTTGCAGACGAAGGTAAATTGAAGAAAAAATTTCACTTTATGACTGCATTTCATTGCTTGTATATAAGATTTTTTATTTACCTTTTTTGGAAAATAAAATATTGTGAAATACTCTGTTGTTTCACAAAACATAATTGTGTGAATTTTTATTTCAGTGTTTTGTCTTAATCAAAATATTCAATTTTAAATGAGATAAATTTATTTTAAAATAAAGATTTTTTTGTGTGAATTTTTTTAAATTCAAAACTTTGTTACCAGTATTTGTAAATATTTCTTATTTTTCTGTTGAACAAGAAAGGTACTACTTGTTTTTCTAATGGAATATGATTAAATATCATATCTTGTTTAGGTATTTTGAAATTATCAGTAGAAAGTTTTCATTCTTACTCAAGAATATTTTTTGTGTTATATGTTTATACAACCACAAAAGAACAAAAAATTAATTAAAAATACAAACTTTTTTTACTTTGCATGCATTGTGTTTTAAAAAATGAAAATTATTTAAATGAAAGATTTAAGAATTCCTTTTGGGTCTTTTTTTTTAGTATACATTGCTTGCCAGGTGTATCATATTTGTTTTTGAAACATTTAAAATTTGTTTACTTGTACCAACAGCACTAATGAAGTAGCTGAACATGGAGAGAAAATTTTTTTAATCATGTATTAATCTCATCTATAAATACATTTCTATATTGTGTGTGTAAAAGAGATTTTCTTCTTGAATTTCTTGTGTAGGATTGGAATAAACTCATAAAATGTTCCATTTTTCTTTTTTAAATTATATTTTCTAACAAAACAGAGAATCATTTACATGTGGAAAAATGGTTAAATATCCCTAAATTATATGAGAAATAGTGTGATCATATTTATAGAACACCAGATGTGGCACCATTGTCTCTTTTAAAAGGATCTCATATTATCTAATTAAGTCAATGAAATAAAACAATAGTTGGGTTTGACATGTTGAAGTTCTACTGATATCTTCCTTTAAATAATTTTTGATCCTTCCTTTTATGTACTGCACCTCTCTTAGTGATTCTGCTTTAAAATGTAGGATTTTTCTTATACATTTTGTATTAGGAAAGAACGTTTTTTACTGTGATTTATTCAAACCAGATTATTTTTACATTTAACTTAACTCAGTGAGGCAACAGCCCATGAGAGCCAAGGCTCACTGTGCCCATCTCAGTATATGTGACCTTGGGCCCTGAGATGCATGAGCAGATGTTCTGGTCAGGTGGTTAGTGTGATGCAAAACTCCCAGTGGCATGTTCCCAAGCAAGCTAGATACTCATTTATCGACCCACTGAAGGCATGAAAGGCTGAGTCGACCTTGCCCAGTCCAAGGTTTGAACCTCGAATCTGTTGGGTAAAAGCGCGATGCACTACCACTCAGCCACTGGACTTACTTTACATTTATAAAAGACAAATAAATTTGCTTGACGGTGCAGATATTTGAGACAAAAAGCAAAAGAGGAACTACTAAGAAATTGGAATCCTTTCCAAATCTATTATCGAAATATTTTGCTTGAGAGTTATTTCATTTATTTTATCTTGCTTATTCCTTTATAATAAGCTTTGTCTCAGAGCTGTATTGGGTAATCTATCAATATAAGGTTTTTTATTGATAAAATTACTCTAATCTTTTTTTGCAACTAGACCACTGCAATTTTATAGGTAATCTAATTTTTAAAATGTTTTCATCCATTAATGTTTACATTGCAAAATTTCAGCTTTAAAGTTATATCTTGTTCATTTATAAATTCAATATGAATGCTGGTTAGGCTTTCAACTTTTTTTTGACACTTCAAATTTATTTAATGTGTTTTCTAGCTGTAAATATTAAGTGTTATCCTGTAAGCATTCATTTGTTTGACTCATAAAAGGAAGTTTTGAGAAGATGATCATGATTTGGAATGTCGCTTATAAATTAATCATATTTTGTCTGTAATGTCTGAGAATAAGTGCTTGCCAAATTTGAATTTTTCCACACTCCAAGTTTAATATTTTTATTAACCTGGGAGCATGCATGCACTCGATACTAACGTTAATGGTTTCTCTGGGTGACTGTCAGCCCAATCCTTTTTTTTTTATAATTATTTTTATTGTACATGATAAAAAGAGTAATTCCAATGAATAATTTTTCAGATAAATTAAATTTATACCTAATTTTTACGACTTTGATAATTTGAGAAAAAATATCGATTAAACTGAACTAAAATGTGTGACCTTAATAAAGGACACAAATCACAAACATTTTTCGTTAACATTAAAGGAATAATATTTGCAGGCAAAACAATCATATTTTGTTCAAGTTATTGTAGTTGCATTGTCTTTTGATGATCGACACAAATAGCTTGAACTTTCTCTTGCTTCTGTCTTTTTGACAGGGTGCAGTGGGTCTTGTGTACACTTGTGGTTTCATATCTTTCTTGATGGATTTATTTAGGAAGCATTTCAAAAGTTTCCTTTCAATTCAAACGTTTCATGTTCATCGCTTTTCTCAAATTTACTTTCGCTATCATGATTAATATGCATTATTTCAGCAGCTTCTTCCCTTGCTTGAGCAGTTTCAACTTCCTTCAATAGAAATCACAGGGGTGCTCATTCCTTTTTTTATATTCTGCTTCTTTACATTTTAAAACCATAATAAGTCGTGCAACATAGCAATCAAAACCACTAAGTTGCTCACAGGGGCAAAATGTAGCATGTTCATAGAAAATATTTTGGAAATTAAGTGGTTGGTCGCGCTGGGAGCTCAGTCAAAACAAGTTCCTTAAGATTTTTGTAAAAAAACCTTTGCCACTACCAAATAAGAGGGAGATATGTGACAAAAGTATTTTACTTCCCGTGAAGACTGCCATATAGGATATTGTCAAAGTAATTGGTAACAAATGAACAGTTTTCACAGAATTAACGATTTCGTGAGCCTGGGGTGACTGTGCCCTGCTCGCCCGCTTACGGGTTTAGATGGTCTACGAATTTCTATCTATTATCTTGTGCTTGTACTGAAAATACTTTTTTTGAAAAATTATTCAGCTACGATTCGTGTGGAGAAAAAGGATATGAAAACATTTTAAAGTTCTCATGAAATTTGGAATCGGACTTAGTTTATGTGTAGATAATATTTATTCAAAACTTTAAAATATGATACAACACTCTACTCTACGTCAATTTTGTTTAAGAATTGATGGCTGTATTGAGCTGCAAACACAAAAAAAAGGGATATGAAAGAAATATACTAATAACATTATAGGACAATAATCGAGCTTTGATCATTATTCATGAATATCTGAAGATCGTCGTTTATGAGAATCCAATAGACTCTGTTGAGGATTTCTTCGTCCAAATATCCATTGCTGTTGCAAATGTATGAGAGGAATATTTGAAATTGTAAGCAAATAACTTCATTTTCGCTGTCAAGTAGGAATTCCTGTTAGTGGACGCAAATTATTTAAAACATTGCTCGAAAGATGCATTTTTCATGGGTGTTGTTAGGAAAGCAGTTTGCTTCCTTCCAAGGTTTTTTTTTTCTTATATTTTCATTACAGCATTTTTCCACATTACAAAAAAAAATTGTATTATAATGAGTTGTATAGGGGTATTATAAGTTTCCCCTATGAATTCTAAATCTCCCTGTATAGTACTTATTTTACAAGGCAAAAAAAAATCCATCCCCCAAAATACTGAACATAAACTGATAGTAATGTATACGAAAAGAACATTGTCGAAGAAATACAAAGATTTAAGTGAGTAGGTTTCTAGGAATATAATCATTAAATTGAACTATAAATAAGAGAAAAAAAAATTTTAGTCTCTCTGCAAATAAAGAATTTTGTCGTGTTTTCTTTTTGTGTGTTAAAATAAAATTTTGTTTCCTATGTATTTCATAAAGCATCTATTTTACTTCAATCTTGTCAATCTCAATCACACAAATCTTTTTTTTTTACAGTATATTATTTTACTTATTATGAGCTATTATTGTGATCTTAATTATTTCGGGTTTAAATATTTTTGAGAATGTTTATATATATATTTCTGGTGCCTTTCATACTTTCTTACAATTTAAGATTTTATTTTGTAGATTGCTTTTTTTTTTCAATGAGAATATTTCAGATGAGAATTGCGTTCATCTTTGTCATTTACAAGTGTGGTATTGTACAAGTTTTGAAAGGTTTTATTTATCTAAGGAACAGCGATTCCTAAGGATTTCTATGCTAATTTTGTAGTTGGAATGGAGAGGAACACTTGTTCGAGGGTAGCTTTCCACTTCATTATGAAATGTACTGTTCATTTATCCTTGTTAATGTATAAGACAAATTTCCAATTATACTATATTTAGTGTTCATGGTTATGACATTGTATCTGTAATGTCTGTCTGCAAATCAGGAGTACATTTGTGACTTGTTGCGCTTAACTTAAAGCTTCTGTGTTAACCGATAACTATGTATTTAATTTAATTGGAATTCACAATATTAATCATGGGACAAGCAGAGGCGTGTCACCTTCAGTGTATTATACAAGCTATCTAAGTTTAACTTTTGCATTAGCTCTTCGATAGGAAAGACTTAAGATTACTCTGGGTGTATCTATGAAACCAATAGTTAGAGAACAGAGTTAAAAGCTGTCAAATTAATACGTGGTTAAGAAGAGCGCGCAGCAAGTATTGCGAAAATATTACAAATGATCAAGATGAAAGTTCAGGTTAAAAAAGAGATGCAAATCAGCTGATTTTAACATGAGTTTTTAGTTCATGTTTTTTTTTTAATACTGCACTTGCCCCGATGGACCATGCTCAGAAATGACTTCAAAACTACACCTAAATTTCCATCATACTATTCTAGATATTCGAAATTTAGAAGGGAAATAAACTCTCTCTATAAAACGTTGATGTCCTCTGTTAGAATTATTTTGAAGAAGCAAGGTGTTGTGCTGTACTTGTGGTATCCAGACTGAGAGACAAAAGAAGAAAATGTATGGAGATGCTAAACTGTGCGCCAAATGCTATGATTGATGAAATATATGACTGACAAAAGGCTTGGAGAAATGGGAGGCAGATTCAACAGCTTGAAGAAACTGCCCTTTAGTTTTGGTTCTCTGCTGGATTGATGTGTACAACCAATTAAAATAGCTTGAAACAGCGATAGATTTTTATGAGATTATATTATCATACTAGCTTAAGAGAGAATGAAAAGATTGTCAGTTCACGGCATACGAAGCGCTATCTGTGTAATTAAGAGAGTAAAGTGTGTTATTGTGTCTGTAGTAATGTATGTATGAACTGTGTTTGCGCAATCCCAACGGCGCTGCCCGAACTGCGCATGCCCTGCAATTCTGATGTAAATGTAAAAAAGAAGTTATGAGTAATTAATAAATGCCAGTCCACTAGAAAACTGTGTCGTAATTGTATCATGAGCAATAAGCGTTATAGTATTAGATACTTTTGAGTCCACTTAAGTGTTGGAGCTATTGACATAAAAAAGATGCTTAATGAAATAATAGACTGTAGAATGCTACTCAAGACTAGGGCTCGTGTTAAGCTTTCTACGCCAAAATACAAGCTTCGCGTTGTTATGATGATGTACTTCCTAATCTAAAAATTGACCTTCAGACCTGACTGTAGCAACATACATCGCTAATTAATTTTTATATGGATTCTTGGTTATACCTCCATTATTCAATCATATCATCAAAGTACTATTGTCGCTTCAATTATTTTGCTTTATGAATCCTCTTCGTATTTTAAAGAAGTGCCACGAAATGCAAATTTTTCATTTTTTTTTAAATTTAAAAAGTTTTGGGAAAGCATTGTATACTTTCTTATTGCTTTAATCTCGCCACGAGAAGATGAAGAAAACCTAATCACCCTCTTGATTGTATTAATCTTCTATGCTTTATAGAGGCGAATTTTTTTTCAAGCTAAAAGCTTTGGCCGTATTTATGTGATGATTATAAAGTTTTCTTCCATCAAATCTAATCTGATGTTAAAATATAGAAGATACTCGATGTAGGACACACTAAACGCTCTAAAATTCCATGCAAATGAATAAGTTTTGGCTGCAAGAAAATGAATAGCTATACCTTCGGAGTATCTGGATATACAAAAGAGAAGAAATTCTATTCAAAATTTATTCCATCTATTTTCTTCGACTGAATCAATGATTCACATTCGGGTTCTCACGCTGTATAAGTCTCCGTTTGAGAGAGGACGCGCACACATTCAGATTAAAGGCAGTGAATATTTGAACCATGACACAGCTTTAAGATGGCAACGAGTAACCTTTTCTAAACGCAAAGACAAGGAAAACATCAGAGCGGTTCTCGTAACAACTGATTCTACATAATCAATAAATAACAGATGCCTAAGATTGTTATAGGTGACTCACAACTGCCATTGCTTCTGTTATTTTTCGCCTTTGCACTACGACAAAATCGTTTGCAGTGGTACTGTGCAGTTCCGATTTAAGCTCATTTCGGGCCCTGAGCGCAGATCTACAGGCCCTTTGGCACTGGAAGATCGAAATTTGTCACCAGGAAATCTGGTTACGTCCAGCTTATCCGGGCCCCTGGCCCGCCCCAAGCACCCAATGGATATACTGGCACTAGTACTGTGCTCAATTGACCAGGAATTTCAGGGACGTGAGTTGAATTGTTTTTATCAATGTCCTCTTTAAACTGAGCAACAATGACCAGTAGTGATGTAACGTACACCCCCGAATTCCGGGGGAGGGGACAGGGATTCTAGAGGCCCAAAGAACCTGGCTGACGCCAAGTACGTACTAGGACTTGAGGCCCAAAATCTGATTTTGCAGGGGGACCCTAATATTCTCCATTACGCCACAGTTGACCAGTGAAAAATGTCTGGAGACGTCCGAAACTGTGCTGTTGGTTACTAACCTGATTACCACCTACTATGCAATTGGTTAAATATGAATTGTGATCTTGACTGTAATTTCATTTGATAGATAAATTTCTTTTGTTGTCACCCGTGATACCCTCACAGCACCATGATCCGTTGACGATATTCTACACATTTCGTTCTATTATCTATACAGCGTCCCCGGTTTATATTTCAGCAGGATTTGTGTCGATGTCCACACTGTGTGTTAAATATTTCTAATCATGGAAAATTAGAAGAAACAAGTATAAATATTTTTTCTGTGTGTGTTTTGGGACAAGCAAACATTTCAATCTCTGTGTTGTTTTAGTCAGACTTGTTCTCATTAAATAGCTAAAAGACGAGAGAATGATAGATTTTATTGAATTTATAGCATATGTGGAGTTTTTTTTATAGCGCAAGTTTTTAAAAGTTATCATTGTGTGTGTTAAATTAAAACATTTTTTCTTCTTGGCAGTTGGACGTATTTAACAAGATTGCTTAAATAAAAGGTTGATGAGAAGATAATTCATATCTTAAATTCCTACAAACAGATCGATCCCTGAAAGAAATAAAATAAGAATCAGGGACGTCTTAAGACTTCTTGAGGCCCTGGGCACCTAGCCAAAAGTAGGCCATGGACCCTCACACAAATGTAAAAAAGTAGTAAAAAAAACTGTACTGCCCTTAAAAGTAGACAGTACGTAGCATACATTGTCAACTACTTGTATAAACAATAAACCGAAACAAACTAATGTGCATGACTTAGTTACAATTGCACAAACTACCTCGACCAACTATGACCAACTACCGCCTTTTGACTGAATGATTAATGATGGTGTATGGTGGTAGGACATCACAAGTAACCAGTTGACATATTTTCCCAAATTCCCAGTTTTTCAGAGAATACAACCGAGAGAAAAAGATTTGACCGTTGAAGTTATTTGAATCATGATCTTTTTTGAGGCTGAGTCGAGAATGAGACAAGGCCCCTATTGTCACTGAGGCCCTCGACCCGGGTCCAGTTGGCCCATGCCTTAACACGTCCCTGATAAGAATAATTCCGTTCTTCCTGTAAATCAGTTTAATAAATCTATTGAGCATTAGGTATCATTTTCCAAAATGGAACCAATGTAATTGGAAGAGGTGTAACGTCTCAAAGTATTATTTAATCAACATCTAAACAGCCTCCTCGCTTCTGCTTTTCTCAGTATTTGACTGGAATTTGTTTCTTTGTCGCTGTCTAATATTTTAGTCTTTTTTATTTTCTTAATTTTTTTTTGCTTGATTAGAATTGTACTTGTTATTGATTTGAACATATATAAAGAAGTGTATTTTTAATCGCATTAAGTGTACTTATTAATTTAATGTTTATAAATATGTTAAAGAATGATAGGGTTATTAAAACAATTTTTTATTTTACTGAAATTTAAATATTAAATTTTGACTTTTAAAAATAGTTTATCAACATTTAGCTATAAGTTGTGATATTTAGATAGTTTTATCTCAACTTAATTGTTATTCAGAGTAAAGAATTTTGATTATTAGTTAATAATCTCCGTAATTTTTTGTTCTCTTAATATGAATTTGTAATGAAACATAATCCTAATTCGTTAAAAATTTTATAAAATAATATGCTTCATTCTACACATTTTTTATAAGATTGAAACATAAAAAATATGCATCATACTATACATTTTAAGCTAAATATTTCTAGATACAATAAAAATAGTTATACTGTTTATTTATTATTATCAATTCTCATCGAAACTCCTTAAACTATTTTAAGTAAAATATTCTTCATGATACATACAATAGTCGCGAAATGATTAAATATATACTCTGTAATATTTTTTTCTTTATCCGTAGAAGAGTGTTGTTATAGTAGTAAACTGCTCAGTAGATGTAGACTCTGTGGAGCCATTCATCACTAATGCCTGACCCAAGAATTGAGGCATTACCGCCATATTTGGCTCCACAATTATTTGTGGTCTCTCTTCTTCTCTATATCTCATATTCCACGGCTCTAAAAGTAAAATGTAAGAAAAATCAATACACACACACATACACAATTAGAAGTTTATTACTACACTCCTGGCCACACAAAATGCAACAGCCTGAAGGAAGCATGCAAACCATGTGAAATTTACATCCTGAGTTGGCGGCGATGAAATATGCAAATCATTAGCATTATAGCGCAGACGCACATCACGGGCGACTGTAGCGCCACCCGCAAGCGCTATAAAAGGAGAGAACAGATTGGCGATTTAAAGTACAGTAATTGTTTTTTCATGCGCTTTTTTTTCCTTTCTTTTTTTGCGTAAGCTGTTTACCTATGCCTCGTGGAAAACATAGAAAGTTTCTGAATTCTACTGAGGAAGAATAGTATCCTATAGAGATTATGGATTATCCTTCAGAGCAATCAGTCAACGTATTGGCCGAAACCAAGCAACTATGTTGCGAATCTATCATCGCTGGATGCAGGAGGAAACAACGGACCGACGGGGCCGATCACACCCACCTCGTTGGATCACTGCCTGTGATGACAGGCGGATTGTGCGCATGGCAGTGATGCACATAGCACTACAGATTCAGTTTGTTACGCAACACTCGGTGTCCGTTCGTACCATTCGACACCGTTTTCAGCAGAATGATATGTCCGCAAGGCGTCCATTGCTTCGTTTACCCTTGACTGGAAACCACAGGTGTTTGCGCCACCAATGGTGCGATGAACGGTGGACAAAAACAACGGAATGGAACGGCATTGTGCTTACTGACGAATCTCGTTTCTACCTGGAACATCACGATAGTCGGATTCAAGTTTGGAGACACCGTGGTCAGAGGCTACTGAACTGTTGCGTTATGCATCGCCACACTGTTCCTGCATCCGGAATCATGGTTTGGAGGTGGTATTGGATTTCACTGCCGCATCCCTCTAGTACGCATTGCCGGTACACTGAACACCCGGCGCTACATCTCTGACGTGTTGGAGCCCGTGGTTCTCCCAAACATTCAGCGTTTGCATCAGCCATATTCCAACAGGAAAATGCGCGACCACACGTGGAAAGCAATGTTCAAGAGTTCTTTACCTATCAGATTGAATTGCTTCCTTGGCCTGCTTGGCAAGTGGCGTGTAAGTTACGGAGTTCCTATCCCCGAAGGGGATGTACCTCCACATCAGAATTATTACTTGGCCTGCTTGCTCTCCTGATCTATCACCAGTCGAAAACGTGTGGTCCATGCTTGCACAACTACTGGTTCGGGATACACCATCCGCTGCTACACTAAATCAACTTTGGCAATATGTGGAGGCCCCATGGACTACTGTACTCCAAGGATACAACCAAAGCCTCTTTGATTCTATGCTGAGGCGTGCCAGCGGTTATAGCCAACAATGATGGTTACACTAAATACTGATTTTGTCATCATCCACACTTCATAAGAGGCTGTAATTTCAAGTGTTTGATCTTTGTACAACATGTTATCTGCAAAATAAATTTTGCTGTGATATCTCTGGTCCTTCTTGATGTTGCATTTTGTGTGACCAACAGTGTATTTAGTAAGTTCTTGGTGTTAATGTGGAATTAGCAATTATTATGTACGTAGAAAAACATAAATTAGAAAAGAAACTATGTATCTAGTTGCAACATTATGTGTTTAAAATCGAATATTTAGTTCACTAAGAATTCGCTAATTTCTAATTGTTTTGCTTTGAATATGTATTTGGGTCCAGTAGCGCGGGCTCTACGTTTATATATGCAATTTTAGGTAAGTTTCCTTCTTCTCATGGATTTAGATTTCCTACCAATTATTTTCAATAAGGTTTTGCTCAGTATTATTAACAGAAAGGGGGAAGGTTGGCTGGCCACAAAACATGTTCAACCCCACTTTTATATAAAATATTTTCATATATAAGCTGTCCTCAGTCAGCAATGTTCATAATATAGCATCCATTCTTTTATATATTTTATATTTAACTCTATTATTTTAATATTTCATATTTCCTTTTAATTTCTGTTGTCTGGTTATCTTGCAATTTCAATTCTTTTCAGTTTTAATTATGTTTATTCATCTCTCTCTTGTAGAGAAATTTTGATTATATATTCTCACATATTATGTGGCTGCATTGCGCCTATATATGTTTGAATTTTGACAGATGGTATTTTGGTCTTTTATAGATCTTGATATTTTGTAGCTTATATATATATATATATATTTACAAATCTGTAAATAATCAGTAGCAGTCTTGTAAAACAAACCTCCCTTTTTTAAATAAATTTTCTGCCTACAATATTTTTTGACAGCTACAGGGGCCTCAACATGTGTAACTACTGTCCCACCAACAGGGCTCCCATATCTAAAAAAGAGCTCCGAAGGAATTTTGATACTGGACCCTCTCGGATCTAGCTACGCCTGTAGGTTGAAGACCCCTAATTTAGAACATAGCATATTATACATGGCACAATAGGCAGTGTTGTGTGTGTCACGAGATTTCTATGTGGCATGGCTTATTTGAGAATTGAGGACACAAAAATATGTTTGTATGGAATATCATAAATAAGTAATTAAAGTAGTGAGGAATAAGGGATAGTTTTCCTCTTTATTTTGTTCCAAAAGTTATGTATATATGATTATAAACATCCTCATCACAAAAATGAAAAGATCTGAATTTTGACTATTTGATAAAAACTATAGTTAGATTTTTAAATGTTTGATTTTATAACAGCAGTGTATTATCACATTTCAAATAAAACTCTAAAAGGGAAAATATCTTTAAGAAGTTAACTTTATTGAAGAACTAGTCTATACGTCATTAAGATATATTTTACTTTCATGTCAGTTTCTTATGTTTTTCATGTAAATATTAGAAATTACAAATATTCTTCAAAATATCTATTTTTTAATGCATTACACATCAATTTACCTTTGGAATGTATACGCATAGCATTGTATTGAAACTGAGCTTTGAATACAGATTGGAACTGAATATTTAAACAAATTTTTCGACAATTATATAAATGAAATGTTTGACTTACCATATCTCTCAAATAACGAATCATATCCATGCATGGGCTTAGACCATGCCATCGAACTTGCCAAAAGCAGAATAGGAAGCACAAGTAAAAAGTGCATTTTACTGGATATAAAATGTGAGTGAAAATTTTCTTCATCCCATATATTTATAGGCCAGATGATGTTCTAATTGCACAGACAAAGCTCTAGGATTTACTGAAAAGTCTTTGGTGAATTTCCGATTTTTGCCGGATGTATATAAAGAAATATACTTAACTAAACAAGCAATGTCCTTGAGATTTCAAAGGGAAGCACTAATGACTTTATAAACAATTAACATGCGTAAATGAAAGACCGAAAGCTTCATTCAATATCATGTACGTTTCATTTTACTCCTGAAATTGAAATTGTTTACTTTTTTATATAAGTACATTTTCCCTATTGGTACAACTAATTATACTCTATTGTTAGTATTGAGAATTGCAATAACACTAAAATCCCTGAAAAAGAATTCATTAGTGGAAAATTTTTTGAAATGAAAGTATGGAATATGTCCTTAGATTTGTTTATTTATTGGTGTGTTCGTGAGTAATAAGATAGAATTTTTTAAAAAAAGAATGTTTGCTCAAATTTTAAACAGTTATTTGAAACGATTAATTCTCCAACAACTTGATTTATATTTTTACTAATATGCAATGAAAAATATCAAATATTCTTATAGTCTTGATTTAAAAGTGCTTGCATTTATTTATCATCAACAACTGCAATAAAAAAATTTTTGTAGAAGTAAATACAGTCTGACCTCTATTTAACAAAGTCGCTAAATCTCGAGAAAAAAAGTTCGTTGTATGGAAAATTCTTTATATAGAGGTTCACCTTTCAATATATTTTATAAATCACATAAAACAAATTTTAAATTCATAAACACTATATATTGAAAAAAAAGTAATTATTCACACCTTTTTGTAAATTAATATCTATTTATTTTATATATATCTTCCCTATCAAAAAAAGGAAAAGAAAAAAGAATGTCAAAAAATACAATGTATTTTCAACATTAAAAAAATAATTTTATATTAAAATTAACGAATTTTTTAAGGATATTTTTTAATTTAAAGTACACAAGTAATTTTAAGCATACACTATTTTATAACTAGAAATTCTAATCATACATTTAATTATTTATTTAATCTGTTAACTTTGTTTAAAAAAATACTTTGTTTCACCACCTCACATCTTTGCAATGCACCAAAAATCCCTTCAGGCGTATTTTCTTAACACTGTTATCCACGTCGTATTGTTTCAAATGAATTTATGAAGACTACAAATGAACGGGGGACTAGTACAAAAACACGAGACAACTCCACTAAAGGCGGTATCACACGTAAAGTTTCCGTGCAATTTTTTCACCCAACTTTTACCCGAATCTGAGGGGGAAGGGTTACCGTAAACAAAACGACATGCTCTGACGTCAGCCACTCTCTTTCTCCACATTGAAACGTTACTCGCTGATTTTTCTGCTTCGAAAACGACCATCCAATATTATTTCTTTTATTTCGCTGGCGCTTTTTTGTTTATGGGGGTAAACAGAAATGGAGCATCATTATGTTTAAAATATTATATGCCGTTAAAATATTGTACACCATTAAAATATTATACGCCATATCTGATGCGAAGCTACCACCGTTACCGCCATCTTGTTTATGACGTAGGGCGCCAAAGAACCCCATTGGCTGGAATTTCAAGCAACTTTCATTTAGAGCAACTTCCTCAGCTTACTGGCAAAAAGTTGTTCGGAAGCCATTGCTATGACAACGGAGTAAAAATTGCACGAATTGGACCAAAAATTGCACCAAACGTGTACGTGTGATAAGGCCTTAAGAGTGTAAGGGGATATCGAAGATGTTACTCTTGAAGTGGACAATGGGGGTTAAAGATTGCACTTCTTGGATGAAACACCCAGGATTATATTACTCTAGAAGAGTTAGACACCTAATAAAACCACTTCAAGATTTATGACCACCATAAAACGGATTAAAAGAGAGAATAGCTTGAAATGTCCAGAAAAACTTCAAAAATAAGGAGGAAAAAATTGAATCACAAGAGAAAAAGTTCGTTATATAGAAAATACACTCCTCTATTGGGAGGTTATTTTATGAAGAAAATTATGAAATGTTCTTGTTTCCAGGAAAAAGTTCGCTACATAGAAAAATTCGCAATATAGAGGTTCATATTATGAAGGTCGACTGTACTAGTAAAAATAAACATTTACCTTTCATGAAATAAGCATATATCATAAAAGCTCTTATTAATGACGACATACAAATATAATTTCAAAATATGCATTTCTATAACAATAAGAATTTTACATTGACATAAATTATCTATATATTTGTTCATTATTTAACCCCAGGGTAGGTATTAAGTTGATCGCGATCGACCGGTGGACCGCCAAGACATTTTGGGGCGACCGCTTTCACTAAGACCTAATAATCATTCCATCATACGAAGGTCTAAAAATATCGTATTTAACTGAATCTAAGCCATCATCGATTCTAAGCCGCGCCCCTAATTCTCAACAAGATTTTGTGAAAATTGAAAAATAGTATAAAATGTGTGGGGTTTATCGATATCCAATTTTACGAAGTTAAAGAAAATTTAAAAGGAAAACTAATAAGAAGGGAGAAATTAGTTATTTTATGTATTAAAACTTTTAAATACATGCATGAAGCTGTTAATTGCTCTAAATACCCCACCCAACACATTTTTTCCCCTTCGATTCTAAACCGCGCCCGATTTTCAGTAGCATTAACATTGGGTAAAAAGTACGGCTTAGATTCGAGTAAATACGGTATTTTAAAAAATACGGAGGGAAAAAAATCGAATCATAAGAGAAAATTTCGTTGAATAGAAAATGCACTTCGCTATTTGGAGGCTATTTTACGAAGAAAACAATAAAATGTTTTTGATTCCTGAAAAAAGCTCGCGAAATAGAGAAATTCATAAAATAGAGGTTTGTAAAATAGAGGTTCGTATTGTATACTTTCTTTTAGCTCACTACACCTACACCACTGGCTGGACCGCAACACCTTGAAAAAATTAGAAGTAGCCCGTACCCTGTAGAAGTCTGCCCACCCCTGATTTAACCTATACGTTAAATATCAGTAATAAACATGACATAATTGATTATTATCATTAACTTATGTATTATATAATATTTGTCTTATATGACTTATATTTATTGATATATGACTTTTTTTATGTATGACTTTGAGCCTCGACAGATTTAACGTGCATTAGCCCCACTATAGTTTGGATCTTAGGTGGCACCAGATCGACTGGAAACCGTGCGCAGTATAATATGCAAAGCATTTGGTCGTATTGTAGAGATCCTTAAAATAGCAAATATTTTTGTTTCTATTTTAACATATTCTGTAATAGTTTTAGTAAGGTAACAAATTATAAATTTACTTAAGAACCGAATTCATTATTTAATTAAAATTTTCTCTGTATCATGTATAATTATAAACAGTTTTAAATAAAAAAGTGTCATTAGTAATTTTAAAGTTTTCCCCAAATATATAATCCTTCTTTAAATAAAACTTAAAATGTAATTGAAAAAAGTCTTACTGCTGACAAAAAAATATTTCAATAGTTTTGATATTTTTCAGACATTTTACCACTCTTAGGAATTATTTTCCTTTATGTTTTCCGCGAATCAAATCCGAAACATTGTCGTTAGAAACTCTAGGGATTTGTTTAAACATGCAAGTAAAAGATGAACAATCGATACTAGTATTCTAATGGAAAACACAATTAGGAAAATTTGTAAAGAAGGACTGTTAAAATGTCAATCTTTAAAAGAATATTTAGTTTTTGTTCGAATATTTTTAAGACATTATTGAACAGAACATCATACTATACATCTGAAAAGTTTTATTTCAACCTTTAATCTGAAAAAAATCAGAGAGCGCTGTATTTTATTAAATAACTTTATATAGTAAAAAAGAACTAAATGAGTAGACTATTGCAGAAAAATTCAATTCATTGTACATATTTATGAAACCAGGTTTTGAAAAGCATGATAACATTTATACTTGCATTGTTATTAGTTAATAATAATGCAAAAATTTTCATATATCTCATTTAATCTCATATTTATAACTGGGGGATGAAACAATATTTAATTTTACTTAATTTAATTTTATAAAAATACTTATTATTAATTGATAAAAATCTGCTTAAAGTAAAATTCCAGCGGCTTTTTATCAAATGAAATAATAAAATAATTTACATGGATTTCATCAAAATTATTTCTTAACAATGTGTCAAAAAGTCTCATATTATGTACTACCATAAAATAAAACGTCGAAAAATGTTAGAAAATTATGTTACTGCTTCTCAGATTATGAAAGTCTTAAAATGAATTCTTCTCTGTAAATATTTAATTTAAGTAAAATAATTAATGAGGTTTTTTTTTAATAAAAACTGAAGAGGAAAATGCCGAAAATAGCGCATTACTTTTAATGTATATATAACTAAACTTTAGACGTGGCAGTTTTTTTTAAAAAATTTTTTTAATTGGATTTTTTTTTCTTTCTTTTTTATTTCCTTCTAAAGAAATATTTTATAAAAATGCTTTATGAAAAAGAAAATAAGCTAGGTTCATGGAAAGTTAATCTAATAATTCATTATTTAAATTATGAAAACTGACATCAAAACTTTATAAAACTGCTAAATTGTGCTAATTTTATGACAAAAAAAAAATCAATTAGAGCCTTTTAAAAAAATTTAGTCTGTTTAAGAGATTTTGGAGAAAAATTTTTTAACTTGAATAAATGATCAATATCTTTCATAATTTAGCTCCGGCTTCAAAAAATCTCTTAAATACAATGAAAAAATAACGAATATAACTTAAAAAATTATTTCTCGTCCATTATTTACATGTTTAATTGTAAGCATAATATTCAATTAACAATACCCAATTTTCTCTTCCTTTTTAATGTGTAAAATATTAACTAAAAAGATCTATAGATAAGCGTTACTTCCTTTATAGATATATATTTTTTTAAATGAATATCTTTCGCCACAATTAAAAATAAGTATTGTAAATACATGCTTAAATTGTCAGTAGTTTTAAGGAATTCTCAAATTATCTTTCTTGAAAATAATTTTGCTTTTAAAAATGTCTATCTTCTGATAAGAAAACAACAACAATAACTGAGTAGTATTTTCTGTTAGCTTTTAGTTTGTGTTCTTAAATACATAGTAAAGAAATCCTCATATATTTTAACTAGAGGTGTATGCATTAACAGTGAAACTGATATAAAAATGAGCTTGACTTGCGCAATGATATAATATGCCAAAATTTATAGGACTATCTGGGTTTTTTTTTTTTTAACTTTTTTAAAAAAAGTTATGAAACTTTTTAAAATTACTTTTTTACTAGCCACTATTTTGTATAAGCCTAGTCATGAAAGGGAATTTGTGAGATTTCATAGTTGATACTTATATAAAATATTAGTTAATGAGGTCATTTTATTTTTTATCCAGTGAAATAAATATGTATTGCTGATAAATAAATGAAACTACATTTCTGTTTTTCTCTCTTTCTCTTTCGATTTTTAGATCCTGGTTTGTAATATCAAAAAACTCCAGAAGTATACAATATTATATCCTACATGGCTGTATAACAGCATTACTCGTTTTAGAAGAACTATGAATCCTATAGAGTATAGGATTCCTAGCCGATGGGCAGTGGGTCTTACACTTCCGACTGGACCTGTCAAGACTCAAAGTTTTCATATGGGTGTCGTATTTAAAACATTAATTTATAAAAGCCGATTTAAAATGCTTAGTTGAATTAATATAAATAATAGATTTGGTGAGACAGGAAGCTCAATAAAAAATAGAAATGTATATGAATCATATTATCAAAAAAACAATTGTCAAGTTTATCATAAAAAACGATGCTTCGAGAAATTATTCGAATGTGATGAAAATTGTTAGATATGATGCGCATGTATTAAAACAAAACGCTAACAGTATTAAAAAATTAAGTTTTTTATTCAGATAATACACAGATACAAGAACAAAAATCAATAAATAAATATAAATTAAAAATAAAGAATGATGCTTTGGCCTACTTATGGCCTAAATTTAAGTTGTTACCTGGGTGGCCATTGATTTGTAGAGTTGGCAGATACCTTTTTTGTGAGATTGCTCACCATCCACGCCCCAATCGGCAGGTTAGATCAGCACGATCAAGGAACGGTCGAACACATCTGCTCATCAAACCCCAAAGGTGTTGTATTGAGGAGAGATAGGGTGCTTACGCCGGCTAAGCAAGTGTTAGAGAGGCAGGAAGAAAAAAATATATAAATGCGTGTGTTGTGGGAGATCGGGCATTGTCCTGTAGTAAGGTAAGTCCAGGGGTTCGTGAAAGAAAAGGAAACAGTCCAGGGCATAGAATCTCATTAATATACCGCAGTGCTATAAGCATGATATGGACGATAAACAAAGGAGTCAGGTTATCAAATGAATTGGCATTCTATACCCTAACCCAGGTTGTTCAGCTGCGTGGTGGACAACAGTCACATGAGTATTCCACCACTTTAAAGTACGTCTCCACACACATCTTCACAGGTCATAGGACCTCAATTGAACGCGGAACTCATCAATGAAAGTAATTTTACTTCAGTCCGTAAGGTTACACATCGAATGCACCCGGCTCCATTTGCAACGTACCTGGCAATGTGCAAAGGTGAGGGGCAATCGGCGCAAAGGCCTCCGTGCCTTCGGCCCCTGTTTGTGTACCGATCGATGGTCGTTACAGTAATTGGTGTTCAGGTAACATGTTGAACTGTTGATAAGGGTGCATCAGAAGCTGTGAGTACTGATCGGACGAACCTCATGTTCTGCCATCGTCCTCGATTGATTATTATCTTCTTAATGATTAGTACAGTCATGTTTTATAATGTACACAAACTTTTTTAAGAGGATTACATTTTGAAAAAAACAACACGCCGAGGCATAATCTTTATGCTAAAACTTATAAATCTCTTGGTATATGAAGGGGAGGGGGTTGAACTCCCTAACCCCACCCTTGTGTAAGTTACGGTTCATGATTCACGCATTTATGCTTCTATTGTAGAGTGATAGCATCGCTCCGCTAAAAAGCGAATTAATTCTGCTATATGCCCACCCAATTTCTTTTAGTATAATTATACACGTACTCTTTCATTTGGTGACACCTCCTCATTCTATTCGAGAATCCCAGTGCGAGGGTTTAATGTAGTCCACGCAGAGGCGGATTAAAGTAGTTGGAGGCCCCTGGGGGTAAAAGGTTTGAGGCCCATAGGCTCAAGAGTCAAACCACTAAAATAGTGAAAAGAGTCACTTACTTTAAATTCTCAAAATAAAATTTATTGATTACAATAAAACTCATCGGCTAAAGAAAAATCTTAACTGTATACAAAAAAAAAAAAATAATAATAATAATAATAAGAGCTTACAGTTTGATTTCTCTTTGGGAAATTCATCAATTATTTTTACCATATCCATTTTGTCCAAAACATTTTATTCTGTATATAATATGGCCCTTTCTGTATATATATTTGGGCTTGGGGCCCAAACCTGAGTTTGCAGGGGGGCACTAATATTTTTTGTTACGCCACTGGTGGAATCCATCAAGCTTGGGGCCCCTGGCGGCCGCCAGGTCCGACACACGCTTAATCCGCCTCTGAGTCCACGTGGGTCGACGGAACCCCATTCGTTTGAAAGTAATGCAAGGTATGTGCTTACGCAATTTCGAACCTATTCGGTTAACTCATTCTTGATGTACAACTTTTTATGTTAAATAATGTATATTTTATCAATATATAAATAAAAACCTTCCTTTAAAACACAATAAATACTGAAGATAGTCCCTTTAACCAAGTGATACTAAAATGCAAATGTTGTGAAAAGAATAATAGCATTTATAATATATTTAATTATAGCAGTATTATTAATTCGCGCACACTTATAGCAGCTATGGTTATCTCTAAAAAGCTGCTTTATAGTTAAGTGAAATTTATTTCTTGCAGGAAATTCCTTTGATTTTTTTTTACAATCGATCTTCTACGAAACTAGAACATAACATTCCTTAATATTTAGTGTAAATATATAGCTATAAAAGAACGGATTTAAAATACAATGTCATGTTTTTGCACATATACACTATCATTACTTAGTCATTTCCGCCAGGTGTTCTAAGCGAAATATATTTCAATACTGCCATTGTGTTCTTTCCTGATAAAAGTAAATGGATATGAAATGGCGGTATTTGGAACAGAAAAAGTTCTATTAAAATGTCTCAACAGGAAAAACAGGACACATTCCTTGCATAGCTAGTATTTGCTATAAAGTAGAAAAAGGAAAGAATGCTTAATATATACCGCTAATTCTGTTATGTGAATTACCTTACATATAAGAATAACCAATTCATGAAGCTCTTTAAACAGAAAAGAGCGTTTAATTTAGTTTTTTCAATAATTAATCTTAAAATTTCTTTTTTAGAATGAAAAATTCAAAAAAAGATCTTTGTTTCTTTTCCTTTCTATTGTGCTATTTTTATACTTAATCAATATTTCAGAACCAAGTAATCAGTTTAATGCCTATTATTTTTATTTCTCTCTCACTCAATTCATTTAAAAAACATTCGTATTAAGGTCTACTTTTGGAATCATGAATTTGCAAAAGCGTATTATAAATGAATAACTTATTTTGATACTTAGAGTCACTTGAACTAGCATATACATATGAAATTGATATAAAAATATTATTAAAATAAAAAAATAATGCACCTTTTGGTAACAAATGAAGAAAAAATTATATATTTTCAAAATATTCTCCGTTTATGGAAAATGCTTCTATAATTTAAAAAAAAATAGTTTGCTTATATATAGCTAAGACTTCTCTAAGGAACCTGATCTAAGATTTTTGAAGATTTCACATTACATTCAGAGTTACAACCGAGATAGCAGGCGTTTTCAGTTAAAAATTTTCTGTCTCTCTTTCTGTGTGTGATATATTAAAATATGAATCCACTTCTAAAATATATATTTCAAAAATTCTAGTTCAGGCTCTGTGCAGAAGTCTTCAACAATAAAAAGGCGAAATAGTATTATTATAGAAGCGTTTTCTCTCTAAAAGGTGAACATTTTCAAAATATATCATTCGTCCCCCCCCTTTTTGCTAAAAAATTGCATTTAAATAATTTCTTTTAATGTAAAGTAATTTTATATGTATATTCTCACTCTAGTAACGATGTACAATGAACTCAATGAAGGGCTCTTCTTAAATTATTCATTGTATTTAAAACAATAATGGCGATTTCTTAGAATGTATAAGTTACTTAAACGAAAATAAAAAGGATTTCTCAGAAAAAAATTAAATACATTTCAAAACTATTACGAGGTTATTGCATAACGTTACTTCATTTTGTTGGTAGTAGCAAGGCACTTACTTATAAACTATAAGATCTATTATATTAGATTGCAGGATGTAACTTGCATCCATATACTTTAACATTATCAAAAACATAATTTGAAGTAAATACTTGTTTTTAACAATGTAAATTACATCCAGGGACGTCTCAAGACCTTGAGGCCCTGGGTCCTTATGCAAATTTAAGCTCCACCTATGGTCTTTAAAAGTAGAGTGTACAGCACACGTTGTTAAATACACACATGGTGGCCATAATTAAACTGCAAGTGTTCAAGGGGTGCTGGAGAGAAAACCACTGGGAATATTCCAGTGAAATTTGGTATGTACACGTTTCAGAACATGTGCAAATCAAATGTGCAAAGAAAAACAATGCCTTTTTCAACCGGTAGATGGAGCTGTAAGGTATTTCAACGCTCACCGGTGGCATATACAACTTCCAAAACCGATAGACAGCGCATAATGACATTCTATAAGAGGCATATAAACAATATAAAACATCAATCAAAATTCCATACAATAAACTTAGTAATTAACTTCTTACAGTATCATGTAATCAAAAATTAACGTAAATTAAGATCACAAATTAAACTATCCATAAAGACGCTTTGGAAAACAAACCATTATTTATTCAATGAAATTATCAGATGATGTGCTCAATATGCGAACCACCAGATGCAATCACATGCTTGAAGCATTTTAATTTTATACGGATAACACCGAAGAATGAGGCACAACATTTTATGCACAGTTGACCAGGGAAGAGATGTCCAAGCCACACTTCTTGCACTCACTTGTTGCAGCATACTGGCTCCTGAACTACTACTCGTAGTAGCAATAGCGTCATCAATTTGTTGCATTCTTTCCGGGCTTACGGGACGTGCGCCGCCCTCTTGTGCTTGGAATAATGGCCAGTTCTCCTGTTTCTTCAAATTTAGAAATCATATTTTTCATTTTATTGACACTCATTGTACCTCTTCTTAATCGTTTTATACGCTGGTATTCTTTCAGAATAGCTGAATAATTGCTACCATTCTGATAGAATATCTTCACTAACAATGTATGTTCCTTCTTATTCAGAGTCATGATTGACCATTACTCATTGTGGTCTTATTTTTATACTGTTCAATGAGCTTAAAAATTACATATATACCGTCGATAAGCTTTGAAACACAGAACAGCACCATCTATCGGGTGAAAATGGCGTCTTTTTCTTCTTGCATATTTGACTTGCGCATGTTCTGAAACGTGTAGATACCAAATTTCACAGGAGTATTCGCAGTGGTTTTCTCTCCAGCACCCTTTGAACACTCGCAGTTTAATTATGGCCACCCTGTACTCGTACAAACATAACCCGAAACAAATAAATGTGCAAGACTAACAAACCGGCTCGACCGACTACTGCCTATCGACTAAATGAGTATTGGTGGAGTATGGTGGTTGACCAAGACATGGACGTCGGTCATCACATAATGCATTTTAGTCACTGTTGCCAGTTAGCATATAGTTAGGATTTTCTAATTTTTCTCAGAATATATTCAGGAATAATATTTGACAAAACTATTTAGATCATGATCTTATTTAGGTTGAGTCGAGAACAAGACGATGCCCCCTCTGAAGCCGAGACCCTGGGCCCGGTCCCAGTTGGCCCATGCCTTAAGAGTATCAGGAAATGCTCGAAAGAGTAAAATGCTAACATTAAGACTTTTTGTTTGTGGGACATATATCTTTAAAAATTTCCTATAGAGCTTAGTTTTTTTTTTGTGATCTTAATAAAGATATTTTAATCATTCTGTAGAAATACAAAAATAATTTTTCAGTTAAAGAAAATTTTTTTCCTGTTTGATTTAAGTTGGACATAATTTTTGAGATCTCATAATACATGCTTATGTTCAGGTAGCATTTTCAAAAAGTATCTCTTAAATATGTAAAATATTTTTTGCATATATATAAAACAATACACAAAATATAGTGAACCTATTTTTTTAGTAAAATATTGAGATAGTTTCTTTAAAAGAATTATAACACTTTGTAATTTTGAAGATTTCTATCCCCCCCCCCTTTTCATACATAAAACTATTTTTTTTAAAAATTATGTACTACTTCAACTAAAAAGAAAATAGGTTTACTATATGCACAGGGGTATCCTGTATAGAAGTAAAAAAAAAAAATTAGTAACCATATAGTGCAACAGTTTTTCTTAAAAGTGTACCTATAAAAGTAAAAAATCATGCTTTGAAGAAAAAGAAAATAGTAAACATATGTAATCGTTTCTTGACGTTTTTATGTGAATTACTTTTTTCATATCTTAAGGTAATTTTATCAACGAACATATAAGTGTTATACATTTTTAGATTCTGAAGAATATGCACTATATTTTAATACTAAAATTTGAAAAAATGATTCTTTGAATGTATATGATGTTCTGGTTCTCTTAACACGTCCCCGATTATATCATTCAAATTCGATTTTTTTTTTTTACAAATGAAACTATAGTACTCTCCCTTCCCCTAATCATGCCTTTTCTACAACTGGAAAATCTCGTAACAGGAACGAGCATACGAATTTAATCAAAATATATTAAAAACACTTTTCGGATGAAAACAAAAGCACATATCTTTTCGAAAATTATTATAAAATTTTTAGAATATGCCTTCTTTTAAAAGTGAAAAAAAAAAAAAAATTAGAAATTTAGAAAAGATTATATTTGAAAAACTCATTCTCTAAAACAAGAGCTTAGGAAAATTTAAATGAAGTTTAAAACAGGAAGGGGACTTGTTCTCGAGAGAGATGATTATTAGTATTTTATGATGAGTATTAATGATTTTTTAATTGACAATATTATATATTCAAAACTGAATAATTACAAGAAAATAGAACTTTTTTCCTAGTTCGTTTCATTTGTAAAAGTTTCTTTTTTTTTTTTTTTTAAAAAACAATCTAAATTTTATTCTTTAATTGAGTTGATATTATCTTAGTTCTTAACAAATGATTGAGCATTCTTATTATCATTTCATTGGAGAAAAGATTTCTTTACAAGAGAATTCTCCCTCCCTCAAATGTATTAACATCGACTAGATTTTTTTTTTTTTTTTTTTTTTTTTTTTTTGAGAAATTTTATACAACTCTTGAAATCGATATTCATATTTTAACCTATTTTTTCCCTCTATTTCTAACATTTTCTTTTAATATCTTATTCAAATTTACATATGAAGGGTTAACCTCTTTTCATCCACAAACACTTTTCGGTTGAGTTTAATCTAGAAAATGTGAGGAGAATAAATATATAACAAGAAATTAATTCCATAATTAACTTACATATGTAGGTTATGTACTTTATTCTAAATAAAACACGCCTGCAGTGTACCAGTTTTTCAAAAAATAATTTCACTTAGCTATATATTCGGTCAGAAATTCTTTGTAACCATATATTCCATTAGAACTGAAGTATTGTTATGAAATAATTGTAACAAATTCATGAAAACAGTACATTATTTACGTTAAATAAAGAAGACAAACAAAACAAGGGAGAGAGATAATAATATTGTAGTTTAGAGGTGAAAAGGTACAAACCTTTTTCATGAACACATTTTCTTTTCTCAAAGTAATCCAGTAATATAAGCATAATTGATATCATGTTGGATCAAGTGTTGCAGTAGAATTATTGAATATTCAACCGGTAAATTTAAATATTTTTAAGCAATAACAATGACATATAAGCTAGCTCACGTTTATATTTCCAATATTTAGCATTTACTTATTTTTGAAGCATTTAAGGTAAATAAATCGATGTTTTGTGCACTGATATTCTTAATAAACTTGCGAAGCGAAGATTCACCATTTTCGTCCTGTGTTTACCTAGTTGTCACCTAAACTGGTAGTGTTCATCATTAAAACATAGCAATAACTCGAAATAATCTTTTCCAGCAACAATTTTTTTCATTAAGGTAAACAGAAGTTTCTCAGACTTAACGTGATTTTAGTGACGTTTCCATACACCCACGCATGTTTGACCATTCATTTTGTCTTCTTATAGCCGAATCTGCATCCCAGCTGAACATAGAAAGATAAGCTCTGTGTCGTCGAAAATCGTGAGACTGGCATTAAAAAACTCAATTCAATGAAAAACAAATGAATACCTTTCGTATGAAATAACACTTCTGGGTAAAGATAATAGAAGACGTAAATTACAAAATAAACTCTAAAATGCATACATTCTTTAAAACTCCATGAATCATCATAAATGTTGACAATCTAGTTCTTTCAGTAGGCTATAAATATTAAGATAAGAACATGAATGTATTTTGAATCTATAGCGAATTATTTACGTAACAATGTTTTTCAAGCAGAGAATACAACTTTTCTGATGGCTCTATTTGTTTTCTCTTGATTTATGGAGCACCTTAGACATATTAGATATGCATATCAAGACCCATTACCTTTTCTTGAAGCGTGTGACTTTCATCAGATTTGCATTATCAATGCAACATCTGCTTAAATAATCATTGTGTATTGCGACACAAATGCCTTCGTGCTACATGTGTTTTATTTGTCCCAAGTTTTAAATGACTGGTTCTCTTTCAGTCTATTTAGTCATCAAATGCTGAATCTTTTAAAAAAGATATTAATCTCATTTTTTTAGCAAAAAGTACTGCAAACATTGAATTCTTTATTTAATGATAAAATTAGTATAATATATTGGTATTTATGTGATTCCCTGCATCTATAACCGTGGCAGTGAGTCCAAGGCTAGTTTTTATTGCGATCCTAAACGTGACAATGAGATGTTCTTCAGATGATGGAACAACTGGCGTCAGTATGTATGTATACTAATTTGACAATTACATATATATATATATATCATTGCATAAATTTTATTAAGTTTTAAAATTAGCATGAAGATAAAAGCTCTCTTTGTTTTACTTCAATTGCTTTTAATTATTGAAAAAGTTACTGCTAAAACTTTATTCCGAGATGAAAGACTTTATCCAGTTGTAAAAGACTTTGAAAATAATTTTTTGCCATTAATTTTATCCAATTCAGGAACTTGTTTGCGACAGCCTCGTATCATAGAAATTATTAATTATGTGCTAAAATCATTGCCGAACAGCAAAGAACTTGAATATGATATAATCAAATCCTACAGTGCAAATTTCGCGTTTTCAGCATTGCAAAAATTAAACGAAAAAATTGAGCAACGCAGTTATACAGCACAGTGCAGCAGCAGTACATATCTTTTTCGCGTCATTCTGCAGGCGTTTAAAAAGGCTCGAAAAATAACTGGAGAATTTTCAAGGTTAAATGCTTTTACTTATCCAGATTCATTTGAAGCGGAAGCTCCAGAACAGCAGCCATCAGCCAGAAATAGTCTGCATGATTATGATTTGTTTCATTCATTCACTTCGTTATTGAAGGATAGAGTTTTTGTTGAATCATCTGACGTTACACTAGCAAGGTCGAAGTCTAATCACGTGACCAGAAAAGGATTTATGAGAACTTTACCCATAATTGTAAACAAAACTGTTAAATCTTCTAACATGCATGCTAATTCCATTAATAATGATCGCATTGCTGCAGTTTTTTCTAATAACTTACATCGTCATTTAGAATCTTCGAAATTATTTAATCTGGTATTTCGTAACAACCTGCCAGGGAAATTTGCAAAAGAATACACGATTTGCTTTGCTGCATCTCTCCCTAATGTTAAAGAATTTAGTTTGTTAGATGCAGCTGCTATTACATACTTTTTTGAAGAAGATATCAATGCTATTATTCAAAACAATACCGAGTTTTATTCAAAAAGGTTTTCAAACAAGATCTTGGAACTTCTAAAAGGAAATGTTTACCAAATTAATTTCAGTTTTAAATCTTTTGATTTAAATTTATCAAAAAATATTATAAATTCTTTTTCAAATTACTTTTTTCACGACTGTGAAGCAGGGAACCTTGAGATATATACTTTAACGGACACATTTGAAGACTCAAGTAATTTTTTCAAACAGCTCTTAAATGAACATTTATCTCAGTTTCAGTTGGAATTCAGCTATTGTGTTTCCCTTGAGCTTCTGAAAATTTCTGAAATACATTTTGATTCAGATAAAAATTTAGTTATTTCAGCTCTTGAATCAACTTTGTATTATTTTTCTGACAAGTTCTCAATATCAGAAAGTTTATCTCTTTCGGCATTTAACAAGTTGCTAACTCCTTTTAAAGAATATTCTTCTCCTATAGAATTTCTAACATTTATTGTTTTGGATATAACACAAACACTGAGTAACATTGCCAGTTTTCATGAATTTGCTTCCAAAAAGCAGTCAATACTGTTCACAAGAACTTTCGTTCAAAAATTTCAAGAAAGTCTTACTACCATCAAATATCATGCTTCGGATCTGGAAGATCAAAAGCTTAAGAATAATGTGAGAGAAAAATTGCATGATTTAGAATCTAATTTCGGTGAATATAGCCAAACATATTTGGATAACTTTCCTAAAATCCATGTACAGAGAGATTCACACAACATACAATTACACCGTCAAGAAAATAGTCATAAAGAGTGGAATGGAGTTCCACTGCTTTTTGCCAAACGAGTTCACCGATTTCTCTTGTCTTCTAAACTTTTCAAACATGTGTTCTATCACAGATCAAAGCATCAATCTAGATTTTGTGCTTTTGTTATAACTTATCATCTTTCTGATATTTTAGATTTCGACATAGTTAAAATGCTATCACTATCGGATTTATTTACAGAAATTCTGTGGTCAAATAGAAGGACAAAAGATAGTTTTGCTCAAAATTTCGCTGTTCAGTCTGCATTCTGGTTTGATTTTAATGGGATTTTATCTGAGCATAATGTGGTTCCTTTCTCCTCCTTCATTGTTGATTCGGTTCTGAAAGATCTAAAATCATGTAATATTTTAGAACCAGATTGTACTGAACAGAACCATCATGTTCACAAAAGAGAAGTTGCCTTTTCTATTCAAATTGATAATGAAACTTTAACTCCCCCAGTATCTAGTAACAGTCCAGAATTTCAACAAAAACATATACATCCCTTAATGAAGGTGGATATACCTTCCAATAAAATTATGGGCCGATCACAAAGTATGAAAAAGAAAACTCATTCAGAGCAAACAAACGACTCGGAATCTTCCACGTCTTTAAAAGATTCACTGAAAAGTCTTTTATATTATAATTTAAAGTCATCCTCAGTATTTAAAGAGGTGATGCATGATAATTTAAATTCTTCATGTGCAAATGTTTATGCACAGGGGATAGCACGTAGCTTACTTAACAGTTCTCCTTGGACTAATTTGAACGAATCTAACATTATAAGTGGTATTCTTCAAGATTTTCCCTATAGGATAGAAAAAGAGACTTCTGCATATTACGCAAATTTCTTTGCAAGTAGAATTTCTGATTTAGCAGAAAAAAATTCTTTAATTGAAAAGAACAGATTGAATGAAGTTGCAACAGCAACAGCGAATTCCATAACAAGTTATTTGACGAAAAATGTGTACAATGAAAAAAATTCTTGTCAATTAGATGTTGAATCGAAACTTACAAATAATACGATAAATGAAAAACAGTTGTCTGATACATCACTCAATTCAAGTAATAGCAAACAAAATTTTAAGTATCAAACTAATTCAGTTAACCATTCATTGATAAGCATCTCTAAAAATAAAATAAATAGTACTTTCCCGAGTAAAGAACCAAACTCTTTTCTTGACGACGAAAAAAACAATACTAATAGTAACTTGACAGATACCCTACCTTTACAGTTCGCAAACATATTGCAAAAAAATCTTTTGTCATCTGATATTTTTATTAAGGCATTTTACGACGGATTGCCATTTCCTGTTGCTTCAGCATATGCATTTTCTATGGCAAAATCTTTGGCAAGTTGCCCTGAATTGAAAATAATCGATAAATCAGAATTTTCTGTCGCTTTTGAAACAGCTCTTAATGCTATTGGAAACGCATCTTCTTTGCAACTATTTTCAGAAATATTTTCTTCTCAGATATCTAAATTATTAAGCAGAAAAGGATTGCTGGAAGAAGCAACCATGGCAGAAAAGGCTGATATCTTTGCAAAGGAGATGATTCGTGGACTTCCGATAGAAACTCTTTCTACAGATTCAAGTTCCTTTTCTCAAAATTACAATAAAGACATTTCAATGAAAAATAGTGTAGAAGAGACGAGGCATTTAAAAAAGGGAAACGCAGGAACAGAGGAATTAAGTGTTACTCATAATCAAATCGAGTTTTCAAAATTTTTTAGAAATCGTCTAAAAAACTGCACCAATTTGACTTCAATCTTTTATACAGGATTCCCGAGAGATAAAGCGATGAGATATTTTTTCGAAATGGAAGATCTTTTTATAGATAAACTAAATTTAAGTAAGCCATTAGTTAGCTTATTTAATCGGGATCTTGAACGAGATGTGAAATTATTGAACGAATACCCCAAAACTGAAGACTATATAAATTTCTTTATTATGAAAATTACTTGGTTGTTCACTAATTGTGGGATAATAAATGAAATAAAACCCGCTAAGCTTTCACAAATTGCTTTAGATGTGATATTGTTAGCTTTATATCGAGAAAGGCCGGAAGTGGATTATTGCTTAGAATTTGGTATGGCTCACGAAAAGGGGAATGTTTTGATTTTAGGTGAATTTCTCTGTCACAAGCTTATTTCATCAAAAAGTTTTAAAAATTCATTTCGAAGCATAACACCACGAGAAATAGCAGCGGCATACGTTTTCTCAATGGCAGAATCCCTGTTAAAAGATTTCAAGTTCGTCCCTGAATCAGCTATGTCTGTTGCTTTTGTAAAAGGAATGTTTGCAGTAAAACAAAATCCATCTACAAAAAAATATGCAGCAGCTTTTGCTTACGAAATAGCTCACGTGTTTGATTCTTATGATTCTCTTTCTTGGGATAAAATAAGAGAAAATGTTGAATCTATTTCTGAGGCCATGCTTTCTGGATTGCCGGCTGATAATAGCAACAAAGTAGAAAAGCTATCGGGTTCTTCCATACATAAAACTTCAAGCTCTTTGCCTAATGGGATCGAAAATTTTACATTTGTAAAAGTTTTGGAAAATCAGCTACTATCTTCTGAATTATTTAATAAGACTTTTAATACTAGCATATCCCTTCAAGAATCATTTGAACTTGCAGAATTAATTTCATTTGTCGTAACCAATGCATCTGAATCAAAGATTGTTGGTAATCTTGCTTACGCATTACCATATTATGTGGCATTTACGAATCAACAGATCAATCGCCCTGTTGACTATGCTCAATCAATATCTGTGGTTAGTTTTAAAACATTAAAAGAATTGAATGGACTTACTGAAGATGAAGTTCAGATAGCTAAAGAATTAGCCAACTCCATAATCAGTGCTCTTATAGAACGAAACAATAAAAAAAGCCTTCAAAACTTAGAGAACGATACAAACTGCAGCAGTTTATTGACTCATTTAATGCAACTAAGAAAAAATAATGAAGTAACTAATAAGTTAAAGAAAAAAATGACGGAAATTTGTTCAAAGGTGATCTCAGAACAAGTATATTATAATTTCATGTCTTCAAAGTTATTTCGGCAATTTTTCTCATCTATAAGATTTGAAAAATATAATTCAAATGTTATTAACAAATTTACAAACTGTATAACAAATAGTTCAACGTCTTCGATGACTAAAGCTAAATGGCAAAAAGAATCCCTTTTGAATGCGTTAAAAATTGCAAAATATAACACTACGATTGAAGTTTTTGCTCATTCGTTATCAAACGAAACTACTCTTTTTCGACTTGATACGAATGCTTCTGACGTAAAAGGAGTAATACCAACCGCAACAAATTTGTCAAACATAGTCTTGGTGTGTATATCTGGTCTTAGAAGAAAAGAGAAGTTTCACGCTGGAAAATATCAAAACTCTCCCTATCCTCGTTCTCATAACAATACTCTCGTAGAACTTCAATTAGATCAGGTCGATCTGAATTCTGAAAGTATCAGTCCTGATAATGAACCTAATTCTAATGATTCATTATCCATACTTAACGAGGATTTTGACTCTTCCAATGACGCTGAAACGTTGGAGATATTGAAACTTCTTCGTTTAAACCAAGAACTTTTGTCCTTATCATCGCAGTCATTACAATCAAGTTTCTTGGTTTTTAATACAAAAGAAAAAGATGCAATGAGAATTGAAAACATAAAAAAGGAAAAAGCAATAGTATTGTTTTATCGCCTTCTTTTGTATAACTTACGAACTTCTAGAGCATTCCAATCTAATTTACTATATGACTTGAAGCTGGCGCCACTAAAAAGCCTAGTATTGGCATTGTCTAAATATATCGTTAACATTTCTGATTTTTCTTCTATCAGCGAACAGCATATTTTTCAAATATATAACACTTCACTTCATTCAATTGAAGGTGAAATGGATCTAACAAAATTAGCGACTGAACTTTCTTTAGCCACAACCAATTTATTATTATACTATGATCTATTGGATTCAAGCAAATTAATATCTCAGGCTGCCTTAGCTTCCATCGCAATTAATAAAGCTATATTTTATGTTCTTGGAAAAGTAAATGCCAAACATAATTTAAATACAGCCGAGAGAGCAAAACAAATTGATAAAATAACCGACACGAAAAGTTCTTCTTTGAAATCTGAGGCAGCAATTTTTACTGAAAAAAATATAGAGAAAGAAAGTAGTGGCTCTGAAGAACTCCTTTTTAATGAAATTTTATTTTCAGGTTTATCATCATCGCGATTATTCTCAAAAGTGTTCAATTCAGATTTAACTAACGGTTCAGCCACGGAATGCTTTCCCCAGTTAGCTAAACAATTATCAAAAGTAATGAAACATTGTTTTATAAGAAGAAAATATATGAGTCTTTATGAAAACATAATAACTCTAACTCAAAGAAAGGCAAATACAACAGATTATGTGAAAATATTTACTCACTTTTTCTATCAAATTCTTAAATTTTCCGAATGTGCAGAGTCTGAAAAACTTTCGTATGAAGCATTTGACATGTTCAATGCCTTGTCTATTGGTTTATCACGTTGCTTACAGTTGAAAGACAGAATATCGTCGAAGAAGTATGTTCTAGCTGACAATAATCAAGCAGCAATAACGGCTGAAAAATTTCTTTTCAACTTTTGCTCCTCTTCTCATCTTTTTTGTGAAGTATTTAACCCTTGGTTGTCCCAAACTCATGCTCAGTTGTACGGACACTCAATCGCAAAAGTTGTTTCTAAAGCACATATGTTTTCAGCTGTGTTGAAAAAGTTTTTGATTTACACATATGTTAAAGAGCTGAAAAAAATTGAATCCGTATCTTGTCCAGTATATGCCAAGATGTTTTCCGTCCATACAACTAACGTGTTGAGAAAATACATAACTAGTAGTCGAGCAGTATTTCAAGCATCAGTGACTTTTGCTGCAATTAGTAAAGGAATTCAGAGAGTAAATTATCACTTAAGCCAAGATTATTCCATGCCATTAAGTAATATAACTTCTTTTAATCTTTTTTGGGATAACTTTGGAGAAGTAGATGAGATTTTATCGAGAACCAGTTCAAACAACTCATCTACAGCAGCTGCGGTTTTGAAAGAAAAAGAAAACAAGGCTTTGTCATCAAATTTTACAAAACTTTTGAACTACAACCTTATGTCTTCAAAAATTTTTATTCGATCATTTAACAATAATACAACGGATGCAAGGGCAAGTAAGTGTGCTTTCGCTATAGCTAACTCTATTAATGATGTTATTAATGCTACATCTCTGAATACAGACTTAATTCAGGCTTTCGACATTTTTTTACATAAATTACCAGGACATGTTTCAACTCAGACTTATGCTTCCATGTTTTCTTCAACTATATCAGATATTTTCAGTAAGGAAAACATTTTGATTCCCTTGAAACTGCAACCTCTTTCTGTTAATGTATCTTATGTGATAAATGCAGCTCTGTTTAAAGTTTCATCAATGACAACGCTTCAAAGAATAGTTGCTCATGAAACTAAGTCAAGGAATTTTACTAAGCCAATCCCGCGGATTCAAAAACTGAATCCCATAAAAATGAACATTAGTCAACAAGCTCTTCACAGAGAACCAGAGGAATTTCCCCCTAATATGCTTTTCGAAGAATCATTAAAATACTTTTTGTTGTCGTCTGACACAGGAAGCAAATACCTTCAGTTTCAACAGCAATGCCTCGAACCAAAAATATACGCAGAGAAAATGGCAGAACTAGTGAAAAACTTTTCACACATAGATTCGAATACTTTTCAGTATTTAACAGAGTCATATGGTGAAATTTTTAGCTCAGTGGATGGGAATCTAACTACAGAAGATTTCGTCCAAAGAATAGCTAATGTCACAACAAAAATGTTGATGAAAGAAAACTTTTTGGATCCTTTCAAAGTGATATTTCAGGCTGCACAGACGAGCAATGTACTAAATTCAGCTTTTTCAGCTAATATTTCTTTACAATGCAGCAATGAAACTCAGAAAAGTAATTCGTCTACAGATATTAATGCATCTAATATAGCATCAGATGCAGAAATATTTGGAAAAATTTTGCATTACAATCTGAAGTCATTTGTAGAGTATTTTTTAAAAAGCTCGTGTAGTAATTTTACAGAAATATATGCCGAAGAAATAGGAAAGTCCTTGGTAAGAGTAGTAAAGAAGATTGATAGTCAAGACCAATACCTTCTAATTGAACTGTTAAAGAAATCACTGACATCAGAAGAATCAGATGATATTTTGAGGAACATTTCATCACTTATTTCAAACTTTTTAAAATTAAGAAACTTTCTCACAGCTGGAAGAGAAATAAATCAAGCAGCTGTAATCAGCCATATCTTAAAAAAGGCAATGCTCCGATCATCTATAAAAATGTATTTAATATCTAAAAATCTGTGCTTAGAGGAATCAGGAATACCAACAAAAGTTATATTCAAAGAGTCTCTAGAGCATAATTTACTATCAACAAAAATGTTTCTTGACTTCTTTGGTACAGAAAGAGAAGTTTCCGATTTAAAAACGTGTTCATTAGAAATATCAGAATCCCTTAACTCAATAATTCACATGAATATTGATGAATTTTTTCATCTACAGAAAAATCTGACAAATATTTTGTTACAGATCAGATCAATGAAAAGCGTAAGATTATACGCTCATGTCATATCATTAATTACAGCTTTCTTATATGATGAACACAGTAAGTTTGTTAGAAATCGAGTAGTTGCACAAGCTGCTTTTGCAAACTACGTTTTGACAAGTAGTATTCTTCAGTGTTTCCAAAACAAAAAATCAGATCTGCCTGTTTCAGAACTAGTTAAAATTTGGTCGCCAAAGATAGAAATTGTACAAAGAAAGAATGATTTTGAGGAAACTGGTAAAAATTTAAACAACCCAATTCATAAAAACATGAAATCCTCACTACAACTAAAAGAAAAGTATTTAGGAAAAAATAATGTTGAACGAAAGTTAGAATTTGAAGGAACAGGGCATGGATTAAATCAAAATTTTTTTGAAGAATGTTTGGCGTACAATTTATTATCATCTAACATAAAGAACAAAGTTATTGAACTTCAATCAAGATGTGGAGAGTCAAGTCCTTATGCATTTCAAATTTCAGAATCCATTGCTAAGCTTACGGAAATGGATTCAAATTCTACGCAAACTTTAGCAAAAGAATTTAAAGAACTTTTAAATCCGAAGTACAAATTAAGAAATAGGGACCAACTTGTTCACAATATGGCTTCGGTAACGTCTAAGATATTGAAAAGGCAGCGGTATTTGAATTCTCCCAGATTAATAGCTCAAGCAGCAATAACAGCAAATACCATGACCAGAAGTATATCAAATGCATCTTTAGAATGTATGAAAAATGATAAAAATGAGGAGCATGGTACAAAAGTTCAAAAAATTAAACCGACTTCCTCAGATGCTGCAGCATTCAAAAAATATTTGCTTTACAATTTGAAGACCCACACACCTCTAAGTTATTTTCTAGAAATTGCATCAGATAAAGAAATTATGATGCTCACCAAAGCAATATCAAAATCTGTTACAAATGTTTTACGGAACACTCAGAATCAAGATGAAAATTCTCTAAGTTTGTCTCTAAAAAAAGTCTTTACAAGGGAAAAGGCTAAACCTTATTCACCTTCTTTTGATGCGGCCACTTCGTCTGTCATCACAAGTTTTTTGAAAGAGAAAAACTATTTAGTAGATGAGCGATTAGTGACCCAAGCAGTGATTGTCAGTAATGCTTTAAACAGAGGAATCTTGATAGCTATTTTGAAACCAAATTCTTTTTCAAAGAGCTTGTCTATAAAGCAATCAGAACTACCAGTTCAAAGAATATTCCAAAAATCTTTAGAACACAATCTAAAATCATCCAGAATTTTCAAGGACTTCTTTTGTCACAAAAAAGAAATTTCAGACTTGAAAATGTGCATTCCGGAAATAACAAAGGCCCTAAAATATACTGTAAATTTAAATTCTGATAGAATGGAAATGTTTGAAGAAGCACTTAAAAATGTGCTCTTGCAAGTTAAGACTATGGAAAGTGTTGAGACTTACGCTAGAGCTATATCTGTTCTAGTTACTTATTTATTTGAAAACCAAAACGTTTTGGAAAAAAATAGAGTTATTTTGCAAGCAGCATCAACTGGATCAGCTTTATTAGAAGGGATTAACAGAGCTTCTCGAAAACTACATCTAAAGAAATATTCTCTTCTGGAATCTTCTGTTCATGTCGTTTCAACAGATTGTAAAAATTCATTGAAGAAAAAATTTGATTCTGCTCTTGTTTACAATATGCTGTCTTCAAAAATTTTTAACATTCTCAAGTATACAAGAACAACTTTTGAAATTAATTTATGTGTGGAAGAAATGACAAGATCAATTGCTAATTTAATTAACAAAAAAACATTAGCAATAAAATCATTAGCGGCAAAATACCATGATATTCTGAGTTTTCCAGAAAAAAATAAATCGTTAGAATCGTACGTAACAGCGATATCATCAGTAACAACGACATTCTTATGTAAACTTAACTTTTTAGTTCCCCATAGGTTAACATCCGACGCTGCTATAGTAAGTAACAGTTTACATTCAGGTATCGTGAAGGTGCTACGAAAACGTATAGAGAATTCGTATGGCTCACGTTTTTTTAAAGAAACAGCTTCAGATGTTTTACAAGTTGATAAAAAGCTCAAATGCTACTTGACATTTAGAAAAATATTGCACTACAATTTGATGTCGTTTACGACTTGCAAAGATGTCTTTTCAAGTTATTATCTTAGCTACGTTAATACAAGAAATGTAGATTTCACAGCTTACATTGTATCAGTTATTGCAGAACTGACAAATATTGATAACACGAAAACATTTGAGTTAATCGATACCTTTAAAGACATTCTTCGCTCTTTTCCCATGAAAGCAAATTTGAATCCAATTCCTTACGTAATTTCTAGTATAACTGCTGAAGAATTCTGTCAAAATAAAGATATAGAATTCAGCAGACTGGTGTATGAAACTGTGTCAGCTAGCAAAATTTTGTGTGATAAAGTTGCAAAGAACTTTGATATTTATTATACAACATTTAATCTTACAATGTACAGAGACAAAATGAATCCTTTAAAGGAAATACCAAATGGTTTGGTTAATAAGACATTTGAAACTACTTTGTACGATGCTTTATCATCATCGATCTTACAAACCTTTTACCTGTGCGAATGCAATCGAAAGCAACTTTCCCAATTAGCCCAGCAACTTTCTGAAGTCGTGCTTGGTCCGAATAACTCCGATTCGTCAAAACGAATTTCTTTGAAAAAAATAATTACTGAGGAATTAAGCATAAGTAGCATTAAATGTGCAAAACTGAATCTTAGAAATATTGCTTTTAGAATAGCACATTTTATAAAAACAGAAGGTATTTTGAGAAATAATAATATAAATTCTCATATGTCCTATTTCCGAGATAATTTTAAAAGAATATTCGAGTTAACAACGGTAGATTTTGGTGGATTATCTTCGGGTGTTAATTCATTCCCCCTGAACGATACGAGATCTATATTTAATTACTGTCAGACAGATATTTTTAATAAAAAACATTCATCTTCCATTGAAACTGAAAGAGAAACGATAAGAAGCTCTCATTTAATTTGTGAACGGTTTATAGACAGTGGTACATATTCTCCAGAAAATAAATATATTAGCTTGATTTATCAAAATTTAAAAACTTCAGAAATTTTCAAAGCTACTTTTAAGCCAGGTACTTCGAAAGAAGAAGCGTCTCATTCAACCAATTCAATAGCTCTTGCCATCGCTGATTCAAAGAAATGCAATACTGCAAGCGAGGTGATGTTGGAAAGATTTTTCAAAAACGCTTTCTTATTCCTACCTCCAAATGACGAAACAGAGGATTTCGCCTGCTCAATAGCTTTGACTACATCAATGGCGTGTTATGAGCCAAACTATGAAACAGAGATTTCTTTAAACGCAACAGAGATATCAAACAGTATTCGTGCAATTTTGGATTCTAATTTCTTAAAGACTGAGCTTCGATCACTAAAGCTGACATCCTGATGTTATAAATTTATTTTCCATTATTTTAAAGGTGCTCAGTCAAAAGGCTCTCAACTCGTAAGGAGTGCAGAAACTCTAAAACGACTTTAGCCTTAAAAATGAATCATCACTTGATTTTAAGTGATTTAAAAGTACTTACATTTTTTGTGTTAAAAATATATATACATATATATATATATATATATACTGCATTTTTATTTGAACTAAGTGATTTCTGTGTAATGTGTGTTGTTTTTGTTTGTGAATGTGATGAAGAGGGCTATTGAAATTATAATATGCATATCATAAAATTCTTAACTGATTCTGAAAGATATAAGCATCACTATTTTAAAAATACATAAAGAGATTTTAAATATATTTCTCTTCGAAAGAAAAATGAAATGATTTTTGATATATTTTGTGAATTCATAATATTAAAATTATTCATCAATTATCTAAGAGATATAATTATTTGCTTGTTAAATTCTCTTTTTGTAGATAGAGTACAGAAAAATGTATTTAATGCTTTGAATAATCAAAATCAAACAATTTAATCAGTTTTTTTTCTAAAATTTTACTATATGCATTTTCTTGTGATAATTTCACTTGATATTATTATGCATAAATTTTTCTTTTTTTTTCCTTTTCATTTTGTTTTAAAGCTTGTTTTTGGTTTCTTACAAATTCAAACTGATGTAAGTCTATGTATCGCGCGAGTTAACTTGATATATTAAAAAACTTACAAGAATTTTATTTCTATATATACAAATTCCTCATATGGCTGAAACATATTATTTGTTATCAAAACATATAAGTGTTAAGAATATATATATATATCAATGTGTGTTCCTGAAGTTTTTTTTATATCTGTATTTCAATGAGATAAATAGACACACACACATATCTTGATACTGTGAAACATTGCATTGTTTTGTGATTACCATAGTTACAAAATTTTCTATGTTTTTAAAATATTTGATATTACAGTAGAGTTCAGAAAACTCGGCATTCGATAACCCGGCCATATCCTTGCAAGTCGAAAAAACCTCACGTGCAGGCCCATTCAAGGGTTCGCATTCATATTCATGTAGTAAATGCCTTTATAAGGCATGTACTTTTCCTATGTTTAAGGGTATTTGGACAGTTTATTTTCTATTTTATTCTCAAGAAAACAATACATACAAGAACAATACAATATTATCAGAGGAAATACACGCGCTTACTCTTTTTTAATCCCATTCTCGATAACAAGGCATTTTCACAAACTCGGCCACCCTTTGGTTCACATTAGGTCGAGTTTTCGAACTCTACTGTGTGTGTATTTATATGAATTGTTACTAAAGTAATATTGTGGACTTTCGAGGTTTATTTGTTTTCTATTGTAAAATACTTTGATAAAACAGTTAACTTACTCTATTACATAAAATTTAAATTTTCTTTCAGAATATGTTTTTATCTATAATTGAACTAAACTAAGAATTTTTAAGTTTATCTTCTAGATGTTAACATATTGTGTATATAATAGAGAGATTTTAGGAATCATAAATGTTATCATTATGTGAGCGAGTAAAAAGCAATTTTTTTCACTATCTATATTTTATACTTGATTCTACACAAGAGTAATAATATAGTTTATGTGTACAAAATGCATGGTCGAATTTGTAAGAAAATACATTAGAAGTCCAAATTAATTATTAAATATTTATGATATGCTTAGAGCAAATGTATTATTAAAAGTTATACAAATCTAAATATTGTCTATGTAAAAGAGCAAATATTTTGAACATTGACTGAAAAAAAAATCAAATTTCATGTAAATTTTTTTTTTGCTCACATCCAGGATTTGTACAACGTCAAATATATATATATAAATATTTTCCCTAGTTTCATATTAATATTTATTAAAAATTGTTTTATGAAAAAAAAATATGTGACTTATTAATTTATATAATACGCGGCGGCGTATTACTTTTAAAATTATAGTCTTATCTTGTGAAAAAAATAGATTTCTTTAGTGTTAATTGAAATTCTCTCTCTCTCCTTCAATTATTTTTTTACTACAAAAGTTATTTCTCATGTATTGAATTTATCTTATGTTAGATATGAGGGTAATTATTTGATATTTTTTATATTCTGATCTTATGTAATCAATTACGTGAGCATACAAATGTAATAAATTATTTGGAATAAATTTTGTTTCCTTCATAGAAATTCATAAGAAATGTAGCAAAGTAATATGTATATCAAGAACAAAAGAATAATTTTTTTAGATTCTTAAGATACTCCCCTTTTAGTGATTTTCATAGGACTTAAGCTTGAGATAGTAAATCATTGGTATGTGTTAAAGGCTTTCGGATAATATCATTATTTTTTCATATTAATTATTTGTAAGCATAACATTTTATTTTTTTCTGAATTAATGAAAATGCTTCTTGGAAACTGTTCATTCTATCAAAACTGAAGAAAATTGCACATAAAAACGATACTGTCTGTTTTTAATGTAGAATAACTTTTTAAAATATGTAAAAAATACATTTTAAAATCATGTCACATCTAAGAAACCATCATATGTTAACATATAATTTTTCATTTATTTACTAAAATGCTATTATTTTTAATTGGCTTTTTTGAAAACTCTAGTTACATAAAAACAACTCTGATGTTTTATTGTATATTTATTTTTAATAAATGCTTGAATTTCTTGATTTATAAGAAAAGACACTGCAGAGTAATTTTCTTTTGCTTTACATTTCATATAAAATTTAAAAAATAATTAAATTCAAAAATGAATTGAAATCTTTCATTCATAACTAAACTAACAGTAAACTGTACTATTCATAAAATGTTGTGCAATATTTGAGTTTATAATATATTCTGTATAATGGTGCACACACATTTAAATGGTTTTTCCTTTCCCCCTCAATTTTATGAAAATGATTTAGATCTTAAAAAACAGTCTGAAAAAGTTTCTACATAAAAGTCAGACACATACTTCCATATGAAGAGAAACTTTAACATGAATTGCATTAGAAAGACAGATATCATACACATATACAATATATATTTCATAGCACAGAATACATGAAGTTTTTGTTTGAAAAGACTGGCTTGAATTAGATAATATCCATGAAAAAGAAATCAAATACTAATTATAGAAATAAATTTGTATTTCGGTTTGAACTCGAAGCTTAATAAAGAAAAATATATGTGTGCACACGTTACTAAAAAAAAAGTTTATTTCTCAAAACATAAAATTTTAGTATTAATATTGTTTATGAAAGTAAATTATGATATCTTCATTCATTTTTTCCATTGATTAATTACACGAACTTCCAATAAAAAGCTAAAATTAATGCTTTTCAAAACAAACTTTCAGATATTTATATTCTTCAGATTTGTATTCGTTTTCAATACAATTATAAGAATGTACCAACTTTACCTCAAAAATATTATTACCTTACTTTAAATGAAAGAAATCACTTCAAATAAAAAAAATGCAGTTTAACTTTGTAAAAATTTATAGCTACAAAGGCTATTTTTTTTGGCTGAAATTGTAGCACATTATGCTCTATCAGTTTAAATTCCTTAATATAATTTTCTTAAAATAAGTTCAATAAATTCTTGCGATAAATGCATTCCACAAATTTTTTTTATCAAACAATTATATAGTTTTAGATATTTGTTGAAATTATTTAATTTTTGAAAAAGAAAGGTTGGATTTAGGCTTGAATAGAGGTGTAGTTGCATAAACATCACATTAACGTTAGAAGCAAACATAAGATTAGCTTTTTTAATTTTAAAAGACTGTTTTAATGTGAAAAAAATAAACATTAAAAACATCTTAACCGATCAGAAATATTTTTTTCGATAATTTATCTAGAAGAGAAAAGCTAAAACTTTATTCAAATAAAAAATTGAGAAAATCTATATACTTTGCCTTTTAATTTTTTTTAAATAAAATATATATAGTCTGGAAGCATTTTTTAAAGAAATTATCAGCCAACAATGTTTCTCTCATTCTACTCTACAAAACATTTGGTTTCTGTTAAAATTTTCAAAATGTGTCCGAAATAATTTTTAACAAAAATAGTAACTTGAAATTGGATCCTACACACACACACACTGGAATTAGTCTTATAAATTCTGAATATTTATATTTCTTTGTACTGTAATTTTTCCACAAGTGATGTACATATTAATTTCAGTGTAATTAATAAGTTATAACAATATACACTGCTAAGCTTTATATATCTCAATATTAAAATATAGCAATTACTTTTTTGGCATAAGTTATTGGTGTGAACATGCATATTTTGAAATATTTCATTTTTTAAACCTTAAATTTAAGGAAATTTAATTTTAAGGCATGCATACTTTGAAATCTTGAGATTACATATCTGGAAAATATTAAAATTTGAATATTTTCCTCAATCCAAATAGATTTTTCTTAAATTCTGCAGCTATAATATTCTTTTCAAACAGCAATTTAAAAAGGTTCTGCCGTAATGTACGAAAAATACTAGCAACATCATTAAATCGTCCAATTTTGAAGGCAGTGACACATGTAGACTTTCATAAGAGGGGTTATATTTTTAAGACACCACAAACGAAAGCACAAAGAATCAAACTTTATGCTAAAAAAATTAATAACCTATTAGTTTATAGGAGGGATTTCAGACCTCAAACTCCCACCCTTATGTATGCTACCATTTTAAGAGTTTTGACACCTTATCAGTTTCATCGAGCGAGTGAATATTAACGTACTATTCAGCTACAAGAGGGCTTTTGACGAGACATCTTAATTTTTAACAATGGTCAAGTGACGAGGGCGATACCTGAGCTAGTACGACCCGCTCCTACATTCCACACCATACCAATGGGAGGACATTAATCTTAACATACTTAATGTACATCGGCCCCTTTGCATGGCAGGTCTTTAGTGGTAGTAGGCTCAAACTCTTGATTCGCTAGCCACGAGACAGTTGCCTTGACCACCAGACTACCTCAGTCTTATAGAGAACATTCGCTGGATAAATGATTCGGTTCAGATTGCAAAGTTTTAGACAATTATCACAGCCACAAATCAAACCTCAGAGGCTCAAAATTTTATATGCTTAGATGAGGATATTTGAATTTTAATCTAGGTGGACAAGGTCAAGTTAAAGGGTATTGATTATAGACATGATCATATCAAATTCAATTAAAAGATTTCTCAAATTAACGTCTTATCTATTGTCTTTACAACTGGCACCCAACAAAAACTTAATTTCTAACAAACTTAATTAGCATCGATTAAATTGCTCTTATCAGCCTTTATCACATTTCCTTCTATACAATTCCAACAAATTTTAATGCAACTTAGCATCTCACTTAAATTCATAAGCAAGAAATATTTTTTTTCACTAGTATAACAATTTAAACCCTAAAATTAAGTTTAGGTTAAGGAGAATTTAGACAGCCAAAATTCGGCAGTGGTACGAGCAGTACAAAGTTATAATATCGAGGTTATTTGGTTAAATAAAGTTCTCTTGTAACAAAATTAAAATTCTTATTTTAATTACCACAACTCTTCATTGTACAAATCCTTTTAATTCAGTTCATTGTACAAATTGAAAAATCCACAAAATTCATTCAAGTAAGGGTAATTTTAAAATGGCTTTTATTAAATTAGTATTAAAATTAGCAATATTAAGCAATTTCAAAACACTTTACTTTTAACTTCACACAAAACTACTCTCATTATGATTCTAAGAGTAATTGCAAGTCTCAGGTAACATGCTAGTATTTCCTTTTGGTAGTCTCTATATTAACACACAATCTACAAACATGCCAACATACGAGTATTTATTCGCAACATAAACTTATTCCAGAGGTGTACAGACTCTTGTGGGGTTACATTTTAATCACAGACTAAAGCATATAGGGGTAAAGTATCTATAGTAAAAATTTGTTAACTGTGGAGGTTGACCCCCTCTTGTGTGCCCCAGACCCATTTCATACATTCTCTTTTAGTACATCTCCAAGAATTCTACATTCTTTTAGCAAGTGAAAGTATTAAAACTTCATGTAGTTCAAAGAGAATTTGTTTACCATAACAGACAGAAATTCAGGTCTTGTACAAACATTTGTAATGAATCAGTCTGTAGATCAAAAGGAAAACTGCTAGCTCTTAATGGGGGAAGAGGCAATCTATTTCTTTCAAAATGCATCAAAGTTAACAAAGCAATCTACAACAAAGAAATACCACAGAATATATGCTAGTCATTTAATTTCTACAATAACTTGGAATAGCCGTCAGATACTGTTAAAACCTTCAAAAGGTTGTCCATATTTAACGAATTACCTTGCTTTGAATTTTCAATATCTGGTAAACCATTACTTAATTTATCACTTGTACTACTGTAGTTTGCAAAATATAACCTCTTGCAAGCAATGTTTAGTTTTCTAGTTGAGTTGCATATTTTGCATGTCTTTGTGACACCCAAGCAACAGATTTTTAGATTAGTAATTTAGATTTTTATTTTGTTAATTTGGAGAACTTCAAAGTAAAGTACCCTACTATATAAACAAAACTCTTAAGAGTAGCCAACAAGATTTATTCCCTTTACAATAGAAATTAGTAAACTTATTGCTAAAACCTTAAGTGACAATTTACTTTAAGCTCAATAGCTCATTCTCTACAGAAGTAAATTGTTAAATTGAAAGACATTGGGGAGAAAGTTATGGCATCTTATTTGCCATTATATACGTTTAGATCTCAATTGTTCACTTAACTTTCATTAGAAACTTGAAGATTCATTTACAAGCATTAAAATTCAGTTTCAAATGACAAGAAACTCAATTCACAAGATTTAAAGTAATTTGAACCAAGGAAGTGTTTCAGATCCAATTAATGCTCTTTCTAGAGGACTGAATTTTATCAAATATGTTGCTTATAATATTAAGTATGAAGAAAGCTCAAGTAGAGATTTCATTGATAACATGTGTTAAAGGTTTACTTGGTAACATTCGACTTATACAATTAGACACTTTGTAGTACAAAGGCAGCTAGTTTGTTAAATTTGAACTATGGACAGATGAAGACAACAGCCACGAGTTGGCCCCCATTCTCCAAATTCTGGCACCATGCTAATGCGAGGACCGAGCTCTACATGGCGAGTATTCAGAGGCAACAGATTTCTAACTCACAACTTAACTTCACAGAGCTTATAAGTGTTATTGCTTGGTTATCTTGATCATAACCTTAACTTCACCTGTTAAGTGACAAGTCACTTAACCATCACTTATACAGCTAAATACTGTACAGGATGCACGAGAGTGTTACAGTAATACTTTCACTATTAGGTTAAATAAATTCAATTTAGAACAGCAACTTGCAAAGTGATGAAAATACAGGATGACAGCTTTAAACTTGTATCACTTGCTTTCTACATGCTATAAAGATGGAGATAAAACAAAAAATTCATAGAAACAAGTCAATTTAAATTAAAATTTTTATTGTGCAGTTCAGTTTTACATTCAAATGAAATACTTCACTTCTACATTCTGGTCCATAAACACTCCTTGCGCCAAAAACTATTTACTACACGTTGAAATGCAATATTAACTAAAATTCATCCTAAAGCAAGACATTAAAATGCAAATATACATTACTTAAGCCAGTTTTAAAATTAAGTAGATCAGGATTCTAATAAACAGCAAAAACTGCTCTATGAAGCCAAGCCACAAACGAAATAAACTCAATACATTCAGATATACAATAGCTAAAACCTTAAAAAACTAAAAAAATACTTAAAAATAAACTTGAGCAAGAAAAGGGAAGTTTCATTGAACTATATTACATAATACATAAAGCTCATCTAGGTGGTGTATATAGTTACCAATGTCGTATACAAAAAAAATATAAACACTAACAAAAATATTGTACAAAGTGTATATATAAATTGCATATCCTTGGGTGTCTTAAAAGATAGGCAAGCACAAGCAAAAATGCTTACACAAATAAAAATGTAAAGTTAAAAGTAGCAAGAAACTATACAGTGTAAATATATAAATAAAACTGGCAGGTTTAACATGTAATTTCACAATCTTAAGATAATGGAATGAGACTTTTCAAAAGTGTCAAAAACGAAAAACTTTAAGCTTTTTATATATACAATATTCAAGCACATTGCATTCAATGATTCTTAGCAAAATACTGGACTTCATGAAAAAGGAATAAAAATTATATCTATTCCAATGAGCTGTGTAAAAAAGATTATAAGTATGGAGGCTAATTGTAGAAATAAGTTTAGTTGCTGCAATACTGACAAGTTCATCAACATTTTACCAAACACATGATTAATCAGTTAAAATTTGTATGGGATTTAGAATTTGAACAACTGCAATTAGATCTAATTATGATTAAAATTTCCTGCAAATGTTACATTGGATTTTAAATTGCTAACCGATAGGCAACTCAGTTGATACATCACAATTTTAATTCCAACTTGCAAGATGAGTATATACATACTGAAATATCACAGAATATAAAATTAAAGCTTTTAAAATAAATAAAAAGCTGCATTTGTAAGAGCTTCATCTACACATGTTAAATAAATTCAAAGTAAGGAGACTTATCACATGGTACTTAATACCTTAGCAATAGTTATCTATCAGCAGAGCAGCAACTAAAGGCACATATAATGAACATTGGGAGAAAAAGATAGCCAAATGCACAATTCATGTGTTAGCAAAGTTTCAACATCTACTGTGTAGCAGTGCCTTCCTGGGCTTTAATCTCGCTTTCCCCATTAATAAATTTTTCGGGCTTATCTTCTGGTTCGAGTTCCTTCATTTCTTCCTTTTCTTCAGTTTTCTCCTTATCATCGGCCTCTTTATCATCTGGCTTCTCCGACTGTTCTGCATTTTCTTCTCCAGCTGAAAAGATTGAATTGTCAGATTCATGAACATTAAACCTACAAATATTTTCTCCAGAAATTAATATTTAACATAAATTGTACAAAGCTCTATTCGGTTACGAATAATGCTTTACATCATTTGGTAGACTGAACTTTGATCCTTATGTTGGCATTTGAACCAAGAAATTCTCACTTTAAATCTACTTCAGTCGATGAAATTGATCTATTGTGATTAAATCAATTTGGCCTTTAAATTAATGAAGTGATCCCACTGGCTAGTTTGTTTTATTTAATACTTCAGTGAAGCACAACAGTTACAAAGTAAATCCTAGGCAACCTGAACAAATATTGGCCAGTTTTTGCCAAACTTTCCAAGCTCATACACGAGGACTTTGAATCTAGTTTGTCATGATTGTTATAAATGGACATTTTAAACATGCCCCTCTCAAAACACTCTATTTTTAAAACTTACTGATAAATCAAGCTACGAGCAAGACTTGTCCAACTCACCAGTATTTTTTTGTTCAGCAACAGAATCTTTTCTATTCTGCTTGTATTTCTTTGACTTCTTCACAAATCCGTTTTCTATGAGACTGTAAGCAGTGTCAATCAAAGTTTGATTCAGCTCCCTAGGTGTAATGCCAAGTTCTTCTCTCATCTATAAATTTATTAAAATCAAATAATCAAAACCAAAGAATTCTTAAAACCAAAAGCTCAGAGAAGGATGGAGATTTAACCGAATTTAACAATGCAAGAATGAAAAAAGCTCAATGTTTCGACAACTTAGCAATCCTGAACAAATTCATACTTTAGAGTAGATATTCCATAAATACTAGGACTCATTGTGGCAAGTTTGATTTAGTACTAGTTAAATTCTTGATATCAGCTAATTGCAGTGGTACATTTAAAATTTTAATGGGAATTGTTAAAAACAAGGTTAACAAACTGAAGACAAGTTTACAGTTTGTAAGTGCTCTAGAATTTTAAAATAAAACTAGGTTTATACATACCCTTTTGTTATCAAATCTGAATTCTCTGCCAATACGAGGCAATATGGTTCGAGTCATTTTATCAACAAAGCTGTTCAACCACACAGCAAAGTAAGGAGCGACCATAGTAGGGATACTATAACCTGCAAAAAGAATTTAAATATACGAAATTAAAATGAAAGTAAATGTCAAGTATAAATAGTCATACATCTAGATACATTTAATTATAATTGAAAATTTTCCCTCTCAATTTAGGACTGCAATTATGAATACTACACCCAAAATAAATACTAAAACCATAAATACAGCAAAAATCAACTCTAACCTCACTAAAAATATTTACAAGTTAAAATCTAATATTTGATATATGAAACCCATTATAAATAATTCTAAAATTCATAACAGTAGTGATCAGAAACTTAAAGCATCTTTGCAAAGTCAGAACAAATGCTAAAAATCAATGAACGAGCTCATACAAAAGCTACATGCACCAGATAGTAACAGAGATAATTAAAAGTTGTAATTAATGTTCTCATAACTGAAATATTTTATACAGGTTAGTTTAGTTTTAAGAAACAGATTAAGTCAATGCAAATCGAAGTACATGGGAAACACTAAAAAATATATACAAAGATTTGGCAAACAGCCAGATAAGTATAGAAATAATTAGACAAGTATTGTTTTGATATATAGAACACACTGACCATGTTGCTTGAATTCCTTTGATAAGGCTAGAGCAATGTCTTTAAACCACACATTCTGAGTACTGATAATATGTCTGTGATCAGCTGCATTGGGCAGAGTCATTGCTTTCAGGTGAGCCAAAGCCACATCTCTCACATCACAAACAGAAAAGTTTGCCTTGGGAACCATAGGCATTGATCGTTCCAAAAGCTTTTTAACAATCTTAAGAGGAAGAAATAAGCATTTAAACATTATGCATGAACCAATTATTTTAAATATAGAGTGAAAACTAACAAACCTCAACACTAGTTGATATTGCTCCATTAATGACTGGTCCTAACACAAGTCCAGGATTAACAACAGCCAACTCAAACTTTTTATCTTCTGCATATAGAAAGAATAGAATTAAAATCTTTCATTTTAAAATAAAAAATTACTATTGACTAAAAGAACTGGACATACCAGGAAGTTCCTTCACAAAATCCCAAGCAGCTCTTTCAGCCAGAGTTTTACTCTTCGAATACAAGTCAAGAGATGCAGACTCTATATTAGTCCAATCTCCTTCAGTATACTCTTTGCCTTCTTCCATAACCATCTCACCTGAAAGATTAATGTACATTAATTTCTGTAGTTTATTTTAACAGTAGTTCATTTCAAGTGAATATAGTCTACTTACCATGAACAGCAGCCACCGAGCTAGTGATAACTACTCTCTTGACAGTACCTGCATCTGCACAAGCCTGTAGAACATTTTTAGTTCCATCAATAGCAGGTTTTAATACATCATCTGCATTAGTTGGAGGTGTACTAGGAAATGGCGAAGCTGTATGTATTACATAGGAACAGTCTTTTACAACTCTGAAAGTTCCAATAAAAGCAGCATCAGTATCAAACATTAACTGTGGTTGTAATCTAGAATAACAATATTAAAACCAACATTTATACTGAAATATAACCAGAAATTAAAAGCAACAGGAAAAGCAATTCAGACTTTAATTTGAATAATTTCTACGGTCAAATGTTATTTCCAGTTTTATTTCCTGAAAAGCTGGGAATTTTGGACGATATATCAATCTATGACCATCGTCCATATATAGACCTGCCACCATATACCATCATTTACTCTTTCAGTCAAAAGGAGGCAGTTGGTCCAGCTGATAAGTGCTACAGTAAGTCGTGCACATTTGTTTGGTGTTAATGTTTGTACGATTATTTGACAACGTATGCTATGTACCGTCAACTTTTAAGGGTCATAGATGGGCCACAAGACGTCCCTGCTTGTCATTAACTATGCCATTCTGAGGTTTAAAAATTATCCACATACAACTCTATATCGTTTATGATATATAGTCAAGTTAATTCAATCATACACAAGCAAGGCTACTTTCACTAGCAGCAAATGAAAGCAAATTATATTACCTCCGATACAAATTATCCCAACTTCAAGAATGTTAAGGTATTCTTACAGGAAGAGTATTAATAAGAACTCACTCTTTCCAGGAATCTTCCTTCAATAAATCTGCTTCAACTAGCTCCAGAGGATAGGTAGCATCAGGACAGAGTTCCTTCAATAGTTTAGTTTTCGATTCGTTTTGCAAATCACGAACTGTTGCTCGAACCTTGTACCCTTCTTCCTGGAGGATCTTCACAATATGAGCAGCTATGTATCCAGAAGCACCAGTCACCAACACCGCTAAAGGGAAGAGTTATAGTATTTAATTTAAAATCCTCTACCACTTTAAGAATTAATGTTTTGTCTCCTTTAAGCTCAAGAATGAAATTTAAAGTAACAGACATAAAACTGAATTATGTAATAAAATGACTATGGAAATTGTTACTCTTATTAGCATCACTTTACAATGGAGTGACTGCAGTTGCAAATAAATCTAGTATCAGGCGACATAAGACTTTACAAGCAAAATACCAGCCATCAACACATTTATAACAAATCAAATAAGATAGTAAGTATAGAAGTTTAACACATTCATGGTTTTTAATTAACAAGATATAAATAATCAAATAGACAAGTACAGTGTCTGGCAGACTTCCGAGAGAGAAGAGCAAAGCTGCTAGTGAAAGTTATCAGTCGTTTATATGCACAAGGATGTATGTATAAAGGAGGGGCAAATTACCGAAACAATTTCAGGAAATTAAGTACAAAGTACTTCCTTATGCACTATAAAAGGAAAATGACAAATCCAGCCAATTTCTTCCCTAAATTTAAACGGCTACCTTGAATTTTAATAATTTTAATACCAGCAGAAATAAAGGCCATTTTATCTCCGAATATACAAATTTTAAATTCCAAGGAAACATGGGTCAATTAGAAAATAAAGACAATGACCTGTTTCAAAGGGATGAAATGTCAAAAAGAACTGTCGATTTATCACTGCAGCAAACTACTCTTCGAAAGAACGATTTCCAATTCACTCTAGTCCTCTTAAGCAGTGGTCCCCAACCCCCGGACCGGTCCGTGGATCAAATAGTATCGGGCCGCACAAGGAACATTAAATTTCCCATTTTATTTGCTGTAGAGTTTGCAGCCCCGGGATCCCGGTGGTTTTTTCAAATCCTGGCATTAAAATAACTAATCCCGGGATTTAATTTTTATCTGAATTATATTTTGAATTTTTTTAAAGTATAGTGTGAATCTGGCATTACATTTAATGCATCTTATTTACTTTTTCCCTACTGTACACATTTAATGTCAGTTTTCTTAAGTGTTGGAACCATGAAGGGTTAGAGGAGGGTGTGTATGTTAAACCATGTAATTTGATATGCATTCTCTTATTTTCTTCTGTAACTTTTTCCAATCAGCAGAAAACAGACATCTCTCCTATCCCCAGGATGTCCGGTGTCTGCTAATTTGGACAGAGGCAATTAGAATTTTTAGAAAATTTCTTGTAGAGTTTTCAGCCCCGGGATTTCGGTTTTTTATTCAATCCTAATATCCCGGGATTTAATTTGTCTAAATTATATTTAAACAGTTCCCAAAAATTTTCTAAGAATTTAATTTTTTAAAGAAATTATATTTTGTTTATGAAATTTGTACGTAGAATTTTGTGCAATTATAAGTGCTATAGGTAAAAAATATATGCACAGCTCTTATTTCTTGTATGGGAGAACCTCGCACAGATCCAAGTGGCTCACTGCAATGCTTACAAAATATAAGCAACATCACAAGAATAGATTTTGTCACAGTTCCTTCAATTAAATGCTGTTAATAGCGGGTCTGCTTGAAAGACTTTAGACACTTAAAATCCCATTGCATTACTAACAGCTCATGCAACTGGATCTTCAATTTCAAATGATGCAACACCTGAAATTGATTCACATTCTGATACAATAACTGGATCAGTTTATATACAAAATCCATTAAATGTAGCAGAAGATCTAAATAAAGTTATCAAAGAGGTATATACACCAATGTAGTCTATTAGATTTGAGACACTATTAAAAATTCAAAAAGAAACATCTTTTGAAAATGGAGGAAGAAGTGGTGGCTACCTGAAAAGAACACTATTTAATGACGATGATACCTACTAGTGAAGAATCCGAACGTGCATTTTCTTCAGCAGGACAATGTGCAACAAAAATAAGCCTTTTCAACAATTAAACGCTGGAGGAGCTGCGTTTTTATAATCTTATTTACTGAAACAAGAAATCGAGAAGTGCTTTTTAAAATTTAATTATGAACTTTTCTTATGATGAATTTTTTTTGTTTCATTAAGATATATCGATTTTTAATTATATTTCCGAATTTATTATGCAATTCGAACTATGCTTATGTGCAAGTATTTTTAATAAATAGTCTCATCCCAACCCCGGGATTTGGATAATCTAATCCCCAGTGGCGGTGTTAGGCGTCGGCGACAGCCGATGACCTCGCAAAGTCGGTCAGGAAAAAACGAATGTTCGGTTATGAACATATTGAACCTATTCAATCTTCTGAAATGCAGTACAGAGTTAAAAAAGTTAACACAATGATTGATGCTATTATAATCGACACCGAATGTAGATTTAAAACGCTCAATGAATATTTTGAACAATTTGGTTTTATGACATCAGTTATATTTAAATTCTAGATCAAAAGACTTTCAAGTATTGTAATAATTTAGGTACAATACTTCGGGAAGGCGAAAACAGCGACATACAGCTTTTCGAACTATATGAAGAACTCTAACTTTTAAAAACGAATTCACTAGACTATCAACGACGTGAAACAACTCATTCAGTACATTTTAGAAGATAATTTGGAAGAAATGTATCCAAATGTTTATATAACAATTAGAATCATGCTCACAGTTCCCGTCAGTACAGCTTCTCAAAGTTAAAATAGATTAAGACCTACTTGAGAAGCACGATGAGTCGAGAGACTGAGTGATCAGTTCTATCAATTGAAGCTGAAATAGCGGCTAGTGTTAGCTATGACAATCCTAAAAAAGTTCAGCGAGGCCAAAAGCCGAAAAGTTAGTCTATTTTAATTTCTATTAGTGTAATTTTTGTCATTTGATTAGCAATAAATCTAGTTTACTCATACATTAGTTTAACTATAATTCGGCATTTTATGTAATTTAATGTTTTCTTGACTGGGAAAAAAGGAGGCCTCGCGAACCCTAATTTCGCCGACGTCCACGCGTGGTCTAGCGGCGCCACTGCTAATCCCGAAATTGAAAATCCTACTCTAATGCGTTTCGCTGGGGGTTTGTGCAACTTTAATGGAAGTCGCTTTAGTTTTTTGGTGTAATCATTTTTTTTTATTCTGAAGGTATGTTTAAATACAACTAAAATAGATTCAAAATAATCTAATATAAACAACGTCCCCCCCCCCGGCAACGTGCGGCGGTAGAATTATGAATCGTTGCCCAGTCCGCGGTGATAAGATTTGGGAGCACTGCTTTTAACCATATGATAAGATACATAATGTTGAGTCTTGAGAGTATAAGCGTATCTTATTTCATGAATGCTTCTAAATCGGATTTTTTTTTTACTAAAGTAGTCTTCTGAAACGCGATGGCTTTTGGAGACGGATGTAATTATGAACCACTGTCAAGTGAAGAGAACACGAGAACTGGTACTCCCAATGGGAGGACAGAGGAGCGACAGAACTTTTAGTTGAGGCATGGTCAAGTGACGTGGGCGACACCCGAGCTGGCACCCTCTAATTTCTACGCCACACCAACGGGAGGAAGTTTGAGCCAACAGATTTAACGTGCATTGGCCTTCTCCACACGGCGGGTCTCAGTGGTACTAGACTCGAACTCTTGACACGTCAGCCACGAGTCCATAACCTAGACCACTAGGTTTAACGAGCTTCAGCGGCACTAGGACTCTAACCCGCGACTCTACAACGGTGGCTACGAGTTCGTGGTCATTGCCACCAGGCTACCGCTGCCACACGAGGGTTCCCGAACTATCCACGCATGCAAACTGAATACTGCAAAAAATCGCTTCAAGAAGAGTCTTCCTATGGAGACATTATTGCCAAATAGGACTTCCCCACTTTAAAAGTAATTCCAATATTTTCATTCAAGCTTTTTAAAATGGAAAAGCTATTTAATACAGAAACAACAGTCTTATGCCAGCAAATATTCAGGTGTATGAAAATACAGGAACACAGAAAGGAAATCGCGGTTCGCCGAACCTTGGACTAGCATGTTGACCATCCAATTTTAAATGTTGGGATTAAGCGGCAGGGTAACGCTAAAACTAGCGAAACTTAATTTTTAAAATAAACTCATTTCAAAAGACAAAGCTTCTACAGCTTAATGGTAAATTATAACAGGCTTCCAAGACTTGTAAATTATGACAATAGAACTCATCTAAACTAGGACCTCTAGTTGAATTTGGTTTAAAATTTTAAGAGATCAAGATAAGATTCTACTAATATAACAAACGCACTCTAATACATTCAAACCTTAACTCTAGCATCCTTTACTAAGTAAAGTCATTCCAAAATCAAGCATAGTTTTCTTGCAGCTAGATGTAGAGAGTAAAAAATCTTCAAACGATTTCTAAACAGTTTACAAAATAGTTCGTTAAAGATTTAGGATATGCACGATAAAGATAGTTTGAATAAATTTATACACAAGATCATTTATAGAAGGATGTACTAAATGCACTCATTAAATTTGAATCGGTAAGTGTAGACACTGAATATGTATTATGAAGTTACAAAAACAAATTCTTAGAAATGCAAGAATTTTTATCCAGCCAATTAGAAAATCGGGACCCAAATAAACTTTTAGAACCCTATGCCCCACAAAATTAATATTTGATGTCGAAAATACTTAACTAGACAATCCATCCTGTTAAGTGAATTCCATTATAACCATTTCAATTAAAAAGCAGTCAAATGTACATTTCTACACTAATCAATTTTAAGTAGTTTCCTGAAGTGACGCTTATATAAGAAACAATTACAAGAATCATCAAATCTAGTAACAAATTGCGAGTATCAGAACGCCATTTTAATGAATCGTTAGCATTTTATTACAATCGTTTAACTTCTATTTTTAAAGCTTTCGAATATCTTGCTGCTAAGGTCATTTGATTAAAGCACAATCGTTTAGAGTAAATCATCCAATTAAAAACCTTTTATGGAAGCAAGTAGATTCATTGAAAGAACAATTATAAGCGTCAGTTTCAATAAGGATTAGATCGGCATCGGAAGTCTGGTCAAATTTCAATGAGAGTAAAGCTAGAAGTTTATTACTCTGCATCCAAATGTAATCAAAACCATTTTTTGTATTAGGCATTTGGAATACACACGAGAAAAGTTTATCCAAGATGACTAAAATTATGTGGCTATTTATAGAACTTTGAATTTTCAAACAGTTGAATCAATGCTATACAACTTAAAGTCATAGTCAAGAGCATAAAAATGAGTTAGAAACCCCGACTAAGATGCTTATATTCGAAGGCTAAAAAAAGATTAAAGCTTCAAATTTAATTGCATTTCACAATACTCGTTTTGATATTTAGGAGTTCCCGTTAGATTTATAAGCGCCAAAACAATTTAAAATAGATGGGAATTTTTTCCTTCATGTACATATAAATCCAGCTTTTAACATCTGTACTATTTAGCACGAAATTTTAAATTTGGCTGCAATAAGAGCTACTTAGGTCTCCCCATACATGAATATTAAAAGAATCATTGGTACCAAGTTTTCTATTGCTTTGCTATTAAAAAACTGTTACAAACACGACTTGTCATTCCAACTTCATATAGGCATAAAATGAAAGCACTTGGCCAAAAATTTTGCTGATAATGAAATCGGATATAATCAATAACAAAAAGATAGGTCAGCACATCATGCATAAACACCATTTCAACTAAACTATTACACCTTCAGGAATAACTCCATCCCCGCCCCTCAACTAACATTTACTAGTCACTTAATTTTACTCTTTTGACACTGTACATTGAAATAAATCTATGCTTAAAATTTTGAAATATTAAATGCCGACAGACTATCCGAGTTAAAAACGTACAGACAGCTTTAAATGCTCGACTCTAGTTTTTCCATCAGTCAAATGTTACTTTCACCAAGAAAATTAGAATATTTCTTTTAATTTAAGTGCTGGTACAAGTCCTAGTGCAGACAAACTTGCACATTAGGTTAAAAGCCAATCCCACAAAAGATCGGCAGTGGCGCTTAAAACTAAAATTTATAGTGCATACAAGTATTTTACATTAAAACGCGACAAATAGACGACCGAGAGCAAAAGACATGTTAGATAATTCAGGAAACTAATTGCACGAAAATTACAGAGCCGATAAGTAGACCATGGACCAGGTGGCTTGTCCTGAAACCAGAATCATTCATGCCTAGGGCGTAACAAAGGTACGGCGTGCACAGTTAAAAGACAATTCAGGCGAAAGTAGGCATCCTTTGCAGTTGGATAAATTCAAGTTGGGGAAGCTCAAACAGATAGAAACATTAAAAACCGTAATACGAATTTAATTTTGGAAAGCGAATAGTTTTTTTTACTACACAATTCAGGCACAGAAATTGAACAAGAGTAAAAATCTTCCCCATCACTAACTGATAATACACGAATACTCAGATGGGTAAAAGTTATGCATTAACGCGCATTCGCAAGAACAGTGTTTTTACAATATTAATCGAGCTAAGTATTTAAAATATCACTCAAGAAAGCGTGGCAAGTTTTTAAAAACACCGCAAGCCTATTCAATCAGTAGCCCCCCCCCCCCCAATGGATATCGAAATCCATTTCCAGTTTGTTAGGAAGGATTGTTAAAACTATTCTCAAAAATGCAGGTGCATAGACATCTGCTCACCAGAAGCACACACACAACTCATCTTTAGTTTCGGAAACGTGGAATGAGGAAGGCATTACAGTGCAGCTCCTCTTTCAGACGAACGGAAAAACGGTAGAAAAAAAATTCATTTGAATTTCCCGAGAAAGATTTCCTTTTATATCACATAATTAGTGCACTCAATTTGAATATTCAGGACTTTATTTTTCCTATAAGATCATTAACCTCTGAACGATCTTTCCAAGGCAGAATTACGGGAATTTTTTTTAAGCTACCGATTTTGAAGAGCAGCTTAAAATTATTCTGCATTATATTGATAGTCATTTTTGACTTTTATAAAAGATACATTACAATGTTTTTTCATATCTTCAAAAGTAAGGCAACTTTAGAACTTATAAGACTTTAAATTCCTATTCATAAAGAATTCTACTTTTGCAGCAGAATTCGTAGGAGTTAAATACTTCAATCTCTTGTTTTTTCGCACCTTCATTAAACCCAAAAATACCGACTTACCCACTTAGCTTCACAAGATACCTTGGCAGCTTTTGTCATCATAGAAAACTGAATGCCACAAAATACAGATATTAGTCGATTTAAGATGGAATTTATCAAGAGTTACGATACAAAAAATTAAAGCCGATTTACCAACAGTGAAGTTTAGATAATTAGATGCTAGCACAGTGATATCCGATAATACAAAGACATTATCAAAATTGTTTCCATCGTATTTTAGGTGCAGATTGGATACAAGGAACTGAACAAAACTCCATTTTGAAGGCATAACAGTCAAATCCAACGTTCGCCGATCTAAAATAGATCCCCATCAATAAAATAAAATTCAACGTTTAAATGTGTAGAATACAATGCAATTATAAATCGATGTAAAAATATGTTCAACAGTCTATCATTTACGAAATAAAATTGGATACTCCCGAAATTCCAGGGAGACTAACCACGTCTACATTCAGAGTCGACATTTTCACACGCAAGAGAACGATTTCAAAACAAGAGCAATGCAAATTAATTCAAACATGAAATATAGAATATTGCGTGCTACTTCAGTCAAACTCTGGTAATTCTTTATTTAGGTCAGAGAACCGCCAGTCCAATATTATGTAGCGGCTACTAAAAATCGAACGCAAAACTAGTCCACCGCGGGAGGAGATTTGGATTCCCAAAAATCAACACGCTGTCAAGAGGGGGGGAAAGTGAGATTTTCCGCAACTACACATTTCTTAGAACGGTAGAGAAATTCATGGCTATTTGCGATGAAGATAAATTAGCATTTCAATTTATAATTACTTGTACGTTGGAGGTTTAGTTTTAATGAAGAATAAAACCTCCACAAAAATTAACAGTTTTTATATGCATGTCGAATTCCCAAAAGTTATATTGTCATAACTCGCCAGCACAAACCCAATATATAATTACCCTATTTTACATTATACAAATCCCTAAATATACAGAACCAAAATAAAATTCAAAGGATGCGTGCGTTAATTCCACGAAGACCATAAGAGTAGCAGATATACGCGAGTTTTTGTATATTCTAACGGAAACTCTCAAAAATTTAGCATAGCAATTTATTTGGCAACATAAACCTCGTTTCAAGTATTAACAAGTTTAAACTTAAAGATTTATATACGAAATTTAAAATAGTGGAATTTATAACTTATACACGTTTTAGAGCTTAATGAATGCAAGTTCGTTCTGAAGATGATTTTAAGATAAAATCATAAAAGTTAAGGGGGAAAAAAAAGGAGTACCGGTAATCCGATATCCAACAAGAGACTATTCTACATAATTTATTAATTTTTTTCTTCAACTGTTCTCGTGAATGAGCACGAAATGTCTACGAAGAAAGTGTCGAATTGTGTGCCGACTTTCCGATGCTACGCGAAACCGGCATACGACATCTGGTGAATTCAGTGGTAGAATGAAGACGACCTTTTTTGTCTTTTATAAGGTTTTATAGCTGGACGACACGGACATGACACGAACATTAAACATATATGATTAAAACTTGGGTTGTATTATTAGGGCAACCACCCTTCAATTGCAGATTACAACTGTACCAAATGGTAGCTCACCTGCCACTGCGCTCCTACACATAACCAAAACAAAAGTTTCGCGTTACAGAGCAGCGCCCTCTATACGACGCTTTTCAACACGGCATATCCGAGTTAAGATTCACACAAATGGAATAACTTCAGTTAGTCCTAGAACAAGGGTGTCAAACGCGTGGCCCGCGGGCCACATGTGGCTCATTACGAGGATTTTTGCGGCCCGGCTAGAAAATTGGCACACAATATACAAAACGAAAATAGAAGAGATGGTAGCAAAAAGGTTATCAAGAGTCAGGACGTACATTTAAAAATTCTTTCTTTTACATACGTTTATTATAATTATTCGAAAAAACCCACATTTCTATAGATTTTCTTTGCGGCCCACCTTAAGATAAACCTCATTTATTTGCCAAGTCAGCCTTTGACACCCCTGTCCTGGAATATCCTAACTGAGATAGAGAAATACTAGCCACAAAAGACATGCAGGGATGTAGAGTCTCATGGGAGCAAAGATATATGCAATTTTAAAACCAGAGTGCATCAAAAATTAGCAATTACAGGAATGAAAATGGTATGCGAGAATTGTTTAATAGTTAGTCTGTAGACTGATGGGAAAATCAACAGTTGCTAATGGAATTAAAAGACTGACACTAACTATTAAAAATATAAACTATGTATTCATGCAATGAACAAGACATTTGGAAACAATGATGGATTGATTATACATTTAGAAGCTGTATTTTAACTTGATACTTTAAATTTAAAAGTCACAATATTCCAAATTTATTATAGATTTTATTGCATGACGTGTCAAGAAACATCAACAAAGTGAAGGGTAAGGTATTGAAATTTGTCCAGTTAAACTTTAACCTTAAGATGCACGACTTTTTTTAAATACTGCCTATTTATAGAGAATAAGTTATTTCAATCATGCTATTCCAACACCTGCACACATCTTTTTCTACCACTATAAATATTCAGACAAACTTTAATTTGTGCAATAACAGTGTCACATACTTAAATTGCAAAAGAATCGTCAGTCGCAAGACTTAACATCCATTAACGGTATAAAAAATATGAATATTCAACAGTCAAGTCCAATGGATAGTTATATTTCAGAAAGAAATTATAAAAAGGAAGTCTACCATTTAAAAACTTCAATATTTGGAATATTTTCAATTAACTATTCATGAACACTAGGATAATCTAATTTCTTGGATAAAATTAGAACTGTGCAGCCATTTAAGAGAATACCATAAAAATTTTTAGAAACAAACTCGTGCAGAAAATTAGAGAATCCGAATAAAAAAATTATACTTTTAAAGATTAGATTAAACCATTTTTTGGAAATTGAGGATGAGTTAAAGTACACGTTTGTATTAAAAATAAATCAGAATCTAGATATACAATTTTAGTACCCATTATAAACTTATTAAATAAGACTGCACCAAGACTTTAAATACCAGAGAAATGTGCCAAAATTATACAATTAAGGTCAATGAACACATTTCAATAAGGATTACACTGCAAATTGCGGGAAGCAGGCACTCCAAGAAGCATTCAACCCATTACACTGCAGAGCTTCAAAGTAATATACAATTTGGATTCAATGTTCTTGTAAAATACTGACCAAATTTGTAAGACAATTTCATTTTGACGTTCTACTAGAATACAAAAATCCTCTATATACAAGAAATTCCAGAGAAAAATTAAATCCATAACTTTACTCAAGTATCTCGTTTCTCATTTAAAATAAGTTTCCTACATGCATGACTTATGGATTTTATTTATTGACATATTTAGCCTTTTTATTTTAGTTTAAAAGTTCATGTTTAGTCCAAAAATATAGTTTCTAATTTAAAGGCAAAATAATCAAATGCTTAAACATAGATTTATGGGAAAAGTATTAATTTTTTTTAAAGTCTAAGAATTTCTTTTCAACTATAGTTGTTTAAGTAACAAAGGACATTTTTAGAATTCCTTACAATACAACATTGTTATTCTATAAACTAACCCTTGCAGGATTATCATTAGTATTATTGATAATCCTGCCTCCACTGATTATAAGCCAACATCCCTTATACACTAAATATTTAATAAAGATTCAACTAAGCTATATACATTAATAAGCCAAATTCAAGAGTTTCATAACATGGAAAAAAGCTAACATTAAACCAGACACAATATAATCTATATCTAGAAACTTTCAAAACAGCTGAAAGTTTTATAAGAGACAAAAACCTCAAATACAACGAGATAGATCACATTTTAAGAATTGAATAATAATACTGAACCCAAAACTAACATCTTGGTAAAAAACTATTTATTCTTTAGCATTCAACAAGTTTAGTTTTTCTACACCAAATTTAACTTCACAAATTAATTACTCAACTTTAACCTTAAGAATCCAGTATAAATTTTAAGAGAAACTAGGAATTTCTTGAATACATACCTTTGTTTATCGATAGATAATGGCTTGATTGTACTTGATAATTATATTTAATCTGAATTCAAAGTATGCCTTATAAATCTCAATACAATCCAATAAATATATGCTAAAAATAAACTTGCCAAATTACTCATGAAATAACTTTGCCAATTACTCACAGTATTGTCATTAAATGCTCAAAGCAAAACAGTTGTTCTTCCAGTTATTTTGAATAACAACTATTGAGCGAGAATTAATACACTAAATACTAAAAACCTTTAAAATAAAGATTAATTCATTATACTTGCAAGTCTGCCAAAGTCTTAAATTCATTACAGATATCTACAGAAATATTAGACTGCAATTTAATAAACGTTTTCAAATTAAAAACAAGTATACATATTGAAACATTTTGGTTAAGACACAGAATCAAGACATTAACACAAGACTTAGTCATTTAATTTCAAGAAACGCAGTCAACTTAAATCAAAGTCAATTTGCAAGCAAAAACATCCTTCGGATTTCGCCAATAGTACATAAATTCCTGGAACATTTGAAGAGGCATATTTAGAAAGTAATTTTATTTTTTAAATTCACAGGCAATAGTTTTAATTTGGTTTGGCCAACTGTATTAATCATAGAATAAGACTAAAACAATTTTAAAAAAAATATACAAAAAGTAGAGATTTTTTATACATGGCTATATTACATATTGCAATTCAGAGAAGCTAGTCACAAGTATCAAGATACATTAAAAACTTCAGCAATCAAATTAGAACAAATGCCAAGTTCAATTTAGTGATATAAAACTCTTCAGAACGTTCCTGTTTAATAGACGGTGTTTTTTTTTAAAATTTATAAATTCTATTTTTTTTAAACAATAGACTATGTGGCTAAAAGAGATTTTTAAAAAGCCCTCTTTATAAAAACATTCAACACTGGCATCTTATTTCTGTAATAAAATTTTTACAGATTTTTTTTATTCAAGTAAAACAAGACTTAATGACTTGTATTTAGAAAGGTTATGCATAAATTTGTTTAAGTCCTCGGAGAAAGATTTCCCTTTTTCCCCCAACCACATAGCTCCGATTGAGAGAAAAATCAGAGCGAGATTCATAGCCGGCTAGCAACAAAATCGAGAGGGTGCTTGGGTACTCATCCCCACCCATACTGTCATTAGACAGACAACTCATGATACATTGAACGATCAATCAACGAAATACAGACACGCATTATCCAAAATTAAAATATTAACAGCATTCTGAAAATAAAGTTATTCCAAGAAAATTATTTTGCAAGGAAACAATACAATATTTCATCTGTCAAGCGAGTTACGCCTACCCCGGCTTCTAGAACAGCCGGCATTTAAACATCCGAGAGTCCGAGCTCTCCCACCAAGAAAATACAAGACAAATACTTACTTGCTGAATCTCCTCCTGAAGCCATTACGAAAGTAATGCGTTTCGACGGAAAGCTTCACAAAAAAAAATGACGAGAACTTCACAACTAATTTAAACGCTTATAAGAGCTAACATCAAGCTTGTTTATTCAGTAGAAAGAGATCGGTCTGCAGCTTCGGAGAGAATATTAGGTATAATATGACGTCACTGATCTTTCTCGACGCCCTTTTAGTAGAAACGCCAAAAATTTAATGTTGCCAGATTTTGTTTGAATAAGAAAAATAACTGGATATGCAAACATTTTTTTTCTTTTTGAATAATTAGAATTTTATACTTAATGCTTTAAAGAAGGATATGCTATGCTAGTAATAACAAAAAATAACTGATTTTTAAAATTCATTTTTAATCTTTTATGTGTTTCTTATGAAATGATGAAGCTCACCATTTTTAAAGCACAATATACCAATTAGAATTGAAGCTTATGCATAAATTGATACAGTTCAAAGTTTTATCTCTTTATAGCTTTAGTTTTATATAGATTATTTGAAGCTTTTTGTATTCGTTTTATTGAGCAAAATTTTTACCTTCAGGATAACTTGTAGAGTTAATGGACTGTTATGCATCTCTCAGATTATGAAAGTTTAGTTAATCATGAATAAATCTATGGGATTATTATTATACTGGGTGTCTGCAAAAAATGACTACACTTTCAAAAAAGAATCAAAATAAACGAATAAAGATTTTCATTTACGGTTTATAACGTTCTATAAAGAAAAGATTAAAGTTTCTGTTTAATGAAGTGAAAACCACGTTCTGCAACATTTCCGTTTCAAAATGGCTTCACCTCAAAAACAAAAACAAGCTGTAGAAGGCTTTATTGCATTTAAATCTGCTAAATGTATGCTGCGTAAATGGGGCAACATTACACTGGAGTTATCAAGTCAGCAAAAGTTCCACCGGTAATGGATGAAAAGAGGAAGTCCAATACCGTGGCCACTTAGATTTCTAAACATGACACCTTTGGACTTCTAGTAGGAATAAGTGAAAAACATTGCTTACCAATCTCCAATTCGTAACACTGATGAATTGAAAAGTCGAATTACAGCAGCCATTCAGGATGTTGATCCTGTAATGCTTCATAGAACGTGTCCAGAAATGTCGCATACACTCGAGATGCCTTGTATGCAACTATTAGTGCGTACATTGAGATCGTGCAATAAAACGTTCTTAAAATACTGTGGTATTTTCCTTATAGAATATAAAAAAGCATAAGTGAATATCTTTGTTTGTTTATTTGTAATTAATATTTGAAAGTGTAGCCATACTTTTCAGACACCCGGTATATGTTATTTTGAATACTTGTTTAAGATGTGGTCTTGATAGAAAAGTAATAAAGATGTTGCTTCGAAGATGAATTTTTTAAATTAAGACAAATTGAGTTATTTATAAAATATATGAGAATTTTGTTGAATCCAATATTAGCTTGAGGTCAAAAGTATTAAGGAGTCATGGCTAAGGTATCACTTAAGTATATTTAAACAAAGGTTAATACATAACGTTTAGTGATTTTTCGAATATTCCCATGAGAGAAATTAATGGAGTGGCTCGCGTTGTAAGTCTTAGTCGTTGTCGTTTCCTTAGATCAGTGGTCTCCAAAGTAAGGCAAGCGAAAGAGAGAAATAGACTTATAATATGCATAAATATATCAATTGGGGTACTTACAATTATTTTAGTTTGAAGAAAATTGGCATGGATAATTTATTAGCGGTCTAAAATGAAAAGCTTTAAGGGGGTTCACCCAAGTGACGACCTGTTTTTTAAGCATTTTTAGATATTTTTTTTTGACGACCAGTAAAGAGATATGACTTTAAGTTTTCTATGATTCATTTATATATATTTTAAGAGCATGTATATAAATGTCTAGCCAAAAATATCCAATAGAATGGGAGATATAGCACCTTGAACACACCCTAAAAAAATGGACGCTCACTTCCTCCACGATTCTGGCTGATTGGCTTATCTGAAATAAAAAAACATTAAGGACGTTTTAATCTATAAGCTTAAATGCACAGAATGGACGAAACTCAATTGAAAATATCAAAAATTGGATTTTTGGTAAACCTTTGAAGAAAAGTTTTCGAATTTCATAGGGTTTTTTGTTATGGTTTTTGTTATAAAAAATAGAAATCTTTTGAATTTTGTTATAAAAAAATAGAAATATTATGAAATATTTTTTTGAATGATCGTAGTCCATTTAGTGCGTATATATGTGCTGAGTCTACCCTATAAATTTGAAGTCTTTCGCTTAAGGGATATCGGAAAGCTCTATACTGATAATGTTAAAAAGGGCTTTTTCAATGTACCTTTTCTAAAAACTTGTCGGAAATACAATCCCCAAATTTTTTTTTCAAATTAAGCATACATCTAATATTATACTGAAATGAGCTTTTTTTTTGAAATTTCCATTAGTTTTTCTTTAAAATTTTTTTATTTGATGTATAGTGAGAAAACAGTGTTTTTCGACAGAAAAAAAATTATAAAAAAAAATGTATACAAAATTTTGCTAAAAGCTCATTTCAGTATATACTAGAATATATAAAGAATGTGTCATGTAAGTTTTGTTGACATCAGATATATACTTTTTGAGAAAAGGTACATCGAACCTTCAAAAGTGACATTTTGAGAAAAACACATTTTTATAAAAAAAAAGTTACCTTATCGAAACATTTCAGCTCCATATTCCAAATTTTCAGCATTTTTAAAATTTTCATCTTCTTGTTTCATTCTTTTAAGTCTTTTTACTTTTCTAGTCTCCTTAGTTTTCTGTAAATTGGCATATCTTACCCTTGTACTGCTCTCTTTGTTGAGATGTTCCATGCGGCATGTCGCATAATATCCTCGCTCTATGTTAAGTTTTTTAAAATATCCAGCTTTGTTGCATTCCCTTTATTAAAGGATGCAATAGCATCATATGCACCAAAGGAAAGTGTTTCTATGTGCACAAATGTCTTTTTGGGGACACGAGACCAAATAACATTATTAATGCTTTCATTCGGATTCTGCGTGTTTCCATGCAAGCACTTTTTCAATAATTCTGGATCCGAAAGGTCCCTAAAAATAGGCTTAATGGCTTCAACAACAGCAACTGGAAGTTTATGTTTGTGGAGATAAAGTTTATTTTCCAATTGAGCCTTCTTACACTGACACCATGTGTCAAGACCTGATGGACAAAATCTATGCTGTGGATTTTTATCCGTAAATATTTTGTGAAGAAATATTGCTCATATATAGCTTGTTTCATACACATTACATTTGATAAATTTCTTCGAATGGCAAGACCATAATATGTTTGCAATTGATCAATAGTTGCTTCTGTTAATCTATTTTTGCCACATTATGCTTTGCCATCTGATAATTTTTGCCCCCTCATTTTTGCTTTGAAACGTCGGAGGTGAGATCCCATCCGTTTCATAACATGCCTTAAAGAAATTTTAAAAACTGACGTCAAACTTCAAGCTGACCCAAGAGGAAGTGCAATGTTTATCTTTTTTCTGTCCATTTAAATCGGTGACTCGCGTTTAGACGATTCTTTAAAAACAAAATTTTAGCACTTCTAATTAAGCTAGAGATAAAAATGAGGTATTTTTGGAAAGGTAATAAGCTGAAGAATTTAAAAATGCAATAACCTGAAAGTCACCTTTTAAAAAAATTTTACCTTTCCAACCGATCTTGAAGTATGATGGAGGAAAGTTTGAAAAACACAGTTTTGAGAAAAACGCGTTTAAAGATTCAATTCCGATTAAAGCACAATGAAAATCTTAACTTAGCGCTACGAACAGCTGTTCTTCTAACACCTGCTTCTTTATAGACGACTTCGAATTTTAAAAAAATCACCTTACCATCGCATTCTAGACATATTGAAGAAGCAATTTATGAAACATTTCGTTTTTTTTTTGTTGGTTTTTTAACCCATCACATGGGTGAACCTCCTTAATGTCACATGAATCGTCCGATACAAATTATGAAGACAAAAGTTTTACTTTAGTTTCATAAAATAAAGAATTTTATTAACATTTTTTAAAAAAATTCTTGAATGTCAGTTTGATTGCGTTGAAGCTCTACAATTATATTTCCTCTTTTTTTCTTTCTTTGAATTATTTTCTTTCTTGTGTATATATACATACCTATTTCGTTGAGATTTTGAAATATGCTTCCTTTCTTTCATCTGAAATGTTGAATTTTAACTTGATACATTTGTTGTCTCTAATTAAGTTTTTTTTTCTTTTCCAAAATTCCCAATTTCAATTTTCTGACTACAAAACTTTTTCAATAAGAAAAATTCAGTAAAATAATAAATTGTTCTTAAATGTGTATGCTTACACATGTATTACTTAGAAAGAGAAAGACATAGTGCCAGGGACGTCTTAAGGCATGGGCCAACTGGGCCCGGGTCCAGGGCCTCGCCTTAAGTGGGGGCCTCATTTCGTTCTCGACTTTATTTTAATAAGATCATGATGCGGATAATTTTAATGGTCAAATATTATTCCCGTACATATTCTCCAAAAAACAGGAAATTTCAAACTGCATGTCAATTGGCAAAAGTGGTAATACTGCATTATTATGTGACGACCGTTGTTCATGTCTAGGCCTAGGCCTAATACCATCAATAATCATTCAACTCATTTAGTCGAAATGTGGCCATCGGTCGAACCAGTTTATGACTAGGTTTTTGAGATTGTGAGTCGTGCACATTTATTTGTATAAAATTACTATTTGAACGAGTATTTAACAATGCACGCTATATACTGTCTGCTTTTAAAGATTTCAGGTAGGGCCTACCTTTGCATAAGGGCCCAGGGTTTCAAAAATCTGAAGATTTCTCTGGGCCCTGGGCCTCAAAGAGTCTTAAGACGTCCCTGCCTAGTGTTATGCACCTTTTGGTATTGTAACACACTTTATGAATGATGCATCACACAACAATGACAAATCAAAATCTAATTGATCTTCAGCTGTGAAAATTAGTGGTATCTTAATTACTGATAATTTGAAGGAAAAAAATGTTGTTATATATATAATGATAAATTAAATATTTTAAAATCTTTCACCGTTTTTTTTAAAATCAAAGCATACCTTGTAAAGCTACGCATTAGGGCAGAGGTTCCCAAACTTTTTTGTCTCATAGACCCCTTGCCATGTTTTTCCGGTTTCGGGTAGACCCCTTCCTACCTAATATTAAATTTTTGCAAATTTATCAACTTAAATGTCTTTTTGATAGTTGGTGCTACTACTTTCAAAAATTTAAATTTCTAACTGTAATGAAGTATAGTTCTGCGTTTAAAACTTAAGAAGCGCATGTTGATGAATTAAAATTAAAATCAAATCAATACATACAATAACTGCTGAACAAATGCTTTTAAAGAGAGGGTGAATCTGGTGTTTCAATAACAAATTTTCAACATTTAATATTAATCTTCTCAGGTTTAACCTTAACCTTTCTTTGTTCGTAAGTGCCCATTTCTTTTTTTCTTTTCCTTTCTTTTTTTGTTTTTGGGATTGGCAAACTCAGTGAAACTCCCTCTCACAAGGAAAAACACAGTTAAAACCTTTCTCATGATATTCCATAATTTGTGACAAATATCAGGTATGTCTTTTTAAAATCAAAATTGCTGACATCCGTTCCTAAACATTATTTTAAGATCTTCATTAGGATCTATTCTGATCAGTTCCTATTGCCATATGACATATTTTTTTTCAAAGTGACTATTTGAAATCAATGTCTACTGCTGTATTACTATAAAAAACAATCTCAAACCTAGTTTCAAAATCTAAGTAATGGCATTTAAATGTTAAACGTAGGTTAAAATGTCCTGACAGACTGTGACAAATTGATAAAATTCGCGACTTTAACACGCTTTTTATTACGGAACATTTAGGCATGATTCAAATATATATATACGGATGCTTACTAATGAAATGTACGTTAAACAGGATGCAATGGTCCCAATTGTATACATAAATTTATCGACGCCACGGAAATGTGGCACCTAGTGTCTCGAGCATACACATAGATAGCATCGGAATTTCAGATAAATAGGAATTCCATTGAAAAAGAGCATGAATAGAAATCTCTTATCCAGAATTATTTTTGGAAAAAGCTTATGAAATCTTCCTTTGTTCGGGGAAAAAAATTACTAAAATGCGATGATCGCGAGCATGGAATTTCTGATACGATTACCTGGTATGCAAAGGGAAAAAAATGCTATTTCCTTATGAAGGAATATAGATTACTTATCATACAAGTTGTAGCAGAGAAGCATAAGCAAATATAAAATGCCTTCTCTCTTGTTTGGGTATTAAAATTATTTCAGAATTTCAGAAAGAAAAATGTATCATTCTTATTTGCTATTTGGATGTATTATAAATAAATATTGATAGGTTGTGTGATCAAAAATTTGTCACATTTCTCTTGATAACTAGCACAGTATGCTTCCAAATTTTAGCCAAAGGTACGTTTTTTCTTAAAAAAATTACTAACAATTCTATACCCGTATGTAAGCCGAACTAAAGAAATATGTTCCTGCAGTTTTTAAACGTGTGACCATGAAAATGAAAATGCTGCTAAGCTGGTAAAATGGGTGAAATATTTTAAAATCAAATTGTTGCAAAAAAAAAAAAAAAAATGTTAAAGGCGACAATTTTATATTTATGGTAATCCTATCTGAAACAAACACATTTTTTTCCCATTTATTTGGTACATTATACAATATCTATGCTATTCATAGTTTTTGAGCTATTTTTTGTTTTGATTTGAAAATGAGCTGGAAAAGAAATTCATACATGGGATGTGATCGTCGACTTACGTTTTGACCCCTGAAGAAAAAACTCGTTGCATAACGATCGTATGCATGCAGACATCCCAATGAGTAAATGTCAAGTTTTCGAACTATTCGGAAACTCGGATTCTGACATTGATTTTAAAGGATACACACACAGGTGACTCTTTTCTTTCTTTCTCTTCTTTTTCTTTTTTGAATAAAAGTTCCCTTCAAAATAACCCCAAATAGTTAAAAAATTAACATCACTTGGACATAGCTGAAGAAACTTAGAAAACAATTAATGAACACATTTCAAAGTTAATTGGGTAAGAATTTATTTTTATATTGACTTTCCAAATAGTTCCCATTTATCATTTACGAATAACACAATTAACTCTTTCTTTGAGCTATATATAATATATCAAAATGTATCACCACAATTACATACCATACTTGTTAGAAATTTTTTGGAATTGTAACCACTTGAAATACAATGAATCTCCTAGTTATACATGCATATAATGGAATTTTCTTGAAAATTGTATAAATCAAAAAGAATTTCTTTCATTGAATTTGCTTGTATGACTTTTTTTCAATATTTATATGTTTCTTTGTATTAACAGTTATTAATTGCACTTATAAAATCTATAAATAGCGATATAAATAAAATAATAATTTCAGGACTTTTTTTCTGTCAAAAATAAGATTTAATACTACACACACCCAACTTCAAAAAAGCGTTTTACTTAAACAAAGTAATAAAGAAAAGTACTTCATTTTAAATGGGCCAGCGTTTCTTCGTTAATCAGAATATTAAATTCCTAAATGAAATTATTGCTTAAACGATTTTTGTAGTACATTAGTATATGAGTTTCAAAGGAATTTCGAAGTATGAGTATTTAATGTTATGGTATTAAAAATTTAACATTTTTATTACAAACGGAAAAGAACTATGTCCGCTTAGGAGTAAAGTATTTATAATTCATTTTAACCATTTTTTCGTTTGTGCATTCTGAAACAAATGTAATTTAATTGTGATGCACATTATTAATAAAACAAAAAAACTCAATGCGTATTTTTTTTCTCGAGTGACAAGACAAGTAACCTTTTTTCTTCTTTTTTTTTTAATTCGCGTGCTTGTATTAATAGATGTATAAAAATTGTCTCTAGATGCTCAAATTTGAAAGAAAAAAAAAAACCCTAATTAACTTAATGCAAAAACAATCTGAACAGTAACAGAGAGATATAACTATTCACAGAGCACACAATAAAAATGTCTTGCTGTGATGAATTAAATGGGACACTGTAATAAAAAAAAAATGAAAATTTGCTTTTAAAAATGTTTGAAGGTCTTGAGCTTTACTCTGATTATATAATTGCATAATTTATGTTTTAATTTTATGAGCATGCAAACCTTATTCTAGTTTATTAAGAACTTATTTTGATAATTTCACATTCAAATGATAAAGTTCATGTTTTCAAATGGTGAGGATTGCATAAATATATTCTAATGTAAATTATTTTTAAATTATCAATGTATCAAAAATCCACTAATTTTTTCTTTTAAAACAAATCTAAATATTAATTGTTTTATTTAATTTGAACTGAAAATATGAAACTAAAACCTGCAATCTATGTTTATAGCATGAAGTGTATAAAAATATACTCAAGTTTACAAGCTTTACTGTTGAATTATTAGTGTTTAACTAGATCCTAATCACACACAATGATTTCTTCGTAAAGTTGTTACTATATAATCATTACTGAATTCGAGAGAAAGACAGTAGTAATTAAAGCAAATAGAAAAAAAATTTGACCTTAAATATATTTACAACACAGAGAGAGGTTTTTAATACCTTATCAAACCAAGGTCACGGTAAAGTTAAACACTTTTTTTTATTAAGCTTATCAAATTTCCTATCTTACTCACAAAGTATACAGACTATTCATGCTATTTGCATACCAATGCCACGCAAGATAGTTGAGTAATAACTGGTGAAGTACTTAAAGTCGGTTTTTTTTGTTTAATAATACATCACGTTGTACTAATACTTTGAAATTCAAGACATCACTCAACTCAGAAAATATTTAAAAATTCAATCTACGGTAACGTTACTTGCATAAGTTGTGATTATCAACTCTATTTCCTGAATAATTATTATTCACTTAAATCGAGAGAAAGACAGTAGTAATGGAGCTTCAGTCAGAATTACATGTCCGCAGTTGATAGTTTCTAAACCTGTTAGCGAATAACGAAAGCCGTAGGAAAAAAAAATGTTTTTGAACTAAGGCACGTGGAGACTATGACAAGGGCATAGGAAAGGCATGAAGTAACAAAGTTTCTAGGATGGGAAACGGCAAGAATAATATCTTTGTGAAATCCACACATAAACAAATGCACCCAAAACACTTATGTATTTATTTCACAAAGAAAAGCAGACCCAGAGAGACTTTTTATATTGAGATAGTAAATAAGATAGTACAAGCCTTGTAATAAGGCCATCCAGGAAAATTGGCTGATAATTCTGAAATTCTTGTGAGGTGAGCTCGATAGCCCCGGCGAGAAAAAAACAACTTATGATGAGTTTCCATATGTTAATGTAAAAGGTTAGTATTAACACAAATATGCGATCTTATATCAAAACAATGATAATTTTTGTTGCTAAATTATATAAACACTACCCTACTTAATCTCATTCAGATTTATTATATGGGGGGGGGCGGAATACGCTAGATTTTTAATTTCTCCCAGTTATATAATGTGCATTACATTTCTGTGCACTGAGACTTAACCTTAGAACATTTTTAAAGATATCAAATATAACAATAACAAGAAGAAAAAAATATAACAAAGAAGTTTTTGTGAATATGCATGGCATGGCAGTTTTTTGGAGAAGGGGGGAGGGACAACACAGAAAATTCAGGAAGCTGTTAAGTACTTGTAGAATTTTACAATAGATAGTTTAATGTTAAAACATTTATAGATAGATTGTGTGTGATTGTGTATATATATATATATATATATATATATATATATCGACTCTTGATAATTCGAAGTTGAAGGGAACAACGAAAACTTCGAATCATCAAGGGGGCAGGAAAAAACTCCCAAAATACAATGAGATAAATTTTTTTTCTTACACATTTAAATTTAAAACTATGTAATAAAGCAACACTTGTACATATGTATAAAATTATTTGAAAGTATTTTCAAAATGTACTTATTGTATATACAGTATAAATATTATACAGAAGTTGAAAGTCCTGTAATAAAAGAATACATTTATATATTAAAAAAAACTATTAAAAGAATATATATACTGAACATAATTATTTTTTGACGAAAAAATCTGTGTTATTTTTTTTTGTTTTTATTTACTAGCATTCAATCTAACTTTGTCAATAGATTCGTCTAGAATAAACGAAGCTTGAAAAACGTTCGCATCAACATGATCTTGAAGGAAAGTTTGTTTAGTGAGACTTAGGCTTCTGTCTGAGCTATCGGAGTCAACTCCGAGGGCCATCAAAGAGGCTACGTTACAGGGGAGACAAGCAGAGACAATACAACACAAAACATGTAAGCTCCAACTTGTTTGCTACCAGATTCTACATGATAGTAAGTGTTTGAAATGTCGAGAGTTTTATAAGATCACTTTGAATTATCGCATGTTATATTCTGACCAGCCAAAGATTTTACTTCGAAAAATTGAGTGTACCAAAACTTATTATTTTAGTTCGAAATATCAAGAGTTTTTCTGGGGGCTGAGCATATTCTTCCAATTAGCGAGAGGTTCGCACTATCGAAGGTTTTAATTAGCACGAGTCGAATGTATGTACATACAATGTTATCTATTTATATTAGTTCAAATCTTTCATAAAAGACAAGGCGAATTCAAAACAATATTAGCGAAATCTAAAAGGAAAGAGGGAATAGAGAAAAAGAATTTCCGTTTCCCCTTGGTTTATTTAAAAATATTTCATTACACAAAACTTTATTAGCAAAAACCGCTCACCACGTGATTTTTTTTAAAAATGTCGAATTTTTACATGTTTTCCTTCAATTAAAACTCAATAATTGTTAAGTTATTTATGAATTTATTGCACGCGTAATTCCCACGAAACACATTCTCTCTCCTCAAGTAATATTAAATTCATACGTTACTCAAATTTATTATAGAAAATATTTTTTTTTGTTAAAATGATTTTAAAAATCAAAATTTATATTTTCGTTTCTCCAGTTTACTGTTGAACTCGAATCATGGAAATTACGAATTTTTTGTGTGTCTAAAAGAGGTTATAATATAATTTTATTTTTTATATATAACTATAATTCTCTTAAATAATAGTGGGAAATAATAAAGGTACGGGAAAAAAATTGTGATTCATTTGATTTTTGAAATCCTTTGTTCGTAATTGTCTGACATCTTACTGAAAACATTTAGCAAACGTCGTGCAGTTTAATGAAGGCCACTTATTCACTTAGATTGCGAGATAGAAAGAAAAGAAGCTTAATTGTTGAAAAGCAAAGCGCTCAAGAAATTGCTTAAATTTTAGTATTTTTGGTTTTATAATAGCAGGGAGACACAAAGATATCTCACGTTTCAGCAGATAAAAATAAATTCTAAATAAAAGTTTAAATTAAAAAGAAAAAATGCAAAAATTGGAAAAAACGTTCTGTCACGTTTATCGATGTTTGGGGGTTAGAATAAATATCAGCCATGATCAATTTATTATTCTTTCTCTTAATTTTAACAACACATGGTAGGAAATGCAAACTTCTATTAAGTATAAGAGCAAAAGCACTGTAGAAAGGATACTTAATATTCTATTATAATTCAATTAACTTACTCTTATAATGCTTCGGTTATCTACGGTCTAAATTACCGTAATTCCGTTCTCAGTTTTTCGACCTCTGGTCATTATTAATCTAATCCAACTTACTGACTAAATCGTCAATTAGCAAACTTTAATTATTCAATAATTGATCGTCGAGAAGCTCTCGACTAGGTCTCAACTATTTTTCGTTAATCATTAACTTCTAACTGCTAACTCTAACCACTGACTCTGCGTACCTAAAAGTTAATGCTTAAATATCATCTTTTATTTACATAAATCGTGTCTTCTTCGGGAAAAAGTTTTCAATAGAACAACATTTAAAAGAAATAGTTTTCCCCAAGAGAATTAGCAACAGGCTCTCAGATAGACCCGTTACATTGTATAACACACAGTGGTCTGTTATACAATTAAATCAATACTAAATTAAAATAATACAGGTAGTTTATATCTGTATTATTACAATTTAGCAATGATGTACACAAGGGGAGGGGGTCCACGGGTCTGGACCCTTCCTCCTTGCCTTTGATTTTTTTGATTAATTATAATCCTATGTTTATAGTACTAAAAATTTAACTAACAATTTATTACTAACAATTTGATGTATTGTTAATGCTAATTATTTATTAAATACTTTATTTTTTACTGTTTTTTGTTCCCGACAATCGATAAAATCAAAAGTATATGTTTGGCGGCGTATTGAGGTATGATACGAGAATGGTGGACTTTCCACCCTGGACCCCCTCACCCCTGAAAATATTTTGTGTGCGCTACTGATCGGCGCTTATATTGTATTAAAACCAAATGAAAATTTGTGACTGGATTGATTAGTGACATAGACTTGACAAAATAATATGAACGACACGACATTTATCTCAAGGAAGAGGTGAGTTGATGGAATATATCATTCATCATCATCATCATATGAACAACGTCGCCCATCCGGTATAGTGGTTAGCAACGCTGACTACTATGCCGTAGGGCCTGAGTTCGAATCCCGGAGAAGGCATGAATTTTTAGTAAATGTATAGTGTCTTCGCGGCATGGGGGTACTCTAAATAGCCGTCGAGCCGCAAGTCCTCTCGTGAGGTTGGTGGAAGAGGAAGAGAGGTGGGAGGTCTCTGACCACTTCCAGGGTGTTCTCTCTCAAAATTGGGGTGGAACCCAGCCAAATTGTACTGTCACCTGCATGGTGCTCAAAGCTGCGGCTAACGACAGGCGTACAATATAGCCCGATGCCATGATGAATTTCATGGGCCTCGATCTGACTACGTCAGACAGGTGGCATTAGAAACAACAACAACATATAAAAAAAATTGGAGAATCTAGCATGTCAGCGGTCACCAACCAATGGTCCGTAAAAAGTGTTTGATGGCTTACAGAAAAATTGGGACATATTGGGACAGAACATGTTGGGCAGCGTATTGGGGTATGATATGAGAATGTTGAACTTTCTACCTTGGAACCCCCCTCCCACAGTTGAAAGTGGCCACAGTAACCAAGTGGTCAAGGAACGTGTCATGAGTTCGAGTCCAGTACCACTGAAAACCCGCCGTGTAGGGGATCGTATCATTATGCGGCATCCCTATACTAAAGATCCCTAGAATGCCTGTTTGACTTAGATGCTCATGGCAAAATTAAATTCCTAGTAAAATTTTACTTCGTCCGAGCTCAGGTGCCTCCCTCTAAGGAGGAAACCTGGAGTTTAAATTATATTGGGCAATTTATATCCACCTATATGGTGCCACACTAAAACGTGATGCCAGTTTCCGAGAAATATACTAGGTCTGCAATGGTAATTACCACTCCGCAACCCCATAGAAAGAAAAAAAAAACCTTTTCTCGCTTCTTAACATTTTAAAATGTCCGATCCAGAATGAATGGACAAATATAGCTTATGAAGGGGTTTTGAATTATATATTCCAATGTACTAAATATATAAATAAACTTTTTATTTTTAATTTTAACTTACCCTTGTTACATTATTTATGCTCTGTTAAAAATTGTAATTATTCCATTGTATCATACATTACCCCTTATTTTTAAGCTGAACCTGTTTAAAAATTGCGTCAGTTTTAACGCATTCATTTTCTTATGCATTGAGGGTATTGAAACAGACATGTGTATTAAATATAATCTCTCTCTATATATAACACATATACTTATAAAATGAATTTCTTCCATTAATAATATATGTATTAAATATGCATATATCTCAGATTCTCTTCTCCCTCTTAGTTTCTTCAATTCAATGTAAATTTTTAAAAAAATATTTAAGGTCATATGGAAAAAATTATTATGGTGCCTTTCCAACCTTATAAGGTCATCTGGGTGTATCATTTTTAAACCCAATACCTATGTCCCTCTTAAACAACACACAAAGATATACGCATTCTCCATGTTTACACTGGTGTATTGGTTTTAAAAGCTATCGCACAGCAAACTACTCCCCCAATGATTCATAGTAAAACGTATTTCGTCTTTTGATAACAAGTCTGTTTGTCAGATAAAGTTAAATTACCTCATTTCTTTACTTTTTCGGGAATATGCTGAAACAGAGAGTATACAAAACAAGCGATAAGATTCCTTTTGATAACGTTCGTTAAGATGGATTTTTGGGGGTGGGGGGAGGGTTCAGGCAAAACACTGTTCGGAGTAAACACTTTGTAACGGGTCTATCCACGAGTCACTTACTAATCCTCTTGGAGAAAACTGTTTCTTTTAAATGTTGTTCCATTGAAAACTTTCTCCCGAAGAAGACACGGTTTATGCAAATGATAGATGATATTTAAGTATTAACTTTTAGGTACGGAGTTAGTGGTTGGGAGTTAGCAGTTAGTGATTAGCGGAAAGTAGTCGAGAGTTACTCGACGATTAATTGTTGAATTACTAAAGA